>BLBF01000072.1:11291817-11301886 GCA_015471245.1 Laticauda colubrina
TTCCTTTCCTTCTCTTTCTCATTCGTTCTCTCCTTCCTTCCTTCCTTCCTTCCTTCCTTTCGCCTACCATGCCTTTTCAGAGTCACTTTCCTGCCTCCTTCGCTTTTTTTCCCCTGGCAGGAACAAGGCTTTGACAGGAATCATAAAAATCTCCTTCCTTCAGACTTTCTGGGTCAAGATTTCTCCAGCCGAGAAAACGTTTCTCCAGTGAATTGACATGAAAACCAGGTTTGTCTTCACGGCCAAACACTCGGGGCGAAACAAGAACAGTTTTGGGAGGCAATGCCTCCAACCGCCGGGACGTTCGCAGCCGCCCGACAACGCCTTCGTCCTGCTGAGACTCTCCCTTCTCCCCACCGGTAAAGGGCGCGCGGGGGGTGGGTGGGTGGGGGGCTTTCAGCCTTTGGGCGCATGGAAATTTCCCCCGGAGGGACTTGCCTGCCTTCCAGCCTCCCGGCGACCCAGCGGGTCAACATATTCTGAGAGGGGAGGGGGCAGGGGGCTGTTTCTCCTTTCCTTGGGCTGGTCATCAAGGCCGGGCATCCTCGTCCGAGCGCCTTTGCTTGGCCCGGAGCCTTGCGCGACTCTTCTCGTCGCTCTTCTGATTCCAAAGGGGGCCAGAGACATGCAGCGAGTGACTGGAACCTCCTCGCCCCCGCACGCCATGCCTCGTTTTTCGGACTAAGTTGTCTTCAACGTACAACCTCTTCGTCGTTGTGCCTGACTGTCACCCATCACGATCATTATCCTGAGTATTATTATGGGTATCCGTTTTGGGCTACCGAGGTCGGCTGTGCCACCAATATTAATTTGCGTCATGGATAATAACCATAACAGAAATGAAGGGAGACCGGCAACCGGACGGTGATGCGCTCTCTTCCTCCGCCCCCCCCCTCCCCTTCAACCCGCCGACTCCCTCCCACCTGCCTCTTTTTCTGGCCGGCGCAAGAAAAAGCCCAGCTGTGAGCAACGCCTGGCGACCCCGTCCCGAGCGTGATTCTGATTTATTGACACCAGGCCAGAGACTCGGAGAAGCCCCGACAAAGGAACGGGCGGTGGGGCGGTGGGGGGGGGGGCAGCGGCTGAGGGTAACCGACTGGCAGAAAAAACGCCAGGCCCGTTGACTTCGGCTGAGATTGTCCGAGAGATTGGCGCAGTTCCCGATTGCCAGCCCGAGATCGCTGCGTGGTGCTTGTGCCCATAGGAAGAGAAGTCTATGAAGCTTCTCAAGTCATCCAGGTTATGGTTCTCCCAAAGGTGCTTTTTCAAAAGATAACTGGACTGTCTTTGTTATTTTGCTTGAAGACTTTTCGCTTCTCAGCCAAGAAGCATCTTCGGTGCAACTGAACTGGAGAACTGAACCGAAAGAATCTTCTTGGAGGAGAAGTGAAACGTCTTCAAGCAAAAAATAAAGTCCAGCTGCCTTCTGAAAAGCACCTTTGGGATAGAAAGAGAAGGTTTTGGGTTTGTTATTACTTATTTTAAGGAAACCCTTCGTTTTCGCTCCCTGTTTCCGAAACAATGTTTGCTAATTGGGTATCTTGGTACTCTAACGCCTTGCGGTGCGTAAAGGCGTAGAAAGTGCCGCAGGAGGGAATCCGCTGACTTCAAAAGGGAAATGGAAGCTGGACTTGAAATGGAAGCTGGGCTTCTCCTTCGGGCTATTCAGGGGGCCTGAAAAGACCAGAAATGAAGGAACTTTCGGAGCTTTTCGAAACTTAACGTTTTCTTTTTCCCATTCAGCCCAAGCTTCATTTGGAGCAGCCCCTGAGCGTCTTTTCGTGTATTTCGGGCGCTTTCTCCGAGGAGCTCTCAGGATGACGACGGCTGTTGGTATTATTACTGTTTTTAGTTAGATTTCCGTAGCTGAGAAATCTGGATTACGCTGTCTGAGATACAGGATTCTCCTCCCCTCCCCAGGTGGAGCTAATTGAAATGGCTGATGACTTAGTCCACCAACCCATTAAAATTGGAAAACACTGTAAGGCCGGGAAAGGTACAAAGAAAAGCTATCAAGAGACCTACAAATAAAAATTGTCTAGCAGAGAGAGGGAGAGGGGGAAATTAATCAATTATTGTAAAGCGTTAGGTGTTGTTCAGAATAAGGGGGAAATGTGGAAATCGAGGCCAAGTTTACACCGGATTGGCCAGTACAATTAGGAGCTCATATTCCATCTTAATCACCAATCACTGGTCTTTTGGTACCTCCAAACCAAGATTGAAGCAGCTGGATCTTCAAACTCCACCAAGTTTCCCACTTAATGCGCCTCAAAGTTCATTCTGCTTTCCAATACCCCTCACATGTCCCCAAGGAGGAGGAGGAAGAGGCGCAGGTGGAAATACAACCCACTGGCTACTTATCACTCAGTCAGATCCTCCATATTTTCTCTCTTTTTCTTCTCACCGTCAGGATAGTCTATTTTTGCTAGCCGGCCGAAGTAAGTTCATAGAACTTAGTCCAAACTAGCCATGCTCATCTTGGCTTAAACCAAGCTCACTTAATAATGCTATGCCTCATTTTGAATTTGATGCCATTCGCTCAAGTCAGAAGCTAATTATTAGTTGGGTTCCCTAAACACATAAAGTCACCAAAACATGCCAAGGTCAAACCAACCAAGAAGAGCGTATTGTGAAAATGCACCCACTAGGAGTTTGACTGGTTTGCTTAAGCATGTAGTGGAGACTCAATCTAACGAAAGCATACTGTACCAAATTCAAGGAACCTCCTGGTAAGTGAATGACTGAAGGCTGAATTAAAATCTACTATATCTACTGAGAAGTAAATACCTCCCTGCCTAAGCCTGCACCCCATTAAATTCATTGAGACTTTGCTTGCATTGGATGATTTTGTCTTCTGGGAGACAATGTTTTTTTTTTTTTCCCTCCCTTCTTCCAATCTGGAAATCACTGCTTGAGATTTCAAGACTGTTCCTGGGAGGTCCCCAATGATTTTTAATTCATATGCCAATGCCAAGCAGAATTAAATTTCTGAGGCTCCTCATTAAAAGGAAATGGTGGGTGCCCTTTACCTAAGACCTACGAGAGAAAGAACCCTCTGGGCATGGAACCACCATTGCTTCTCACACTGGCTGGATGGTTTGTAATCCAGCCATGCTTACCATCCCTGCTTACTAACTGGAACCTCCCTGTTAAGAAGTACTATTCCTCAGTATCGTTTTTTAATTTTACTTTTTGCAAAACAGAGTCCTCTCTTGGTCTTTCAGATATATTGGACTCCAGTAGCCACATTCAAACAATTCTGATTGGCAAAGACTGGGCCAAAATATCCCTAAACTCTCCTTCTTTGGAGATTTGGAGCTTATTTATGCTCAGGGCTAGGAGAATTAGTTTTGAATCGTTGGAAAAATATACCAAGGCTCTTGCATTTGGACCAGACAGAGAAAATGTATAGCTCAGTCAGATAAGACACTAGCAGATTAGTGTCACCCTTCCCATTAAGGGCTAACTTTGACTAGTTTAAATTTAAATATTTTTTTTCTTTTCTTTCCCACCCCCCAACACTTTATTGGGTTTTTCCATTTATACATGACTAATTGAACAATACTGTGACAATATATATATATATATATATATATATATATATATATATATATATATATATATACATTTATATATCCTATCCAATCTTTCAATACACACTACTTCCATACCCTCATAACTATTATACATTATTTACATTTTCTATTCTGTCTATTGTCAATCCAGATATACCATGTTTCCCATATTGCATTGTATTCCATGTCAGCTTTCCCTTTTAGTTCCATAGTCAATTTATCCATTTCCACACACTTGAATATTTTTTTAATTATTGAACTTTCAGGAGGTATAGCATTTTTCTTCCAGTACTGTGCGTAGGAAATTCTAGCTGTTATTACATGTAATATAAGATATTTTATCTTTCTGTTATAGTTTCAATTATTTAATTTAAATTGTCTATGTGTTGGGTGAGACCAGCCCCTCTGGTTAGTTTATGGCTTCATGGATTGTGCAATTCCAGAAAATGATTAAATTCTGGAGTTAGATTACACACTGTATGCATGTCAGTTCCTGCAGCATGAACATTATCACTCTACGTTCAGCAGTGAAGGAGGAGAGATTATCCCCAGCCCAGGTGGGATATGGGAACTTCTTAGGTTGGCTCGACCTACCACTGGCTGCCTCTCAGCCTCAGATCACACACATGTAAAATTATGTACATGTCTGTACGTGCAAATGTGCTTGCAAAGTTGTTGTGTTGATGGGCTGAAGAGTCAACCAACAAGGCAGACAGCCTCGGGACTGGAGTCAGGTTGTTTTGTATGATAATCGTTCTTAGATGCAAATTGTGGTTTTTAAACATTTTCTCCTTCAGCTGTCAACACAGTATTGTCTCAGTTGTCTTTGCCAGCACTTAAAAAATGAAGCATCCAAACCAAAATCTTGCTACTTTTAAAATTAGATTTTGGAGCTTTTCTCCTAGTGCTCAGAAGTTCTTAAAAACTATCTGTCCCTCTATCTGATTTTACCCATTAGACAGACTTGGATTTCCCGTGGGAGTGGATCAAGAGAAAGAATAAAGAAGGAAAATACATATTCTAAGTCAAGAGTCGGTTTCCTTGTTTCTGTTTCCCTCTATTGTTACCAGACAATATCCTTCCTTCCTTCCTTCCTTCCTTCCTTCCTTCCTTCCTTCCTTCCTTGTCAACTGCAATAGAAACTAAAGGCATTTTATGACTGGACACTACACATGATACAAATCTTCAGTTCTTTCAGATTTTCTAGCATAGGTTTGAGTGTGTGCCTGAAGCCAGCTAACTGTGTTTGGTTCTGTGCATTGTTCGTAGGCCCTTCCTGGCACTGAGTAATGTGTAAATTGCACCTTCTTTGAGTAACACCCCCCCCCCCCCGTTAAAATAACCAGGAATCATGCTGTTCTGAACGGTGAATTGAGTTTGAATTGGATTGAAGTTAGGACTTCTATATATTTTGTCTTGAATAAGCTGTGTCTCCTTCCAACAATTTTTCAAAGCACATAAAGCTGGGTCTCCATATAACTCTAAATTGGAGTTTAAGTTTGTTGAATAAACCCGTGTTTTGTCTTAATTTCTTGGGATAGCCATATATTGTAAGTTACAAAGCACAGTAGCAAAGCTCATATACTCAACCAAAGCCACTATGATGGCTTGACCCAATGTCCAAGCCAAAAGACAACAAAGCAGGTTCCTAGGACAGCGGATCGCTGCTTCCCATACATCACCGCAATTTAAAAATACTGTGTCGGTTCCTTTTCTTTCAATAACCCGTCGCGAGGGAGTTGGGAACGGGGAAAAACTTTAAGTCCCGAAGCGGATGTTCAATAACTGAGAAATATCAGCCGAGAGTAAGGAGGTTAAGACTATATTGCCTCACTAGGCACTTTTCTGGGGGGGTCGAATGTGTAAATGGGATTTTTCTCCAAAGTTTGTTCGGCGCCAGAAATGAAAGGAAAGGAAAAGAAAGGAATCCCTGCGGATTTTACTCCGCTAGTCGCGGCCGAAGACAGAAATGATTAAATGGATGGGGAATTTTTCAGCCAAGGTGGGAAACCCATCAATGACGTCGGGTATTTTGAACCCCCGGGAGCAATTCCGTTGACAAGCTGTTGAATTCAATGGTGGGAGGAAGGAGTGTAGGTGTGATCCTTAATACTGAGATAAGGAAGAAAAAGAAAAAGGCAAACAAACTAAGGAGCCCCATTCGCGCAACGCGGTGATTAATAAACACGCACATTTTTAACCTTGGTTGTTTTGGGGGAGGGGGCTCGGTGTGTTCTCCTAACCCAGCCTGTTTGTAAGGTAGTAGCTATTCTTTAGTGTATCTTGCCAATCCACATATTGGGTTAACTGAATTCCCAAAGCAAGTTTGTTTTATTTATAATAAACTTATATTTGTTATTTCTACGGGTGCTCTACAGGACTATTGGCCTCTCATTCGGGTCATTTAAAACATTAAACAGTTAAAACAGTCAATAGCGGGTCGTGTGAACCCAACCTAAGTTTGAGAAAGGCTTCAAGCTCCCTAAAGCGGTGCGATCCTCCACCCTCGGCCCCGGGCGAGAAGCGCAGCAACCAATGGCTTGTCAGTGTCACTCGCTTCGCGCTTTGTCCAAGAATTGCTCTGATGGGCGGAATCGAACCGTGGCTTCTCTCTAGATCTTTTCTTCGCCATGGAAGAAGCAGGAGGGCGGTTTTGTCCCCCTTGTGCCGAGTAAGGCACCCCCCCCCCCGTCCCTTCGCCTGTCTCCTCCACCGCCACCCCTTGTCCTTCAACCCCGGAGCCGAACCTTGGGGCTCTACCTGCTGAAGGCTGGTTCCCAAGGCGAACGCGCTTTCCGGGCATGAATCCAGCTGGATCTTCAGGCCAAAGGGGACGTTTTTCTACCCCCTTTAGTCCGGCGCTTCTTTTCTTGGCGGCGAAGTAATTGAGAAACTGAGAAACAGGCGCAGACCAAAAAGTGCTTTGTCCTTCTTACCAACGCCTGTGTGACTGGAAAAAGAGGCATGGGGCGGCGGGCGCGCGCGGGCTCGCGCGTGTGTGTGGGTGGGGGGATTGATGCGCTGCCAAATTGAAGGAAAGTGGACAGAAAACATTTACGTACTTTTCAGATCTTGGGAAAGGAGCTGTCCCTGTTTGAAAACGCCACGTTCTCGCACGGCCCGAGTGAAGCAATGACTAAGATAGGGGGCGGCTCGGATGCAGAGGTGGGAATCGGAGGTGCTTAGTAGGTATACAAAAGGAAGAAACCTGCTAAATGCGGGGAAGGGAGGAGCAATTTGTTCCTTGGCTTTAAAAAATAATAATTATTATTTTTTGCGGACCCCAGCAAAGGAAATCTGCGGGAAATTCTCCGCCAGGGGTGATTTACAGCCAAAGCCGACCAACAAATCGTTCCTTCAAGTTCCTGTTTAAGCGTGCAGTCAGGAAGCTTCCTTTCGTTCCCTGCCTGGTCCGAGAGATGCAGCTGGGAGCATCACGGCGTGTTTACCCGAGAGAAGGTCGCGGCAATCTACGCCTTCCTGTTTGCAACTGCTTCCTTGCATCCTGAGCGTTTCCCACCGCGTTAAATCTCACCGCGTCCCAAATCAATTGCAAATAAATAAGCGTAGCCTCGCAGGACAAGCGCTCAGCGGGGAAGGGGAGCCCTGGCCGTCGATCCTTTTTCTCCCTGGGTTGCTTTCGGAGCGGATCGTAGGGGCTGAAGGCGCCACACACCTTGGGGGCAGCCTGAAGACTAGTCCGGCGCGCGTGGCAGCCGAGTGGGAGCGCTCTTCCGCCCTCCTGCCTCCCCACAAGGCACTGGCGCACTGGCACTGGCGCTTTCTCTTTGAAGTCGGCTCCCGGAGTGCGCTCTGTCTCTTTAAGGCGCGCTCCCGGCCCTCGGCGCGCACCCCCGCCTGTATAACTGGAGTCCATGGAGTTGTATTGAGTTCAGAGGGAGGAAGAGCTGGGAGCCAAGCGCAGGCTTCGAAGGGGAAAGGTCGGGGGGAGTGTTTGAAAAGGAGGAGCCGCGCTGCCCGTCCAGACCTCGGTTGGCTGCGCGCTGGTAGAGCCCCCCGATGGACGCGCCGCCGCTCGCCGCTCGCTTTTAACGGATATTTTTCCTGGGGGTGGAACCGGGCGCAGATTCTGGTGGCCGTCGGGGTTGCTCGCACCGTTCCCTCTCGCCCCCCCCCCCCCGTTTGGAGGCATTTCCCGAAAGGGTCTGGGGCTTTGGCTACGGCGCAGATGTTGGTGCACACGTATTCCGCGATGGTGAGTTGGGTTGAGGAGGGAGGGGGTCCCTCGGTCGGGTGCGCCTGGATGCGCGGGGACGCGTTTAAGAAAGAAGCGAGGAAGAGGAGAGCGAAGTTTCCCTCTCCCGGGAGGGATTCCTTCGAAAAGCCACCGAATGGAAGCCGGCCCCGCAGCTTCGGATTCAGAGGGACTTCGCGTTTTAAACAGGTCCCAGAGGTCGGCGCTGGGGAACCTTCACTAGCTGATGGTTCAAACCCTCTTTGCCCCCCCCCCTCCCCCGGGTTGGGAAGGAGGAGAGCGCAGAGAATCGATCAATAACCGGAGGGAGGGGAAGGGGGGGGTAGAGAAAAGGAGCCCGAAGGAACGAAAGAGACTCCGGCGGGGTAAACCGGTTTGTTTGCCCCGAAAGGCGGGGACTCCTTCCACCGTTCTTAGTCGCAAAAGCCAGGCTGGGTCTGGGCATGGGAGAAGGGTCTCTGCTGGCCTCCCCTCCTGACGGGCAGAGCAAGAAAGGGGGGGGCAGGCCAAGGACTCCAGGCGGGGGTCCCCCCCAAAAATGGGGTTCCAAGCCCAGCAAGGCGACCCCACAAAGAGCGCCTGGTTTGCTTTTGCTCGGTTGCGCCTTCCTGGGCTCTTTTTCAGCGGCCAAGTGTTTTGCCTGCTCCGGGCTCCAGGCTAGACGGAGAGGAGAGGAAGCGAAAGGCTCGCCCTTCGGAAGGAAGGAAGACGTAGCCCCGCCGAGCCCCGAAACGCGCTGCGCTCTTCTTGGCTTGGCCGGGAGAGGCGGCGAGGAGCGGGCCTGGGCCGGGCCAGAGGAGGCTGCGCCTTGCCTTGAGGCTCAGGTGTTGCGAGCCGGGGCCTCAGGGAGCCGCCGCCCCGGGGAGCCCTGGACGAGGCGCGCTGCTCAGAGAGAAGGAAAGCCCGGGCGGCCTTGCGTCCCGGCGCGGGTGGCTGCGTGGTGACCTTTCCCTCCCTTTGATGTCGTTTCCCCCCCAGGACCGCTCGGATGGGCTGAACGGGACCTCCACCGGCGGCGGCCGCCTCCCTCAGCTCTCGTCCCTCAACCAGGCGGCGGCGGCGGCGGCGGCGGCAGCGGCGGCGGCGGCTTACTCCTCGGCTCCCCCTCTGTGCCACACGCCGGCCTCGGACTTCCAGCCGCCCTACTTCCCGCCGCCTTACCCGCAGCCGCCGCCGCCGCTGCCCTACGCGCAGAGCCAGGAGAGCGCCTACCCGCACCTGGGGGACCCCTACGGCGGCCTCAACCCCATCCACCAGCACCAGCAGAGCGGCTGGCCCTCGCAGCGGGCGCGCCAGGAAGAAGCGGCGGCGGCGGCGGCGGCGGCGGCGGGCCTTCTGTCGCAGACGCACCGAGCTCTGGGCCTGGATCCGCGCAGGGACTACCCGGGGGTGCCGCGCTTGCTCCACGGCTTGGCCGACGGAGCGCACGCCTTGGCCGACGGGCCGCTGGGACTCCACGCTCTGGCTCACCCCGGCCTCGAGGACATCCAGGTACCGGTTGGCGCCTCCGGGCTCGGCAAACGCGCCCGACGGGGAGGGGAAACGGTGGGCTCGGGCTTCTTCCTTTGAAGCGTCCCGAATGGGCCCGGGGCCGGGGGACCCTTTTTCTGGCCGGTCGGCGACGGGCTCCCTGGGGATTCCCGGAAATCCCCCCCCCCCCAAGGGGGCAAACGCGGGAAAACCCGGGCGAGCGCCAGCAGCCTTCGGGACGCGGCGCCCTTGCCGAAAAAGCCTCCTTTCGGCCGGAAAACGAGGGCGGGCGCCAGAGCTCGAATCAAGCCCCCCAAGGCCCGGTCGGCCGAGTCCCCCAATCGAGCCAGTGCCGTCTGCTTATTTTCACCGTCTCGAGTCAAGTCAGGAAAGAAGCTGGCGGGGGGGGGGGGGGGGCTAATTTCCTCGCCTGGTTCTGGCCGGAAAGAGAAGTTCGCTTCAAAGTCGCCGAAGCCGACTCCCGAGTAGACAAGAACGGCTCCTCTCCTCCCTTCCCTCCCTTCCTTCTTTTTTTCATTCTTTGTCTTGCTTTCCTTCTTTCTTTCCTTTCTTCTTTTTTCTTTCTTTCTTCTTTTCTTTCCTTTCCTTCCTTTTCTTTCCTTTCTTTCCTTCTTTCTCTTTCTTTCCTTCTTTCTTTCCTTCCTTCCTTTCCTTTTTTCTTTCCTTCTTTCTTTCCTTCTTTTTTCTTTTTCTTTCTTACTTTCCTTCCTTCTTTCTTTCATTCTTTCTTTCTTTCCTTCTTTTTTCTTTCTTACTTTCTTTTTCTTACTTTCCTTCCTTCTTTCTT
>BLBF01000072.1:11301896-11428171 GCA_015471245.1 Laticauda colubrina
TTTTTCTTTCTTACTTTCTTTTTCTTACTTTCCTTCCTTCTTTCTTTTATTCATTCTTTCATTCATTCATTCTTTCTTTCCTTCTTTCTTTCCTTCTTTCCTTCTTTCCTTCTTTCCCTCTTCTTACCTTCTTTCTGTCTCTTTCTTTTTTCTTTCTTTCCTTCCTTCCTTTCCTTCCTTTCCTTCCTTTCCTTCCTTCCTTCCTTTCTTTTCTTTCCCAGTGCGTCTGCTTCTTCTCTCCCCCACGTCCTCTTTCTCCCCTCTTTTGGTCTCAAGTTCCAGATCTGCTCTTTCTCTTTTCATGCACGCAAATCTTAACACTCCACTTTTCAGGAAACCAGAAGCCCAGGGAAGGAACCCTGATCCAGGAGCCAGAAGGCAAGGCCAGGCGCTTTCGGCTTTTCGCGCTTCAAAGCTATTAGAGTTTGATCGCGGACGAAATAGGCCCTTGTTTATCTAACCGCGCTTTCGTTATTTTTGGCTTTCTTGACCCGAGAACGCAAACCCCTGTCTAAAGTCGATGCCTTTGAATTAGTATTTTATTCTATGGATTTCCTCATATTTACTCCCGTAAATCATTTCCCCAAACTCTTCCTTTCTCTCCAGTTAAGCAGCGTTCCGCAGTGACAAACTGGGTTGCAATAGAGAGATACGTATTTTCCCCCTACGGGAAATGGCAATTGTAGCCCGAACATTGTCGGAGGGCGAGCCGAAACGCTGGGGGCAAAGAAAGAAAAGTGGATTCTTACATGCCCGGGTTCTCTTGGGAAGGCAGGAAACTTCTGCCGAAGTCCAAGCCGTTTTCGGTTACACGGATCTCAGCGGAAGTTTTAGTCAAGAACAGAATAAATCCAAGATCCCTCTCTCGCTGAATTCTATGAGAGTCTAGAGTAGAGCAAAGCAGAGCAGAGCAGAACAGAACAGAACAGAACAGAACAGAACAGAACAGAATAGAATAGAATAGAATAGAATAGAATAGAATAGAATTCTTTATTGGCCAAATGTGGTTGGACACACAAGGAATTTGTCTTGGTGCAAATGCTCTCAGTATGCATAAAAATGCATTCATCTAGAATCTTATAACACAACACTTAGTGACAGTCATAGGTCACTAAATACACAATCAAAACATAATAGGAAACTAAATAAAACAATATAAATCAGAAAATAAATAAAACAATATAAATCGTAAACATACAAGCAACGAGGTTATAATCATAAGTGGGAGGAGATAGGCGATAGGAAGGCTGAGAAAAAAAATAGTAATACAGTCTTCGTAAATAGTTTGACAGTGTTGTGGGAATGATCTCAGTTGTCCTTTTTGTTTTGTTTTAAGTCCTATTTCTATTTAACTCAGTGGGACGTGTGGATCACGCTGGGTTGAATTGCATTTAAATTGCTATCTGATCCTGATAAACTCCCAACAATTCCCAGTGGGACTTGTTTCTCAGTGCAGGGGTTGTGTAAGTTATTTTGTATAGTTTTTATTGCTTGGCATTTTTAAAATCTATCTGTCTGTCTGTCTGTCTGTCTGTCTGTCTGTCTATCATCTCCCTCCCTCCCTCCATAGATCTCTCAATCCATTGATAGATGATTAGATAATTCTATATAATTTCGGATGTTCTGTAATTTCTATAATTCTAGTGTTACAATGATTTCGAATGTAATTGTCTAAAACTGAGAAAGACCTTCCATCTGCCCTTCCTTTAAATCTTTGTCTTCCTCACTCTGATCCCGTCTCTGCAATTTTAAGGTTTTATTTGGCTACTCCGAATAAGCTCCTTGCTGGATTTTTCCTTCCCTGAGAGAACAGACGCAACAACGCACTCTGTCCTGTTGATAAACCCAAAGCCCTTCTGGGGAATAAAACTCATAAATTTCTTCTAGCAAATAAACTGCTGCGTCTGAGCAGCTGCATGCCCCCACCCCCGAACAATTTCCCCAAAGGCAAAAAAATTAACTTGAAAATATGGCTGATTGCAGGGAATACTGTTTATCTAAATGAGAAAGCAACTAGTCCACTTAAGAATCCCTTTTGATTTTGGTTTTTGGGACATATGAGAAAACTAAAAAAAAAAAAAGAGAGAAGAAGCTAGCTAGGAAAGGGAGCCCCGGAGAAGGAGAAAGAAAAACTTCCCCTTGCGATTTGTTTTCTGCAACAAACTAAACGTGGAAGTTTCAATGAGCTTCTCTATGTAATTCTAATAACAATAAATTCTATTGAAATCTGTGACCGTAATAAAAATTCTACTCTAATTCAAGGAACGGAGCTGGATTTTTTAAAACAAAAAACAAAAACTCGTTGGAGACTTCATTCTCCCCCCAAAAAAACATCCATAGTTTTTTCACCCATTCTTCTTAAAATTGGGGTATTGGGTTCTCCCCCTCAGACTAACAAACTAAAATTACAATCCTGTTTTTGCAAAGTGTCCAGGACTAAATCCTCTTTCAATCGGCAGGACTTCAGGGTTCCTAAAAGGTGAAATTGCAAGATCGGTTCCCAGTGGCTTCCATGCTATGGTTAAACACATGGAGAAATTTTTTCCTTTGTGGAATGAAGGAAGCTTAAAAATGCCTTTAGTTGAATTATGCCTGGTACCTTCAAAGAGCAATTTTGAAATCTCTCAAGGGCTTCACTTCCCCTCAGAAGCTTTAGATGTTTGCTTGTTGTTTGTAGTAACAATTTGAAGAGGCCAGGTTGTCTCTTCTTTTCTAGAAAATATAGATTGGATTTTTGTAACAAGTCAGTTAAAAAAAATAGAGAAGAATTTAAAAAATAAGAAAATTATCCTTTCTTTCTCTTTCTTTTCTTTTTTTCCTTCTTCAGCCATGTGGTTTAGGTGATGTTTAGGCTGAGATCAGAGAATGGGCCGATTCAGTCACTGACTTCTGTGACTTCTTCCTCCTCAAAATATCTATTGTGCAGTGCCAAATTATTTTGAAGTTCATTGAGAAATGGAAGAGGGCAAAATAGTTTTTGTTTTCTTTCACTTTTCCAGGAGGAAAAAGAAAATCTCAGTGGGGAAGCCCCAGGTTTGAGCAAGTTGGGTATGTTATATAAAAAAATAAAACAACTTTCTCTTCTTCTAAAAAAAACCCTCTTTAGAAGCCCCAGCTTTGAGGATATAGACTAAAACACCGTAACCAGCTCTGGTTTATTTTCATTTTTAGCAGCACTTGAAATGTCTGGAGGGCATAAAGCACTTCAGATAGATTAATCTCATAATCCTCACCAGAACTCTCTGTATGGAGCTGAACAATTATCTATTCTTGCAGGCGGTGGATGAGGCCAGTATGAACCTTTTGGACCAGTCGGTGATCAAGAAAGGTAAGGAAATGTCCATGGTTTGGAGCATTTGGTACTGGGGACCAGCTTAAAGTTTGAAATCTGAAAGTCTGAAGGTTTGGTAGAGAAACCCAGCTCGGCTTCTGAGCCCCGATACCCAGATATTTTGCATTTCTTCCCTTTCCACATTCTGAACTAAGTTACTGATTTTGGAGAAAGGCAGATGTGCAAAGCTAATGAATGTGAGAACAGTCAAGACCGAATCCATACATCTTGTGCAGCACCTTGCACCTTGTGCCAGCATCCTTGTCAGATAGGAGGTATCAGTTCTTGGAAACTGTTGATACTTTCAGGGACTTCATTTTGGCCTCCCTGCTTTAGCCAAGTGGATGGAGCCAAAACTCCATTTTGCCATCTCTTTGAAGCTGAGTCTGTCTAAAATCAAAGGCTGAGTTCATGCTTCATATTAAGTATAATTTAGCTTGGCTTGAATTTAGCGTGTTGTGTAAAACTTGTATGTCATGGTTTACATTTTAATATCACACAAAGGCTTATTTGAGAACCATAGTTAAATAAAGGTAACTTCAGGCAGTGTGTGGATGAAGTTATTACAAGTCCTTGACCCATCAGTTAAAAATCAGTTCAGGATTTCACTGCTCAGGGCCACCCAAAAACATTAGGCTACACTTCCCGCTGCCACAGCTAACTTGGCAAGGGAGGATGGACTCTGCCATCCCAAACTTTGGGGGGTGGAATCCGATTGCTTCCTTCCTTTCGGCTGTCAGATCAAATGTATGATTTTTCTAAGACTGGGGTGAGTGTTATTTGTTTTCTTGTAATATGGAGATAATTTGTCTGGGAGCAAAGCCCACTGAATAGTTTCCAGAAAATCAGGCAGAACAAGAAGGAGGGAGAAGGGTGGGAGGAGAGGAAAAATGGGACTGGAAAGAACAAGGAAGAAACAAGACCACCAGAAGTTTGTGAATCTCACCAAGCTTTGCTGTTATTTCTTTTGAGGAGGTGTGTTATTTCTTGTTGCGTTAGATTGATGTCCTGCCTTTTCTCCAGAAGCTCAAAGCAGCTTAGATGGAACTGAATCTCCCTTCATTTTCTCCCCACACCCTATAAAATAGGGTGAATTGAGCCAATTGGGCATGGAATCATCCATGTCTTTCTTCATCCAACCTTTTAACCACTACCCCAAAATGGGTTGGACGTTTGCTTTTCTAACGTTGCCTGCAGTTCTTAAACCCTGCAGTTGCTACTCACCAGGAACATCTCACCAGTACAGTGGCTGGTGTGAAAGAATGTGACCTCCGGCCCTGTGGTCATGCCAACTTGGAAGCTTCCTACTCTAAGAACACCTCAGCCATACATTCCTGTATGTGGGATAATGTATAAAAATGCACAGAAGTTGGTAGAATGCGATGGCATTCAGTTTTCCTGACAAGTGAGAACAATCAGTCAGCAGAACGGGTTGCCTTCAGAAGTTCTGGATGCTCCATCACTGGAGGTTTCTAAGAAGAGTTATTTGTCCAGAATGATGTAAGGTCTCTTGCTTGAGCAGGGGGTTAGACTAGAGGACTTCCAAGGTCCCTTCTAACTATCCTATCTTATCCTATCCTATCAAATCCACCATCACATTTGGCATTGGAGTGATGTGAGTCAGCAGTGCCTATCAGTAAGTTATGGGTGGCACCAAGGAGAACTAGATTTCATTTACATGCAGATATTGTTATTTTTTGTTGTGGGATTGAGTGGCATTATGGAGCCCCTGAGATTTGATTCCAGGAAAGTCCTTTGGCCCATGAATATAGCTGCCAGCTGCTGGTTTTCTGTTGAGGGTGAGACAGCTGCGATACTGGAGAAAGATGCAGCTGCTTTAAAGAGTTACATATAGTGTTGCATTCACACTCCCAAAGCATCTTTTGGGATCCCTATTTGAAGTCCTGCACAATCTCCACATTTAATAAGCTTCCTGTTTTCTCATTAAAAAAAATAAAATTTAGTATCAGTTTTCAGAGTTTTGTGGCCTTTCCCAACGAGGGGATCATAGGCTGTGCTTTTCTGTTTGGAAAAATGTGAAGGGAACAACCATTCTTGTCCCATTCAGCATCTTTTAAAAAGTTATGTTGATGTTTAAGTCTCCCAGTGAGAGGTTTTGAATATGCTGTCACTATAGTGGGCATATCTTATGTTACTTTTACACAAATACCATCGTTGCTGTGTGGGTAGGAACGTGTGTGTGTGTGTGTGTGCGTGTGTGTGTGTGTGTGAGAGAGAGAGAGAGAGAGAGTTTGTAAGTAGCATTACATAAAATAAAGAGTGAACATTAAGTACAATTAAGTACATTAAGTAAATAAAAATTAAATTCTTGCTTTAAAAAAAAGACAAAAATCTTGGTTTGTGAAAAATGGCAGCTGCCCAGTTTGGGTCCATGTGCAAGCCTCAGTCATTTAAATTGCCACATTAATCAACCACAGCCCAGGCTGATTGATTGGTTAGAGCCCTTTATAATAGGACACACCAGGAGCCAGCTTTGCGTTCTTTGTTTTGCTGTGAACAAAACCCAAAACATTAAAGAAGGACTTTCAATTGAATGAAAATCGGGAGCAAAGTGTATGTGTGTTGTTAAATTCATTCTCATACATAGAATTTAACTATATTTTTCAAAAATGATTTTATGCTTTCAGATGACTGTCCAGCTGCAGTTATGTGACTCTGGGCATTGACAAAAACAAAACAGCAAGAAAGCAAAGCAAAACAACAAACATAAAAATAAAAAGAAAGTTACAATTAATACCCATGTATTTGTTTGTTTCAAACACTTTAAGCCAGTGTTTCTCAATCTTGGCAACTACATGGACTTCAATTCCCAGAATTTTGCACCCAGCCATTCTTCATGAAGACACATGGTGCCCTGCCCTTTTATAAATGGTTTAATCCCACAGTTGCAGCCACCATCTTCATATTTTGAATTCATCTTTCCTTCACCTGGACACCTCTGTCCTGCATTTTGGCTTTCTTATCTGTCATGTCATCTGTCATGCTGTCCTACAAATGTTTTGTTTTTGTCTGTTGGTCTTTTGGGATAAACCAGATAGAAATCACAACCAGATGAGCTAATTCAACTTTATTGATGGACTCTTGCAAATATGAAAGTACAATTCTCCCACTGTTTATAGCTTGAAACTAGAGAGGGTCTCTTCTGAACCTTTTACCCTTAGTCAACTGTGGGCAATCTTATCTCTTAATTGGTTGTTCCTTTAGCAGCATCTCTTTGGCTTGTCTCCTAAGGCAGCATTACAAATACAATGGACTTCCATGGCCTCTCTGGAATACAGTAGCTCTATCCAGAAGCCCACCACCCCTGTCTATCTATTTGTTGGACTCCTGTGGCTGAAAATTAGTTTTTAGGGGAGAGGAAAGAGGCAGAAACAGTGTGGTCCAAGACACCATATTCTCATCATGACCTCAGATCCTGATAGGTTCCTCTGAAGTCTGACTCCAATTAAATCCCATGTTAAATCCGACAGAACATCCTGATTCAGTCACAGTTTTATTCCATATAATATCATCTCTCCCTCTCCCTCTCCCTCTCCTTCTCTCTTGATAGATAGATACCCATGACTGTTAATATAGTGGTATATTTGGTACTATCACTTAATATTTCTCAGGGGCAGGGAATATGAACAACAGGTCCTATGTTCCACCAGCATTGGCCATATTTTCTGGGGCTGATGGGAGATAGAAGTCCCAAACAGCTACAATTCCCAGGCTGCTGATTTATATTAGCTAGCATCTCTGCAAAGGATGCTTTAAAGCTGTAAGTCTCTGTTTTATGGAATGGGCTCAGGATTTCAGTCAAATGAGGATCCTGTCCACAATTTGGCAGTGCTTTATACAATCTGTAGACCTCCATATTCCTGCAAAGTGAAAGTGGTAGGTTTCCTCAAGCTAACTTCCTTTAGTTGTGCCTAGACTCCACTTTTAAAAGGCATGTTGACTGTGAGAAATGGGAGTTGAAGCTGTTGTAGTTGGGGAAAAAGCTTAGTTGTGTCTGCTAAATTATAAAATAATTATTTCAGTTGCCACTTATTCTTTCTTCATTTCTGGAAGAGAATAAATTGGGCATATGGTGATGAAAAGGCAACCTGGCTTTGTTCATTGGTTTGTAGCTGTTTTTTCTCTGGATGGATGAGAATTGGAGTGCGGATCCATGATGCCAGTCTTGGAGGACTCACATCACTCATATCCATAACCGGATGTGGGTGGCAGAGTGACAGCGCTGTTGAAAGTTAAAAACAAAAACCAGAAAGTTGCTATACAGAAAATTGAGGGTGGGGCATTCAAAATTACTTCTCTTTGGAACGACGAAAAAGCTCTGGAGAATTGGATTTCATTTTTAGATATTTTACTGAAAAATAGACGTGGCTGTGCTTGCTGGTTTTTTTTTTTTTTAATCTATTGTTTAGTGTTTTTGTATTGGGAAAATGGAAAACGATAATAATATTTGGACAGATAATTTCAAGTTCAGGAAATAATTTCAGTAGTTTACAAGGTTTTCCCTCGGAGAAGGGATCTGGGTCTACTTCAGGTGAGAAGGAAAGGGAGCCGGCGTGGACACGAAGGCAAAATGGAAAAATCATTTCGATCCAAGTCGGACTGGTTTGTTTGTTTTTTTGAAGGAAACTTCCTTGTCGGCAATCTTTTCCAATATCTGTTCCGCTGTCCCATCATCCGCAGCCGGCATGCGAATAAATGAAGGTGAAATCCAAACCCTGGGTGCTTACGGGACTCGGAATCCATCCCTTGAGCAAAACTTAGATCATCTCCAAGATGGAAACATACCTGAAATGCTTGAGTTTTTTGGGTTTTTTTTTTCCCCCCGAATAAAATTGATCTCGATCTCGACTGGAAGGGGTCCCGTGGATTTCAGGGTGTCTCCTCCCGGGGAAATGTGGTCTGAGGAAGCGGCCTTCCCTCGGCCTGCTTTCGCTCTTGTTTTGGGCACGAAAGCGGCGAAATGAATGGATTCCTCAAAAATGCGCGTGGGGAGCCTTGGCGCCACTGCATCTTGCGGCTTTTCCAGCCCCCACACCCGGTCTCGGGGGGGGGGGGGATCCCCAAAAAAAAAGGGGGGGGGGGGGGAAGACTCTGGGAGAGTTTAATTTGCACTCCCACCCCCCACTCCCCCAGTTCCTTCGTCCCGCGGTTTCTTCTTGGGAAGTGGGACGAGAAGAGTGGCGAAGCGAGTCGGCTCAGCTGGGGCCAAAAGCTCCGTTCGAACTTTTTCGAGTTCGCCCCGCAATTCAGGCGGGTCCGAATTTCGCGTCCACTTTTGCCTCCGTTAAATCGGGGTTGGGTAAGATGGTTTTGGGCAATGTTGCGAACCCAGCTTTCTTGGTTAATATGTGGCTTTGCGGATGGTCCTAACTCCCCCAGCGCATTTCTGGAAATGGAGTCAAAAGTCTGTTTGAAATCAAGAAAGGCGACGAAGGGTGATGATTTCTTCTTATGCATTTGTATATTTTTGCATTAAATTCGGGGTCTCCAATCTTGGCGCCTTTAAGCCTGGAGGACTTCAACTTCCAGAATACTTGACACAACCTGTAACCTCCTGCAAAGTGAAAGTGGTAGATTTCCTCAACCTAGTTTCCTTTAGTTGTGCTAGACTCCACTTTTAAAAGGCATGTTGACTGTGAGAGATGGGAGTTGAAGCTGCTGTAGTTGGGGATAAAGCTTAGTTGTGTCTGCTAAACTATAAAATCATTATTTCAGCTGCCAATTATTCTTTCTTCATTTCTGGAAGAGAATAAATTGGGCATATGGTGATGAAAAGGTGCTTTTTCAAAAGGCAACTTGGCTTTGTTTTTTCCTGGAAGACATTTTGCTTCCCATCCAAGAAGCTTCTTCAGTTCTGACTTCAGTTCTGAAGCTTCTTGGATGAGAAGCCAAATCTCTTCCAGGCGAAAACAAAGCCTAGTTGCCTTTTGAAAAAGCACCTTTGGGACAGGTAATTGTCAACTTATGACACTTCATTGAGTGACTGTTTGAAATTACAATGGCATTGAAAAAAGTGACTGATGACTATTTTTCTGTTTGAAATCAAGAAAGGCTATGAAGGGTGATGATTTCTTCTTGCAGAGCAAAGCTGGCTGGGGAATTCTGGGAGTTGAAGTCCTCCAGGCTTAAAGGTGCCAAGATTGGAGACTCCTGCACTAAATGATGCAATGCCAACCTGTGACCTCCCTTCTCTAAAACCTGGCTGTTCATCTTGGATCAGGCCTCCAATTCAATCTGATCTTTTAAGTTAAGATTTGAATCTTTATCATATAGCTTGTTGGCAACACTCAGAAGGCTAATAGGCATATACTTAACCTGGCTCATTCCTACAGAATTAGCCTTTTTGTAAATAGGGACGATTATTTGCCCCAATTTCCTAATCCCCTGGAAGATGCCCAGACTGGTCTATAATTATAAACAGGGATGTCTGTGGATATTCTGTTACCCAGGGCACCACAGCTGTCTTAAAGGTCTTCTTTCAAAAAGCAATTTCTATTTTTGCTTTAATTTGAGGAAGAAAAAAAAAAAAAACATTTTGTTTCTCATCCAAGAAACTTCATCAGTTGTGCTGGCACAATACAGGAGATCAACAGTGGAGGGATTCAATTTTTTTTACTACTGGTTCTGTGGGTATGGTTTGGTGGGTGTGGGGTGGCTTGGTGGGCCTGGCAGGGGAAGGTTATACTGCAAAATCCCCACCCCACTAACCAGCTTTCCAGCTCCGTTCTCCTGTGTAGGGCAACCAAAGAAGACCCAGCCAATCAGCTGGGACTTGATGGGAGGCAGAGAAGAGATGGGGGGGGTGGCCAGTCAGAGGTTGTGTTGGCCGGTTCTCCATACTACTCAAAATTTCCACTCCTGATTCTCCAGAACTGGTCGGAACCTGCTGAATTGCCACCTCTGGAAATCAAACCCATCACGACAAGATTCAGCAGTCTATCTGAATTTGGAAGACAAAAGTCACTCTTGAAGGCAGCAAAACCCACATTTTGTATGGAGAGATAGCTGGAAGTGAGTGGCAGATGAACAAAACTGTGCACGCATGGGATCTAGGTTGCACACTCCTCCTCCCACTGCACTGGTCCATGGAAAAATTGTCTTTAAAAGTGGACAGTGGGAGAGGGAACTGCTTTCTATGGCAGCGTTTCCCCCTCTTGGGAACTTTAAGAGGTGTGGACTTCAACTCCCAGATTTCCACAACCTGCATGCTTTGAAGCTGAAGTCCATGCCGCTTAAAGTTCCTAAGATTGGGAAGTGCAGCTCTAATGCAAAGTCTCACCCTGTCCTGCTCTTTTTGATTCGCTGCAGATGTGATGGGACACACTTCACCCATTTGGGAAGAATGTGAACTTAAAGCTAGTTGAATTTCCCTCTGAAGCCAAAATAAGTGAGATGAGGCAGCAGCCAAAGCCATCTGATGTAAATTCTACCCATGTTAGTTTTGGGCTTGGGTATCTGTTTCATAGGAGCTCCACCTCCTTCCTTGAATAAATATACATTCATTCTCCAGAAATAATCACTGGATATAATGAGTTCCGTGCTATCTTCCTTCCTCTATGCAAAGCAACCTTTCAAAAACATTCAAACCACTAGGTTTTTCTTTTTAAAATGTTGATCTGTCCTCACCCTGAATTAAAATAAGGAACATATGTTCTCCCCAGAGACCGAAAAATAAAACACAGAACTAATATGGGACAAAATGGAACATCTGGCCAGAAAGATTTGTTATATAATTGTTTTTCCTTGATTGTTGAACTGTTTTAGATGTTGGAGTGAAAAGATGGGGTGGAATTGTTTTTTTAAAAAAACATTCCCGCCTTCCCAGAGATGGAGGATTCCTGCAGGGAACAGTTTTCCCTGTCACTTAAAAGAAATCCATTCTCAAGTGGTTAACCATCTCAATCAGCTCAGGTTTTACATAGCTGCCCAATGACCGGCTGTTGGGAAGGAATGGGTGTATCTACTGAGGGTGGGGAAATGGCAGCCTGCATCAACAATGCAGAATGCAACTGGGAGGCTATTAACATATTTTTCAGAAATGACACAAACAATATTTATCTCTCCGTGTGATGTTTTAAAAATAACTCCGACGTAGGCGGGGTGAATTAAGCATGTAGCTGATCTGCCCGATTTGGAAGCTTGCATCGACAGGAGGAGCTTGATGAAACCTCCCAGGGGTGTCTGCAGAAGGTGGCAAAGGAAAATCAAGTTGCCTCACCCCCAGCCACATTTGATCTCCCAGATCAAAGCCCTGATCCTTTTTGACATGTATGTTTGGTATAGTGGTGAAGGCCATCAGGCTGGAAGCTGGGAGACAGAGATTTCGAGTTCTGCCTTGAAGTCGGCCTGATTTATGTTGCTAAATGAGAAATTTGTTAAGTGAGTTTTGACCCATTTTATGAGTTTCCTTGCCACATTTGTTAAGTGAATCACTGCAGTTGTTAAATCAGTTAAGTGAATCTGGCTTCCACAAGGACTTTGCTTGTCAGTAGGTCTCAAAAGAGCACTGCTTGACCCTGGGACATGCAACAGTCATAAATATGAGTCAGTTGTTAAGCATCTGTACTACAATGGTCATAAATGTGAAAAATGGATACAGATCACTTTCTTCAGTACTGTTGTAACTTTGAATAATCACTAAATTAACTGTTGTAAATCAAGGACTACCAGTGTGGAATGGAAGGAAAAAATATGGACCCTCTGGGGTCCTTATTGATCTGAATAGAATAGAATTCTTCATTGGCCAAGTGTGATTGGGCACACAAGGAATTTGTCTTGGTGCAAATGTTCTCAGTGTACATAAAAGAGAAGATACATTCATCAAGAGTCAAGAATCATAAAGGACAACACTTAATAATAGTCATAGGTTGCAATAAGCAATCAAATCATACTAGGAAACAGTCAATATAGATCATAAGGATGCAAAGCGACAAAGTGACTGTATGACTATAACTTTTGGCTGTGAGTTTGGTTGTTTTCTTCCAGACGTTTCAGTACCCAGCGAGGTAACATCATCAGGGCTACGAGGGAGTGGGAGTTACTCTCTGAAGGGTGATGATGTTACCTAGTTTAGGTAATGAAATATTTTCAAGAAAACAACCAAGCTCAAAGAGCACCACGGACCCCTGAGCTACAAATATTCTCTCTCATATTGCTTTGCTGCCTGTTTATATGCCAGGGGCTCGTCCTTGTCAGTGTTGGTGGGAATGTTCTTCGTAGTTCCCTGATTAGGCTGTTGTTTACTGTTTGCCTCAGCTGGTAGTTCCTGGATTGGGGCACTGTTTGCTGTTTGACTCTTGGTTTGGTATTCATGGATGTGGATCTTGCATTCATGGATATCAAATTGACTTTTCTGACTCTCCATCTAGATGACTTGTGTGGATATTTAGCCAACAACAGAGAAGGGTGGTTACTTTCTTCCTAGATGTTTTTCGAGTTCTTAATCTAATTTATAGATCTGGGATCTGAAAACCCCAGGCAAGGTCAAAAAGGCCTTGCAAGTCCCTCCTCTGGAGTAAACAACATACATTCAGTGACTCAGGTGGGCAGGTAGAGGTCAGGACTGCTCGCCATATTTGGGGAAGTTTCTAGCACACAAGTAAGGTCTGGATTTTAATCCACTGGGCGATGAGCAGCTTGAGGAAAATTATTGTAAAATGAAGTGTCAAAAACAGGAACGTTGTCAGAGGAGATTAGGTCAAGATGGTAGCTACAACTGTCTTACATACGTTGCTTCATGCACACTTTTATCAGCACAATATTGCAAAGAAAGAGAACAGACAGAAAAAGAAGCTGCTTCTTCAAGTCTAACTGTGACGTTCTTAATCTGAAATGGGACAACTTGCCTCGGCCAACTCATCACAGGACAATTCAACAATTCAATTTAATTATTTAAAGCAATTTTAAAAATTATTTTCATTTTTGTCATTCACATTTCTTTTTGTCTCTCCTTTGGCACCCTTTCTCCAATGATTCTACCCTACTATTTCTTTGATATTAGTGTTAAATCTTGTCCCACAACGAGTTGGCCATGGTGAGTTGGCTGTCCTCTAATGAGCTACTGACTGGAGATGGTAGGAGTGATAATCCAGAGGAGATAAAAGATAAAAGGTTGTGGAAAAAGACTGTTGCTGCTACATTACAATGGCAAATGCAATTTGTGGCCTTGCTAAGGAGGACAAACTTCCCCACAATTCAGTTTTGATGATTTTTTTTTTTTTTTTACAAAATTAGGAAAATGGAGAAAATTTGCCCTTTGCAAGTACTTATGCCTAATTTCTAAGAATGCATAATGCTCTCTTGGTGCTTTATTATTTGTGGGAGATTATGTGATTACAAAAACAATTTGAAATAATGATAGAAGTATAATATAAAGAAGCAAAATTACTCTGGGACTTTAGAATTCAAACAGGTACCTGCCGCATACTGAATACCCTAGACTTAGCAATTGTCAGTAAGAAAGACAAAAAAGCCTGGATAGTGGATATGGCAATAACTGAACAGAAAAGAAGAGAAAGAACTGGGGGGGAAATCACAAAATACAAAGACAACGAATATAAAAGGAGTGACTGTGCCAAAAGAAAGCAAAAATGTTATCAATAGTAATAGGCACATTGGGTACCTTGCAAAACATCTGGAGCCCCACTTGAACATTATCGGCGTTGACAAAAATCATCATCATTCAATTGCAAAAGGCAGCTTTGTTTGGAATAGCTTACAACCTGCAACAATACTCTTATTCCTATAAAACAACAATAATTGCCTATCTCAGGTCTTTGGAAAGGATTGATAGGTGGTTAAAACACCAAGTCCAATCTAAACATCTGGCTAATTGTGCAATCAATCACAATATTAATTAAAATATTTTTTTAGGAGAAACAAAGGGAAGGCAAATTTGCAATCTGAGACCCCAGGTACATCAAGTTATAAATGTTACTAAGGAAAAATTGGGGGAATTATTAGATTTTTGAGGATTTACTTTAGATTCTGTTTGTACTTCAGACAATTCTTTCTTAGTCCAGGTGTTCTCTCGTTTCATCTGACTGTGTCTCTTCTTGGTCTGTTGTTCCATGAAAAAAAAGCTACACACCTCAGCAATCGTTCTTTATAAATGCTAAGAGGGTTGTATAATGCTTGCATAATTACGAAGGGAGGGTCATGTTAACCTCTCTGCTCAAGCTGCGTTTGTATTTTTAAATGGTACGTTCCAAACTTGTTACTTTTGATCACAAATATTGTTGCCTAGAAGATCCAGGATGATTTGAATCCTGGAGGATTTTCAGCTGCTGATCCAAAAGTACGAATTGAAATCATAGGGGCATGGTTAGGGCAATCCCATTATTTGTAATAGGGACAAAAAACAATTCATTTTTACAGGTAGTCCTCAACTTACAACTATTCATTCGGCAATCATTTGAAGTTACAAGGATATGGGAAAAAAAGTGGCCGGTCCTTGTACTTATGATTGTTACAGCATCCTCATGGTCATGTGATCAAAGTTCAGATACTTGGCAATTGGCATATATTGATGATGGTTGAAGCATCCTGGGATCATGTGAAGATCACCATTTGTGATCTTCCCAGCTGGCTTTTGACAAGCAAAGTCGATGAGCAAAACTATATTCAATTATTGATGGTTTAATGAACAATTGCAAGAATTGGTTTATATGGCAATAAAGGTTGCAAAACCAGTTGCAACTTATTTAACAACCATCTTACTTATCAATGGAAATTCTGGTCCCAACTGTGGTCATAAGTCGAAGACTACCTGTATTCATCATCCTGGGATGGGAACTGGTGTCCTTTGGAGAGCAACCTTGCACTGTAGTACTTCCAAGAATATATTTGCAGCCTTCAGGACTAGACAACTTGGCCTTGTTAAAACCAGCAGTCAAGAATATCTAAAACGGGTGTCCAACAGAGGTGGTATTCAGCAGGTTCTGACCAGTTCTGGAGAACCGGTAGCGGAAATTTGGAGAACTGGCAAATCCCACCTCTGACTGGTCCCATCCCCTTCTATTCCCTGCCTTCCGAGTCCCAGCTGATTGGTTGCGTCTTCTTTGGTTGCTCTATACAGGAGAACGGAGCTGGAAAGCAGGTTAGTGGGTGGGGACGGAATGGGGATTTTGCAGTATCCTTCCCCTGCCACGCCCACCAAGCCATGCCAACCAAGCCATGCTCACAGAACCAGTAGTAAAAAAAAAAAAAAAAATTGAATCCCACCACTGGTATCCAACCTTGGGAACTTTTAAGACCTTTGGACTTCAATTCCAACTTCCTGCTGGCTGGGATGGGGGGATTCTAGGAGTTGAAGTCCACAGGTCTTAAAGTTCCCAGGCTCAGATACCTCTGATCTAAAAGATGAAATCTGGCCCTTATATTCTCCAGCTTGCTTTGCTCTCCTGCAAGAAGGCACCATGGAATTTATTCACAGCACAAAGATCTTTCTCTCCATCTCATATGTTGTCTCTCTGCTCTGTTTGTGCCTCAAAGACCTTTTCGTAATTTTAATTTTCCCAGCCATGTTGTAGCTCTGGTCTCCACCTGTTCCACAGAGCGGCTGCAAGAGGCTACATAGCCAAAAAGCATTAAGAGTTGTTAACCTAATCCTACGTAGCTTTTTCTCTGGTAATATCACACAACTAACTAGAGCACACAAAACATTTGCAAGACCGATACTTGAATACAGCTCATCAGTCTGGAACCCACTTTATGTATCTGATATTAACACAGTTGAGAAAGTCCAGAAATATTTCACAAGAAGAGTTCTCCACTCCTCTACTTGTTGCAGAAGACCTTATGCCACCAGACTTGAAATTCTTGACCTAGAAAATCTAGAACTACGCCGCCTTTTGTCCGATCTAAGTATAGGATATAAAATCATACATTGCAATGTCCTATCAGCCAATGAATACTTCAGCTTCAACCATAACAACACAAGATCACACAATAGATACAAACTGAAGGTTAATTGCACCAAACTTGATTGCAGGAAATATGACTTCAGCAGCAGAGTGGTCAATGTCTGGAATCCTCTACCTGACTCTGTGGTTTCTTCCCCAACCCCCCAAAACTTTAACCTTAGACTGTCTACTATTGATCTCACCCCCTTCCTAAGAGGTCTGTAGGGGGTGTGCATAAGCGCACCAATGTGCCTACCATCCCTGTCCTATTGTTTCTTTTGTTTGTTTGTTTTATTTTATGGATACAAATGTTGTATCCATTTCATGTATTCATAACTATGTTTATACTTATACTTGTTATCTTATAATCGCTTGACAAAATAAATAAATAAAAAAAGTAAAATGTGATCGTTTCTTCCCTTTTTATGCCCTCCTGAACACATCACTCCACATCATTTAAATCCCCTTCTCTTTGTCCTGTGATACCTGGTGGAGATGGCACAAGACAGTTCTTCTTCCTGGCACATGTTTAAATATTTCATCATTCTCACTGGGCTGCTCCTTTCTTTCCAGACCTGCAAAACCTCCCCCCACCCCATTTCTTTCACACCCCTAGGCCGAATTCCTCCTCTCCTCCTTCCCAGGACATTTAATCATTTCTGCAGCTTTTCTTTGAGAGCTTTCCAATTCGTCTTAAGGTTTGGCACAACCTAACTGAATGAGCCACCTCTGAAAAGGAGGTCAGTTAGACTCTCTCTGCCCCGAAGCTTGGCTCTTTCAACAGAGCAACCCCAATCATTAATCAGTGCACGTTTCACATCCTTAAAACAAGCCTGGAGCTGATGTCTGCCCATCTCATCCTGTGTAGCATGACATCCCCTGGCGGGACAACACTTTTATTTGTGTCTTTGTTTGCAACAGGGTTACTCAAGACTCAGCCGCTCTTCCTGAAACAACTAAAGCACAATGCTAGGAGTGAATTGAGATGGGATGCTTTTTTGGATTTGGAGGGGTTAACGAGTTCAGTGGAACAGATGTATCAATGCAACATTATTTGACTTGGAACATGAATTTTGATCTCATATCTGTGGTGATGCTGTGATGGTCACAATAGCGACAGCACTTAGACTTATATACTGCTTTACAGCTCTCTCTACAGATGTTTACAGAGTCAGCCTATTGCCCCAAACAATATGGCTCCTCATTTTACCAAACTCAGAAGGATGGAAGGCCGAGTCAACCTTGAGTCAGTCAGAATTGAACTGCCGAATTGCTGGCAGCCGGCAGTCAGCAGAAGTCGTCTGCAGTGCTGCATTCTAACTTCTGTGCCACCACGGGTCCTAGGTGCAAGGACTGGCTGTAAGTCACTTTTTTTCAGTGCCTTTGTGACTCTGAACAGCCACTAAATGAATGGTTGCAAATTAACAACTATCTGTAGATATTGTCTCCCATTACCTCGGAGGGAAGATGAAGGAGTCAAAGTGACTGGGAAGGCAATAGAGGCTTCAATAGGGATTGAAAACAGGGTCCGCTAATCTTGTGTTGGTACAGTTTTCTTCTGACTTGAGAACGGGTGGAAGCAGGTCAACCTGGCAGTGAGAAAAATCCAAAAGAGAAGCTGGAGATGCTTTGTGGGATCCTTGGTGTTCTCAGAGCTTGGTTATTTTCTTGCAGACATTTCTTTACCTAACTAGGTAACACCATCAGTGCTAGTAAGTATAGGGTTTGCTCTTGTTTTATGTTCTAGTGGCTTACTCTGTCAGTGTTGGTGCGAGTGAACTTGGTAGATCCTTGATTAAGCTGTCATTTATGGTTCGCTTGTTTGGCAATTTCTCAACTGGGGTATTACTTGCTTTGAATGAAGGCAACTATTCGTGTGCCAGGATAGTGTTGCAGGATCCATCTGAGTTGGTCACCAAGACCAGAGATTTAGTCTCCCAAGCTTTTGGACTTGTGCTGGGGTCCAGTCTAGGGAACTACTTCTCTATTGTTTGCTTCTTGATTGTTGGTCTTGTGACTCTTGGTGTTAACCTCTGTTCATCTGAGTAGTGATTGCTAATAAGGAAGTGTTTTAGTTGTATTTGTTCTCTTTCTGGCTTTTTGATTGTCTCTTTTGAATGGTATGTAGATGTTGTTTATCTCTATGTACCTGTTGATTGTGGGTGTGTCAGAGTGCTGGGCCTCTAGCATTTTTGGAGGCTGTCCACTTTGGGAGATGCTGTTTACACTGCATTGCTCTGGTCAAACAAGTTTGGCAGCTCTGAAAGACTTTGAAGTTCTGCTGGAACCGCCTCTCAGGGGCAGAAGTGGGGTGACCTGTTACCAGTTGCTGTTATGCTCTGGAAAACAAAGCTCATCTTCACACACCTTAAATTTTCCCAGTTTCCCAGCTAGCAATAGCCAGATGCATGGACTTCAATCCCCAGAATTCTCAGCAGTGACTATTCGAGCTGGGAAATTCTGGGAGATGAAGTCCCCCAATGTATGTCTAGATTTGGGAATGTTGCCTGAAACTAGTCAGCTGGCATTCTGGGGATTTTCTTTTGTGTTTCATATGAGCCAAATGACATCTTGCAGGTGGCTTGCCCTAGCAAAGGAAACAACATCAAGAGTGATTTGTGACTGGTGATCTTTTTGGAGATTCGTGGATTATGATAATATCAACAATGGTGAATTACAGTAGGAGAGAAACATCACTGTGATGCTTATCAAACATGCATCTAGCTGGGAATTCTTCGAGCTAGAAACCAGATCATAAATCCAAGTCTCATCACAACTCACGAGGCACTTTGTAAAGTTCTGTTAGATCAAAGCATGGGCAGGGATAAAGCTAATAGGAAGTAGGATATGCCATGTTCCCACACCACATTGAATCTGATTCCAGAATTGCCCAAGGTCTTGACCTTCACCCAAATCAGAAAACTAACTATAGTGACTGATAAGCTTAGTCATGGATCTGATTCAGCATGTTATATGAACTCAGCCACGTGGCCCTTTCTCTTTATGGGGCAAAGCGGCCTTATGGATGGTCTTTCTTGAAGATTCTGGTTTGTTTATATTTAATCAGCTGCCTCTGTTATTAAGTAAACGTGGAACCTTAAAGCTCTTTGATTCTGTGGGCTTGAAATGTGGGATAGCTTTAGCTGGGATCAGATAGGCCTGCATCTTTCAGCAACTGCATGATTGAGATGCGTGCTTTCTCACAACTAGTGTGTGTGTGAGTGTGTGTGTGTGTGTGAAGAATACAGATTTTTACAGCATAAGGGGGAATCTGACATCCCTTTAGGCAGTGTTTCTCAACCTCAGGAATATGGACTTCAACTCCCAGGAGATCACAGTCATGCTGGCCAGGAAATTCTAGGAGCTGAAATCCATACATCGCAAAGTTGGCAAGCTGAGAGACACGGCCTTAAGCAGTTGATGCAAGAGATCTTCACGGGAGAGAAGGGAATGACAGAGGCAGGGATCAGAACAGCAGGTGGGGTCCTTTTGTGACTGTCCAAAACTGGAATTACCCCCTCAACTGCATGGCCTCCAAATGTGCTCAGTTTCAGTTGGATGAGATCTAGACATTTGGGAAATTTAAATATTTCTAATATAATGATGAATTGCTTGCTTTCAGTCATGTTCTCTGAGATTTGAATTCATTGCTTTGTGGTGGGAATGGTGCCATGTGTGTGTTTACGTGTATGTCTCTGTGTATGTCTGTGGGTATGTGTGAAAGAGAGAGAAAGACAGACAGACAGACAAAGTTCATTCCTATAAGTTTGAAAACGAGTGTTTGAGAAATATGCCAGTGGCTGCACCTTCAAAGAAATTTGGATCAGAGCAAAGTAGATGCCAAGGCCAGGGTGAAAATCAAATGTGATTTGATTTCAGTGACAGCATGTTAAAATTTCATTGACATTAAAATAAATGCCATTGATGCAACTGATCCTCGTGTTTAGCTCTTTGACATCCATAACGATCAGCTCACAGTAGTGAAGGAAAAAACCCCAGATCCTATGGCCAATCTCTTCTAAAATTTCTGAAGACCTAAGTGGTAACATTCTGTGATAATCATGGAATGAAGGAGCTGCTCTGGGCATCGTCTTGAAAGGAGTCTCCTTGATGTAACAGGCTAAAGTGGAGTAAATGTATGAGAAAATCAGAAAGAGCTGGAGAGTGGAGTGAAAGGCATCATCGGCTTAGAATCAGCTTAAAAGATCCAAGTCCAACCTCTCCTGAATTCCATTTACCCTTCTCTGGTGCCAGTTTAAAATTGAGCTTTAGTTGACCAGATTCTTGTGTATAGGCTTGAATAAATCTGCTAGGCTACAGCCTTACAAATGGTCCTGGAATCTTTGTGCCTGACAATGAACCATCAACTATTTATTTTCCTCCTTCGATAATTTATTTATTAAATTGGTTTGCTGGTTTGCTTGTCAGAAGTTGCGATCTTGATAATCATCATTTTGGGTCATCTTTTCAAGGTGTTCAAGAATTCTGGGAAGTGGCTGATATTTCAGCTGTGCTTTTTGGCTTTAAAAGCTCTTCCCCCTTTAGAAAGAGAAGTTGGTCATGGCAAGTTCTGGATTTGAAAGCAATCTGCCTTCTCCCAGGAAAAACATTTCTCATCTAAAGGATTAAATCAGACAATCCTCATGCACCCCTGCTTGTTCAAAACTAGCTAGGACTTTAAGGACTGTAGCTTTTGAGTAGTTTGCACAACATATTAAGTTGGATAAAAATGGGGCTTGGTAGTTGTGGATCAGATTTTTATTGTCTTCTTTGTTGAACCCCTTAAGCCAGTGTCTGTCAACCATGGCAACTTGAGGAAGTATAGACACGGCTGGCTGGGGGATTCTGGGAGTTAAAGTCCACACCTCCCCCAGTTGCCAATCGGACAACAATTCTCCTATTATCTCCATTTAGTCTAGCTAGGTTGAGATAATGAAAGCTGTAGTCCAATAGAAACTGGGAATTACCTGATTTCTCCATACTAGAATTAGAGCAGAAGAATGAACAAACCAATTTTCTGGCTCTATGCAATCCTATGAACTCTGCATTCACCCACTGGCTTTTTATTTTTTAATTGGGTTCAGAAAACCTGAGAAAACTTGTAACTATCTGTTTTATTTGGCTTTTTCATTGATTATTGTATTGATGAACTGTTCCCTGCTGTGCGCCATCCAAACTTGTGTACTTGGTGAAAGATAGAAAAATTCGGAAATAAATGTCAAAGGTTGAAATCAATGGGATATTTTTCACCCATTGCATAAAGGCAGCTGTTTAGGTGTAGGACTCATCTGGTTAAATGTGGTGTGTGAACCCAGGCCCTGTTTTCCATCCCAGAGAGTTGCCAAAGTCAATATGTCACATCATAAGCATAACAGTCATCCTTATTTTATTTTATTTTCATGCATCCTTACATGATAGAGGTTGAAAGGACAGATAAATAAAATGCAGAAGTAGTTACCAAGAACCAGCAGACTACATTATATTTTCCAATAAAAAAATTGTTCTTCTAGATTAAAACATCGTTCTGTTAAGGAAAAAAAATGCAGAAAGGAAAAAAGCAAGACAAACAGTAACATCCGAAATGATTGGTTATTTGGTTTCTGGCTTTTGGTTTTGCTTTAATTAGAACATAACAGGCTTTTCATTAAATACTGCTGAATAAGAAATACCAGCTTGATACACAGTGTGGGTTTTATGCATTCATTTCATGCAACTATTTGTCTTTTTTTCGTAGTCATATGTCAAGATAACATAGAGAAAATGCATTGCAGACATTATTAACTTATTATTATTCTTTTTTACAAGACCGGAACATTTAGTTGTAATTGCAGTGTGGTCCAATTTCTTGTCAAAATTCATGATTATGTAAAAAACATATTCATTTAGTTCTTTGGCTAGAGTAAAGAACTGTATCCTAGATCTAAAGAGTTTTTGTTTAAAGGAATATAATTTTTAAAAGCTAAGCATGTTTGCCAGTTGGATGTATCTGTAGTTTTGCTTGCCCTTAGCCTAAAGAATTTAGGCTAAATTTTTTAACATCAGAAATGAGGGAAGACTTTCTCTTTTTTTGCCAATTCCAGCACAAATCTACTTAACTCACACTTCTTGAATCAATATACAAACCAAATGCTTTTAATTTCCATGGTTCTCTGAATTTTGTGGTGCCTTTTTCTTAAAAAAGGGACAATAATGTGCAGACTACACAGAATATGCACAGTAAAGTATGAGAGAAAAATCCTTCTTATCATGGGGAAAATTGCTTGTTAAAGAATGTCAGGTCAAATTTGCCTACAAAAAAAATACATGTTCTAATGTTTATAAATGTTTATAAAAAGGTGTGTATAATTTATGATGGCTTCATGAAAGCATTTTGGAAACTGGCAGGAATGGAACGGAGAATGAAATAGATAGAAATTGGAATAGATGGACAAGTCCATTTTTTGCTTGCGAACACAGACAAAATACTCAGCAGTTGCATTATTCTTCCTTCTGATATAGAGGTATATAATGTAGTGATATGTATATATATACAAACATACACACAACTTCAGTGTTAAACTGAATTTGGAGTGAACAATATTTTAAATCAAAGATGGTTTCAATTAGGCGATAAAAAAAATAGGAACAGTAGGAGTTTCAAATATGTTGGATTTTTGGTGCTGTCTGATTTCGCCCATTTGCTTGCAGACATTTCATAACCCAACTAGGTAACATCATCAATGCACCTGTATATAGAGTTCAAATATCACTGCCTACTAGTGTTGAAGATGTTATCTAGTTGGATCATGACATTTCTGCAAGAAAACAATCAACCTCAGAGAGCACCAAGGACCTCACAGTTCAACCTTGAACTATTCTATTTTATGCTGTGCTGTGCTATTAGTATTATCAAATCTGGATTGCAAAACTCTAGATGACCAGCAGAGAGAAAACCCATCCTCTTTTTTACCATTTAATGGTCATCCTAATTTTTCAGTCCCAAATTGGTAACCCTAACCAGCCCTAGGAAGGAACCCCTTTGAAAATGCCGCTTTTGAAAATTTCATGGATCTGTCCAAATAGTTGCCAGGAGTCAGTTCTGACTTGGAGACCCCTCCCCCACAAAGGGAATGAAAGAGGCCACCCGAATCCTAATCAGCATCAAGCAAACTGAATTCCATTGTAACGGCATTTATTTCAGGGTGTTATTGCAACATTTGTCTCTGCTCATCTTACCTCCACCTTTGAAGAAGCCGCTCCAGTAAGTTTCCCTAGGGGAATGGGAGACATTCTGGAAGAGGAAGCAAGCAGAAACCCTTGTTGGATGACAGGAATCCAATAGCCCAAGGGGACTGTGGCTTCCCAGAGTCTACCCGGCCAGCTAATTCTGCTAGAGGATTGGAGAGCTAATGAGGGACCCAGGAAGGAAGCAGTGATACAATGAAAGTCTAGTGTGTGCTTGGGATAGAGTCACAGCAAACTAGATATTGATGGCAGAGATTCTGTCTGTCTGTCTGTCATTTATCATCTATCTATCTTACCTTGATAAGATGGATTGGCAATAAATTTTACAAATAATATCTATCTATCCATCCATCTATTCACCTATCTCCATCCATTTATCCACCCATGTCTCTCCTTACTTACTTCCCTCCCTCCCTCTATATGTATGTACTGTATGTATGTGTGTGTGTGTGTGTGTGAGAGAGAGAGAGTGCATGTACAATATCCATCCATCTGTCCACCCACAGTCTGTCATCTCTTTCTTATCTCTATCATCCATCTAGGACCTGTATACTGCACGAATCAAAAAGAGGGCAATGAAAATATCTACAGACCCCTCACATCCCGGACATAAACTGTTTCAACTCCTTCCCTCAAAATGACGCTATAGAGCATTGCAACCAGACACAAGGACAGTTTTCCCCGAAAGCCATCACTCTACTAAACAAATAATTCCCTCAACACTGTCCAACTATTTAAAAAGTCTGAATTACTATTAATACTATTAATCTTCTCATCACTCCTTATCACCCATCTCCTCCCACTTGTGACTGCATGACTGTAACCTTGTTGCTTGCATTGACTGTTTCCTAGTATGATTTAATTGCTTATTTGTATCGTATGACTATCATAACATACTTTATGATTCTCGATGAATGTATATTTTCTTTTTATGTACACTGAGAGCATTTGCACCAAGACAAATTCCTTGTGTGTTGAATCTCACTTGGCCAATAAAGAATTCATTCATTCATCTATCTATCCACCCATCTCCATCCATCCATTTATCCACCCATCTCTCTCCTTCTTTCCTTCCCTCCCTCCCTCCCTATGCATGTATGTATGTATACTATCTATCCACCTATCCACCTACATCTATCATCTCTCTCTCCTATCTATCTATCTATCTACCTACCTACCTATATCTATTTACTGTATCTATCTATCTGTCTATCTGTTACATACTGCCTGGTTTCTGAATTAGCTTCTATTTTTGGTTTTGCATGCTGCCTTGAACTCTAGACACTGGATTTACACTAACATGTCAACCCAACCTTCTTCCACAAGATTAATACATACCATGAAGCTGCTGTGCATGTAGCTAGTCAGGGAATGCATGTTTTGTGGACTTTCAATTGATGAAGTCTCCCATGTCATTTTCACCTTCTGTCTGAAGATGAAGAGTGTTCCACCTCAAGAAGAAAATGTTAAGGGACCCCAAAAGGGAAGAAAGCACCAGTGATGGTCACTCAGCCAAGAAAGAAAAAGAATCCTGCCACAAATCAAAGTGGTGGCCAATACGTGAGATCCAGTCCACATAGACAAAAATGACTTTGGTAGTATTTTCATGGCCTTCATAGTCATTTTTTTAAATTGTAGATAGACCTGCTCTTATTAAGTGCTCTGAGACATCTTTTCTCAGGTATACCTGGCTAGGCCTATCTTAAAGATTTTCAAAGTATCCCATCAGGTAAGACAGAAAGGCTAGATGGTGGTGGGAAGAATCTTCTTATTAATATTGCCTCAGGATTGAATTTTTCACACGGTTGCTTCTGGCTTTGTTGTGAGGCTGTTTTGCCTTGCTTTTTAATCTTGTATTCATTTCATAATCTTACATTGTATTTTGCAAGTGGTATTGCAAGTAGTAATTCAAGCATTCTGAATATAAATAAATAGATATTGTTTCTTCCTCCTTTGAATGCATCTTCTTAGCTATTAGCCCAATGCCACATCTTGAATCAGCAAATTCCATGAAGAAATTGTGTAAGGTTCAGTCTTGCATCTACATCTAATAAGGTGTGGGATAATCCTATATTCTAAAATTATGGGAAAAGGAAAAGGACAATGCAACCTGTCACTCTTAACCTTGTTTATTTGTTGTTTCTGCCATAATCTCATATTATTATACACCCACGTTTAACTACTTAACTATTCAAGGGTTTTTTAAGGAAATGGGGTACAGGTAGTCCTTGATTTATGACCATTGCAGAATTTATGTTGGCCAATCTTTGCTATGGTTGTTAAGTGAATCATGCAGGTATTAAGGGAAACCTGCTTTTCCCTTTGATTTTACTTGTTGAAAGCTACCGGGAAGGTTGCAATTGGTGATCACATGACACTGGGATCCTACAATCCTCATAAATATATGCTGGTTACCAAGTGCAACAATTGTGAGTGCAAGGATTGACCGCAAGTCACTTTTCTGATACTGTTATTTTTATAAATGATTGCTAAATGGTTGGTTGTAAGTTGAGGAGCACCTGTATTCCAATATTGATTTCTTCAGTCTTATAATCTCAACAGCCATCTTGCCTCTTAATATTCCTTTAAAAAGGAAGGAAATAACTCCAGATTGGATGGTGATATCTAATAAGGAGAAATTTATCCATATTTAAGATTTCCATCCAGAAATATATTTGTACAGAGGAAAGTCATTTGTTGCAGGGGAAATAATAATAATATCATCAACTGACTTGATGAGTACAAACTTTGTAAAAGCTCTTTGCTGTTATGTCCAATTTCTCAGCTAATGCAATTTTCCACATGTTCATAGCGAGGTGTACTTTTCCAGTTTTGCAACAGTACGTTTGGCAGCTAACAATAGGAAGGGAAGCCATTTTTTAATATTATACAATGTATTCATCTTTTCAAAAAAGCTTTTGTAAACCCAAAAACAAAATGACTGTGATTGTTGAGTGATCACAGAATTCCAGAAGCAGAGCATGGGAAGGAAGTCTCCAGGTCAGTGTTCCTCCACCATGGCAACTTGAGGACGTATGGACTTTAACTCCCTTGTTGCCTGGGGAATCCTGGGAGCTGAAGTCCATACATCTTCAAGCTGTCAAGGTTAAGAAACACGGCTTTGGGCTCGTCTAGGTCCAATATTCTGTTCAGTGCAGGAATTCAGACAAAAGGATCCAAAACAGAGGTCCATTTGGCTTTGCACATCCAGCAGAATGGCAGTCATCGTGTCTAACCCAATTGATTCTACCACCCAACAACTTTATTTGGAAGGTTTTCTAAGAGCTTGTCCAGAATCTGCATTCCCATTACTTAATTCCTGTACTCTTAAGACGAGGCCATAAGGGATCTGTTCTTCCATATTATATTTCTTTAGAGACTTGATTCTTCCCCAGAATAAGAAATCCAAATTCTTGATACAGCTCCGGGTCAAAATTAATTCCCAATCCATGCCCTTGATGTCCTTCTGGCTATTTGCTCCAGTTCATTTAAAATTTCCTTAAAATGTGGTAGAACAAGGCTGGAGGCTGTACTTCCAAGTGTTATCTGATCAATGCAAATAGAATGGAATTGTACTTGGTAGTCAGCAGATGTGTAATTTCTTCAAAAATTGTGTGTCAAAATGAATCACAAGTAGGCTATTGACATCACTATGCATTGTGCTCACAAGCCCTCCAACACAAGTTAGAAAGGGAGCCAATGACATAAAGGTAGCCCTTGACTTACAATAAATCGTTTAGTGACTGTTCAAAGTTACAACGGCAGTAAAAAAAAGTGACTTATGATCGTTTTTCAAACTTACGACAGCATTCCCATGGTTAGGTGATCAAAATTCAGACACTTCGCAACTGGCATGTATTTAGGACAGCTGCAGTGTCCTGGGGTCATGATGTGATCCCCTGCTGTGACCTTCTGACAAGCAAAGTCAATAGGGAAGCCGGATTTACTTAACAACTGTATAACTAATTTAGCAACTGCAGTGATTCCTTTAACAACTGTGGCATGAAAGGTTGTAAAATGGGGCAAATCTCCCTTAACAACTTCTTGCTTTTGGGCTCAATTCTGGTCATAAGTCGAGAACTTCTTGTAATGCAGTTTTAGAGGCGTTTTGAGACAGCTATACTTTATTTTTATGGTGAAGGCATGCCAACTTGTCCAGATAGATGTGAAAGTATTTTTTGTCAAGAAATTATTCCAAGCAGTATCATCAAGTTCAAATGATCCGAGGCTTCCAAAAAAGGAAGAGTTTTGCATAAAAAGAAAGAAAGAAAGAAAAACTGTGCATTTGAAAGAAGAGTTCTCCATAAGGTTGGCATTCCTGACATATAGCTAACACCTTTAACAAATCAGTTTTGATCAGCTTATGAATAATGAAAATATTCTGCTTGTGGTTTGAAATCACTTCTTTGTAGAATTAGTTCACCAGTAACAGCCACTATTAGATATATAATCCTATCAAACCCCCATTAAGCACAAATTTAGCCTTGTACTTAAAACAAAACAACCCAGAAATGGGAAAATATCAGGAGAAAATTAGGAGCGAATTTTGGCCTTCCAGCATCACCTAATTTCTACAGGGTCTCCCTATACTGGATGTTTCTCTTTCTCTGAAATAGAGGAGGACATCTATTTGGGCAAAAGCAGAGCTAAAGAAAAGGGAATTCTTGCCATGAGTGACCTGAGATCAAGCGTGTAAACAAGAAGGCCTGCCTGTATGAAAACCCCCTGGGCACAATGTGCCTGCCTCTTTAGTGCCTTGCTGTAATTATAGATCTAGTTGGAGCAGATCCATATTCCCATAGCACAAATTGATACTTAGACGGAGTCGCCGAGAATTTAACACAGTCTGTTTAGCACTGGAGCGATTGAACTGGAAGGCAGAGGCTGGCAGGCAAAAACCATTGGTTTTCTGCTAGGGTCCATGTCTGCTTACCTTCTTCTTGCCTCCATAAAATGCAGACCCTGGTTTCTTGAGTCTTCCCAGGAAAGGAGACTGTGCATCCATTTTAAGGTGTATGGGACTTCATCTCCCACAATTCCCCAGCTAGCATGCTTCTTGGCACTTGCCTGGAGTCTGCTTTCCCCTAACTTAACTTGGTGTTGTCATGTCTATGGAGATTATCAGTCAACCAGGTCATGGTTGTCTCAAAGGTGTTTTTTCAAAAGGCAACTGGACTTTCTTTGCTTTTCCTTGAAGATGTTTCTCTTCTCATCTAAGAAGCTTCGATGATTCTGGCAGGATGTTGGTGGTGATGGGGAGGGGGATGGGAGGATTGGTTTTGATGATGTCCTGCACTTTTTAAATTTGGTGTCCTATACTCTTAAGGTGATGGCAAAAAGTTTCTGACCTTTCATATGATACTTCTTCAGGTACTTGACATTTCTCCAGAGCAAAAACTCCAAATTCCTTAAATTGCCCCTTGTGAAATCAGTTTCCAGTCCACTGCCCTGAATGCTCACAATTTGCTCCAGTTCATTTACATCATTCTTAAAGTGTAGTGTCACAACATGACACTGGAGGCTGTACTGATCAATGCAAATAGAATTGAACTGTGTTTGGCTGGTCAGCAGATGCGTTTAATTTCTTCAAAAATTGTCCACCCAAATGAATCACGAATGGGGCATGGATGTCATTGATGCCAAGCCTTTGCTTACAATTCTCTGCTCCCCACCCCACTAACCTGCTTTCCAGCTCCATTCTCCTGTGTAGGGCAACCAAAGAAGACCCAGCCAACCAGCTGGGACTCGGGAGGCGGAGAATAGATGGGGCAGGGCCAGCCAGAGGTGGTATTGGCCAGTTCTCCGAACTATTCAAAATTTCCGCTACCTGTTCTCCAGAACTGGTCCAAACCTGCTGAATACCACCTCTGATGTTGTCCCTGGAAAATTCTCTTTGGGGAATCTTGGCTCAATCATGTTCCTATTGTCTCAATTACGAGTGCCAAGAGCATCTGTGGGAGGAGTGAGTGTCCAAAAATTCAAGATAGTAGCTGAAGTCTCACTCCATTTTATGCACCACACACAGATGTAAAAAAAAAACACAAAAGCATTGGGGCTTCTCTCACACAGCTGCAGTTGTCTTTTTCACTGTTCTGAATTGCCTGCAGCTTCCCATTCCGCCATAATATGCTTTTTATTTCTTTGTTTTGGCTTAATATATTGTGTAAACTCAGCCACAATAGTTTGTGAAACTGGGTTTTATGACTTAGTGCAGGGGTGTCCAACCTTGGCAACTAAGATTTATGGACTTCAATTCCCAGAATTCATGGGAATTCTTCCCAGAATCCTCATGGCTGGCAGGGGAATTCTGGGAGTTAAAGTTTTGCAAGTTTTAAAGTTGCCAAGGTTGGGTACCCCTGAGTTAGTTTGAAAAACAGCACCCTATTTCAACATGTGAAGCAAATCTCCAAAGGTCTAAAAATGCCTTCCTCTCAACATTATGCCTGGCTCCCTACAAATAGGTCTCAAAATGTAAATTCAGAAGGATCTGAAAGTAGCTAAGTGCAACTTTTCAAAACATCAGAATTTCAAAATCACCTTGTGCTCAAATCCCTATGTGACCAGTTCTCATTTGCCAGAAAATAAGAGTTTCTTCTCAGATTAAGCAGCTAATGTGAAGCAATCTGGAGAGTGAAAGGCTTGCCTGGTGTTTCCCTTCAAAAATCCAGCATTTCATCTAAAAATAATGTCTTGCAACTGCAAACCTCCCTCCACCTCTCTTTGAGGCGGATTCTTCTACTTTTCCTCCGTGTAAAAATACCAAGGAAACTTGAAAGAGAGTTTTCTCCCTCAGGGGCCAAGTTTAAATTGCAACCCCCCTTTTTAATATGATGTTTATAATGCTTAATTAAGGTGAATAGAGGAAGCCAGGAATGCGTGCGCATTTTTTGGGGTGTGCATGTGTACACAAGATAAAAGTTTTCGGGGCAACGTGGAAAGATTCGAAGGCTTCCTTCTCTTTCCCATGCCTTCCAGGCAATTGGTGTCTCGCTTCTACTACTTTGTTATAACTTGTCTAATTAGAGGTGTATATATGTTCACAAATCGGGGAGGGTTTCGCTTTAGGTACGAGTACAGTAAAATGTTGACAAAAAAAATCAGAGGGTTTTTTTTTTTGGCACAGGATTTCATCCGCAGCTCTTTTAGTTAGGCAAAGGTGGCAGTTTTTGTCGGTTTTAAGAAACTGGGCCTCTGGAATCGTTTTGCTTCAGGGGCAGCAGATTGCAGAGTGCAGGAGGAGGCAGGCTCGGGTCTGGCATTATGGGTGTGTGTACACGCACGCCAGTGTCCCCCCCCCCCCGTATTATGGCGAGGGAGGACATTTTATTTATTTGTTCATTTTAGCCACCCAACTCAACCGACTGACTCTGGTGGAGTTTACAGTTCTAAAATGCTGGATTTTTCCGTGAGCTGATAAGCCATCACCTGTTGGAATGGTGGCTTGAGGGACGAGCCAGTCAGTCTTATTATATAGAGAGCAAAGGAAGCTGGCTTATTTGATCCCTTGCTAATTTGCTTTCCCATAACCGTCGGTGTTGCTGTGCAATTCTGTGTTTGATGTGATGCAAACACAGACTAGAAGAGGAAAATTAGAAATGTTCTGCATTTTATGCTAAGCCAGAATTGCACGGCCATAAACCAGCCAAAGCTGCTGTTGAGACCGGAAAGGGACAAAATGTGTTAGTCCTAACTAACGTGTAGGTTATTCCGGCTCAAGTCATGGTTTGGCATTTATTTATATATTAAATTTATATTTCGCTGGGGAATGAATGATCCCAAGCTTCTACTAACTTTTCTTTCAGGATTCCTACCTTAATTTGCAACTGACATGACACTTTCTTTGGCAAATGAAGTCATATTTTTTATTGCAACTTGCCCTTAAAACAACCCTGTGATTAAGCATTTTGCAGATAAAAATAACCTGAGGCTACACATCAAGTCCCAGTTTAAATAGGAGGATGAGCGTGTGTTATAAAAAAGTATCTTTCTGAAATCCCACAGGCTAGTATCAAAGCTGGGCTGACTACAGCAACAGTCTTCAAACTTGGCAACTTTCAGACTTCTCCAAACCATCTGAGGGCAGGACAAGAAGACATGGATGGAAACCAATCTAGGAGAGAAACAACCTAGAACTACGGAGAAATTTCCTGACAGTGAGAACAATTAACCAATGGAACAACTTGCCTCCAGAAGTTGGGGGTATTCCAACACTGGAAATTTTAAAGAAGAGATTTGATAAACATTTGTCTGAAGTGGTGTAGCAATTTCTTGCTTAAGCAGGGGGTTAAACTAGAAGACTTCCAAGGTTTATCCCATCCCATCCCATCATTCCTCATCCAGCCATGCTGGGAGTTGAAGTCCACAAGTCTTAAAGTTGCCAAGTTTGGAGAGCCCTAGACGACAGGAATATCCAGAACTGCTTTCCCACAGAAGCATGATGCCATCTACCCTATACAGTAATTCAATAGTGGGCACAATCTCTAGGGCACAATCTGGTTAAGGTTTCTGAAATGTTGATAGTCTTAGAGGTATAAGCTTTATGCAGCCCTGGCCTTATTGTACATTTAGATCCAGTCTGACACAGTGGCAGAAACTCAAAGTGGATCCACCCCGATTTTCTATCCCCTTAGGATGGCAATTAAATCACCTACAGAACATATGCATCAGCTCATCTTTTTAGATCTGCCAGAGAAGATGTCCTGCATATCAGCTAAGGGCTCATGTCTGGGGGCTCCCAGGAAATGTGTCTTCTCTGCTGTAGTACCTGCCACACCTACCCACCCCCAAATTAAATCAGCTTCATCCTATTTGGTCATGCAAAAGGTCCTCAGCACCTGGTTATGTTATCAATCTGGGGTCCCCAGGGAAGTGAAGACATGTTTAGATGTCTCATGTGCTGGCTATTTTGATTCCTTCTTTGCCTAGAGTTTGTATCTCTTTTTTTAAAATAATAATTACTGTTTGTGTGGTTTTTATCTTCATCTGTGGTTTTTTATGTGGTTTCACTCATTGGTTGTATGCTTCAGTAAGATGGATGCATAAAGAGTCACTTTCAGTGAGATGGCTATATAAAGTTGATTAATAAAATACATAAATCAGATATCCACCAAAATACAGAATCTGCCTTCCTGTTGTTCTTTTTCCTTGAAAAATCTGTTTTTCATCTTTGTCTTCAGTCTGGCTATTTTTATGATTTTTTTTGTGAAAAGCCTTGCCTAGTACCTATTTCAGAGCATATAGGAAAGCTGTGTTACCGTATGCTGGTCAAAAAATGAGATAGATACATCTGGGGAAATGAGCTGCAACTCATGAAAATATAAGCCTTTTAATAAAATAAATTGAAAGAAGTACTACACCAGAGACATTTGATGTTTCAGGGTGGTGATATTACTAGTGCAGTGTGACTGAGGTAGGATTCACACAGCTTAGAGTCTGTAAGCGAAGAAAAACAACCCTGGGAATTTTATGTAGATGTTGTCAAACTGTCAAGAGGTTCTTGAACAAAAATGGGTAGTGAAATTGACTGGAAAATGAGGTTGCTAAACTAACTAAAGAGAGCAGACATATTACTAAGGGAAGGATACAAGGAAGCAGAGATCTCAAATCCTTGCTTTTCCCAAGGGCAGATAAGGATTTATTTCTTTAAACAAATAGGAAGGAAGGAAGGAAGGAAGGAAGGAAGGAAGGAAGGAAGGAAGGAAGGAAGGAAGGAAGGAAGGAAGGAAGGAAGGTTCAAAATGGACAGAAAACAACCCTGAGAGTAACTTGTCTCTTGGACACCAAAATTGTGAAGCCTTTTCACAGGTTGTATTTATCCTTGCAAATATGTACAAGGTTCAAAACACACAGCATGGTTTATCTGATGGTTTTGCCCAGGCCAGCAGAACAGCATTTGTTTTCATACAAAAGAGGCTCCAATATGAGTTGGATTTAGATGTCTGGACTCATAGATTGATTTTCCAGATTTAGCTTCGTAACTGCATTGCAGTCACCAAATAATTTTTCAAACTAGCAAGTGAGTTATCAAAGGCATTTTGAGGAGCAAATTGTTTTGTTTTGTTTTTATCTCCCATGCTAGATCTTCTATCTTTGCCAGGTAATTTTCAAGAGCTTTGAATAGTTGAACCTCAGCTCTGAAACAAAACAAGAGCACAATCCCCAAAACAAAAGCACAATAAATAATTTCCTGACAGTGAGAACGATTAATCAATGGAACATCTTTCCTCCTGGAGTTGTGGGGACTCCATAGCTGGAGGCTTTCAAGAAAAGATTGGACAATCTTTTGTCCAGGGTGGCATGGGGACTCCTGCTTTGGGCAAGGGATTGGAGAAGACCACCAAGGTCTCTTCCAGCCCCATGATTCTTAATTTTCTTTTCCACTCACAACTTCTTCAGATTTTGGTGTGGATGTTGTGGGAAGCAGAATGGGATTTGTTTGGATGGCATGCAAATTCAAACCACGAGCCATCAATAATTTTAATATTGCATAATTTTATATACTGCTTTTCATACAAACATTGGAACTGAGATGTGCCCACATTGAAATAATTGGCCCCAGAGATGCTCCAGGAAAATGAGCCACTAATTCTGCATCTATCTTTTAGAATGGTAGATATCTCCAGCAAAGCAGTACCTGGTCAAAAAAATTGTCAAAATGGCTACAACAGTATTATTGGCCTTTCATGTGCATATTTTTTGTTGTGTGCATGTTGAGGTGCATTGCATATAAAATCACACTGTTGTGGCTGTTAACTTGACTAGGTTTTACATGTCTGCAGGCTGTGAATAGCAATAGGAGCTGCTTTCTCTTCTGGTGCTTTCTCCAAAGTGCCTTGGAAGAACTGGAGGCTTTTCAGGTAGTCCTCGACTTACAAACTTCTGTTTAGTGACCATTCAAAGTTACAATGACTCTGAAAAAAGTGACTTAATGTTTTTTCATACTTAGGATCGTTGCAGCATCCTGGTGATCACATGATCAAGATTTGGGCACTTGGCAACTGACTTATATTTATGATGGTTGCAATGTCCTAGGTACATATGATCATTTTTTGCAACCTTCTGATAAGCAAAGTCAACGGGCAAACCTGATTGCTCACAACCTAACTGTATTACTAACTGCAGTGATTCACTGAACAACTGTGGCAAGAAGGGTCATAAAACTGTAGAAGATGAGCAGGCTGAATAGGAGGGAAGGGTCAAATGCGTCATCAGTGTAAAATGCCTTTATGCCCATAAGAGATCTAAGTCCAGCCCTCCTTGAATTCCATTGACTCTTGTCTACCACCAATTTGCTTTGAGCTCAGACTCTTGTCGAGAGCACAAGCTTGCAATAAATTTTAATTTTCTTCAAGCTGCCTGGATTTCTGATTTTCCCACGCTTAACAAAAACTCACTTAATGTCTTAGCAATGGAAATTTTGGGCTCAAATGTTATTGAACGTCAAGGACTACCTGCTGGATGGTCCTAGTTGGAGCTAGCCATTTCCATGGGCCTGGTTCATTCCCAGCAAGGGAACCGGCCAAACGCGGAGGGCAGGGCGGTTCCTGGAGGAATGAAGTTGATCCAGAATCAGATTCATCCCCAGGAAACTCCCTTCAGCAACTGGAAGTCACCCTGCATTACCTTTTGATCTACCTGCTTTCTTTGGTGTCAGATTGTCTGAACTAGCAGTTCTGGCTGCTGGTAAAGCACTATTTGCCATGCTTAATTCATCTTGGGTCCTCTCTTGTGCAACTGGAGCCTCTCATTCTGCTGACACCCACCTGAAACCTGGAGACTTGGACTGCTTGTTGCTGGACAGCTGTTCCTTCAGGCATAAGGGCCGAAATCCTCACTTCTGATGTGCCCAGCAGGCTCTCTCTCTCTCTCTTTCTCTCTCTGGGAATACAGATAGATACAGATAGTCCTCAACTTACCATAGTTCAGCTTAGCAACCGTTTGAACTTACAACAGTCCTGAAAAAAGTGACTTATGACCGTTTTCACAATTATGACCGTTGCAGCATCCCTATAGTCATGTGACTTACATTTGGATGCTTGACAACTGACTCACATTTATTTTATTTTTAAAATGTTTTTTTTTTATTTTTATTTTAAAAACAAACTCATCTTTCAGTTGCAGTGTGTTGACTGGATACATAAATCTTGTACACATATTCATATTTTGTATACATTTCTCACTAAGATTACATTCATATCACAGCCTGTTCAACATTACATATCTTATCACTATAACAATATCATTTAATTTCTTACCTTATTTTCCAACCATTTCTAAAATAAACCCCATACCATATAATATCCAATTTCTTCTTGTTCTCTAAATTGGCAATGTTAATCTACTCATTTCTGCACATTCCAATATTTTCATAATCATTTCTTTCTCCATCAGAACCTTTTCATTTTTCCAATTTTGAGCAAATACAATTCTACCTGCTGTTAATATATGTATAATTAAATATGTTTTTTCTTTACTATAATTCTCAGGTAAAATCCCCAATAGAAATATTTCAGGCTTTAAATCTATATGTTATTTTATCATCTTTTCCAACCATGTATGTATTTTTGTCCAATATCTTTTAGCTTCTGTGCATGTCCACCACATATGGTACTATGATCCAGGTATCTGATGACATTTCCAACATTTCTCTGATTTTTCTTTGAACATCTTTGTCAGTCTTGCCAGGGCAAAATGTCATCTGTAAAACATTTTATACAAATTTTCTTTATAAGCTGTTGACATTGTTAGATTATATTTCTATTCCCTAGTTTCTGCCATTTATCCAACTCTATCTCATAACCAATTTTTTTGCCCCAGGCTATCATCGTCTCCTTGATTTTATTCTTCTTCTAGTTTCACTCCTAGCAAATAACTATACAATTTCTTAATCATCTTTTCTTCTGTTCCTGTTAAAATTTTATCTAATTCAGTCAATTCATTATGAAAACCCTCTGTTTTAACATCTTTTTCATATCGAGAATGTATTTACATATATGAATACCAATTCATATCAATCCCTTTGTTCATTCAATTCTTGTTTTGTTTTGAGTTCACCCCTTTCATTTAAAACATCATTATATTTAACAATATGACCCACTTTGAAAACATTTAACTGACTCACATTTATAACGGTGTCCTGGGGTCATGAGATCACCATTTACAATCTTCCCAGAGGCTTCCAATAAGCAAAGTCAAGGGGGGAAGTATAATTCGCTTGATGATTGCATGATTCACTTCATGATGGTGATTTGTGAACTATCTTTATCTAAAATCTGCACTGCTTCTTTTTTCCTCTGAAAGGATCGACAATATCTAATTGTGGCACACAATTGCCAATGTTTATAAGTGTCCTCCAGTTTATTAATAAGAAACAACACTTACCGAATCATCCTAAAAACAAATCAAAAACTGCTTTAAATTAAAATGAGTGGTGTGTTTGAGGCTTTGAGCAGGAACTCTAGGAAAGGGGTTGCCAACCTTTTGGACCTCAGGGACCACCAACTCATAATTTTAAATCTTGCAGACCAGATACCCAAAAAAGTCTGTAGGAAAATTCCCCACCCCATTTTCCTACCGATCAATCCTTCTTTATTTGGGATTGCAAGATACCATCTCCAGCTCCATTCTTGGGGGGGAGGGGGGAGGAAGGGAGAGAGAGAGAGACTTTTGGCTTCACGCAAGGAAAGCAGCAGAAGTCTTTCTTTCTCTCTCCCAAACTCCACCAGAAATGTGTCTTTGCCAGCGCAGCCTCTTGGAGCAGGATGCCTTGCAGGATCCCAAAGGCTCATTTCTGGCAGAGTTTGGGGGAGAGAAATAAAAACTTTTGCTGCTTTCCTTGCATGCAGCCAAAAGCAGAAGAAGAACGAAGCAGAAAGAAGCAGCCCAATGACCAGGCCAGGCGCGTGGGGCGAGTGGGGCAAGTTTTCCCCCTCCACCCTTTCCCCCCTCCCCTCACTGCCTTGTGTTCCCACGGGCCTTGTGGACAGCACAGCCTTTTGTTCCCACACAGCCTGGATTAATTGCTTTGGGAGGACCAGCAAAATTTTCTTATGGACCACCAGTGGTCCCCGGCCCACGGGTTGATGACCACTGCTCTAGGAAGCTTAGTTTTTTTTCAAACTGATCTTTTAAGGGTGACTTTGGCATTTTTAAACCTGTGGACTTCATCTCCCAGAATTCCTCCACCAGCTATGCTTGTGATGGCTGAAGAATTCTGGGAGCTGAAGTCCACAGATCTTAAAGTCAAGGTTGGCAACCCCAATGTACAGTTCTCCTGTCCTTCCTGCCTCAATACTGCAAAGGGGTGAGTGGGATCCATGCTGCCAGCTTTCACCAGCTTTCACCAGTCATGACTTAGGATCAGGTTATAAAGGAGATGCAGTTGCCCACCTGTTTTAGGTGACCAACTGCTTACTGAGGCTCCTTTTATTAAAATCACAAAGGTAATTAAGAGTGTGTTCTTGCAGAAGAGAGTTGGCATTCCAGACAATCTGCTGGCTTGCATCTAGCTGAACAGTATTAAATGTTGGTATGTATTGCCTGGGAAAATTACAGCAAAGAAATTCTATGGTGGCAAGTGGAAAAGGCATGCTCTTTTGGGAACTGTGCAGAGCTGGTTATAGGACAGGCAGCTATTACAAATGTTTTAAACAAATGAATGAATAAAACAGGTGCTTGAATTCTGAAAACTGCAGTTGTAAGGTTGTTTCATCAGTGCATCATTTCTCTATATTGACATCTTGAAGATGTGTGAACTTCAATACCCAGAATTCCTCAGCCAAAGCATTTTGTGGCTGTGGACTTCAACTCCCAGAAATCACTGGGGAATTCTGGGAATTGAAGTCCATACAGCTTAAAGTTTCTGAGGCTGAGAAACTCTGCTCTAGATAACTTGCAAACTTTGATATCTATTCCAATCTCTCTTTTTTCTTCTATGTCTATCTCTGGGTAGCATTCTAGCTGGGGAATTCTGGGAGTTGAAGTCCAGACATCTTAAAAGTTACCCAGATCAGAAAACCACTGCATCAGAGCCTTGTAAATTATCTGCCTACTAGTATTACAGATTGGATGATACAAGAGTGATTGCTAGTGTCATTATTATTAACCATGCATCAACTTTGCTGAGAGATACGCTTGGCCGTGGGAAATGAAAATGCATGCAAGCAAAAGGAGAGGTCCACACCCATGATGAGCACAGCGTCTTGTCTTCCAAAGGCAACATTATTCCTGCCAGTTGCATTCCTGAACATCCTTGTGGTTCATAGATGCCCTACTGAGCATGTCCAGATTTTTCTGCAGAAAGTGCTTTGAGTCCATGATGTGTAATAGTAGATTATAGTCTATAAATAATCCACAAAAACACCTCCCCTGTATCTGATTGAGCTGCATCTAGAGTTTCTTGGGGTTAACTGAATGCTCAAGGGAAGAAAAGAAACCAAATAGCCAGAATTTTGTTTATAGGGATAGCCCCTGGATCTAGAACCAGGAAGAACCTGAAAGCTATCTTGAACCAAATGAGACATTTCTTTGCTTTGCTTTCAGCAAAAGACTGGTAGTCCTTGACTTAGAACCATTTGTTTATATTTATAATGGCCCTGAGAAAAAAAGGGACTTATGATTGATCCTCACAGTATCCCGCATTCATGTGCTTTAAAACTGGATACCTAGCAGCCAGCATATATTTATTATAGGACTTACATGATTGGCATTTGTGGTCTTCTCACCTGGCTTCTGACATTTGCTTAACAATGATGTCTGTCCACCCTGAAGCTGGCCTGACTGAGGCCATTTTGAGACTTCAGTGCTGGCACACCAAAGAAGAGGGATGGGGGAGGGAATAGAGATAGTTGGGGTGTTGTAGCCAAAACAAAATACTTTCTCATGGGAACCAAGGTCATTCCTGCAGGTTCTCAGGAGGAGGGGACTGGAATCACCTAGCAACTGAACAGTATTTTGATTGGACCATGGGACTGATTAAGAAAATTACAATTTTTCACTTTTAATTTGGTGGAAAACTGTGGGAATATTCAGAGTCGACTTTCCACCAACCTGTGCCAATATGACATATCCAATTAACTTATTCTTTGAGGAAATTGCCTACCTCTGAGTTTTGTTTGCTATGGGTATGTTACTTGGAAACCTGACATTGTCATTCGCTTAACGACCAACCATGGCAAAAATGCCATTGTGCTTGCTTTGAATAACCTAATTGGGCACAACTCACTTAATAATGGTCTTGAATTACCTGTATATGTTCCTTGGCAAAGGAAGGAGCAGGTTGAGGGGGGAACATGGTTACTGAATGGGGACAGCAAGGAATTAAATGATTGAATGATGGCTATTGAATGGGGTGGATTTGTGATTGTGCAGAGGCATTGACTTGAGAACTTGCCTCAGATGCCAAGGCACTACTGCACCATTTTGCACTGTCATGATTAGATGTGAACATCACTGATTGAGACCAAAGGTTTTTCTTGGATGAGCACAGAACTGCAGTCTGTTTTCTTCTTGGGGGAAATGAGAAAAAATTTAAGCATGAACGAGGGTAAATAATATGGTGCACACAGGTACCAGTATGCTGTGTTCTGACCAAGGCTTCTGAGACTGTTATTATGTACATGCTTATTTTAAAAACAAGTCTTGTTTTATTACAACACTGGGAATTATTTTCATTCCCAGCTGGTAATGAAACTTAAACAATCCCTTGAGATAAGCACTTTCTTTCTTTCCTGTGAAGTGCTGCCAATAACAGAAGTGTCAAATGAACTAGAATAAAAATCAACCAAAGTACAAAGAGCTACAAGAATGAATCTGAACTGAACAAACGACTTTGCTTTCTGCAAAGGATTTGTCAACTTTGCCTGTCCTTTATTCCTTATGGGAGGGGCAATCACCTCCCAGCCTTACTCCTGAGTCACCTCTTTTGTTTCAGCTACTCTTGCCTTCCAGTAGCTCTGTGCCTACGTGCACTGGGAACAGGCTCCCCTTGTTCCTCTACCTCGCTGCTGCCAGACTCTGGAGGCTCCGGAATCAGCACATAACTCCCAGATGGTCCTGGCCCCATCTCTGCATCGGATGCAGGACCCTCATCTGAGTCCTCTCAAAACTCCCAGACTGATTCCCTTTCTTCCTCACTGTCTGATTTCACTGCCAGCTGCATGGGCTGCCGGCGAACTTCAACATGCTGTAGATTTTTCCTCCGGTGGCAGGCAGGCTACTGGCCTCACTTTAATATTTTATCAGATTTCTTTTAATCTTTAAAAAAAAATAGCAGGGAATAATTCGTGTCCTTCAGAAACACTAGAGGCATTTTTAAAAAATAAAAATGGTCACTGTGATCGAAAGTTTGCTTGGAAGTTTGCCTACAACATGAAAGGAAAAAAAACCCACAAAAGTAAGAGGCAGCATTCGAGGGGGATAAAACAGATGGCAGAAAGCAGCTTCCACAATGTGACTTTGGTTTTGTGTCTCATCAGAACTACTATGACAGCTGTTCCTGCCTTTTATATGCTGTCAAAATTCCAGGCCTTTCCAGTTCCACATAGAATAAAGATTGAATAAATGAAGATAAATTGTTTCTTAGTTTTGCAAGCAACTTTCAGCTAGTGATATATTTTGGGATCTACCAATCTCCCCAATCTTGATTGAATTGTTTGATGGAAACATCAGTGTCTCCAAAAACCACCTTCAAAACAATTGAATTTAGGTCAGTGATATAAAAATTCAGATCTGTTCAATTTGGAAAAAAGATCTTTTGGCATTTGCTTAAAAGCGACTGAATGTTTGAATGAATTCTACCTGATTCAGTTTTTTGGACTGATCCCAACAATTTAACAAATCAATTTGCTTTGCTAAAGATTCGAGGGCTGCATAAACGCATTACCTGCACAAAGCAGAATGAAATTCTAATTTTCTTCTTGTCATTAGCCCAGTTCAAGTCACATTCATTGGCAGCAAGCAGCATTAAAATATAGGAAACAACAAGTATCTATTAATCAAATCAAGTTTATTGCAACCAAAGACCAGAGACCAAAACAAATAAAAACTCTCAAGGAATATCCAGTTCAAAATTCTAGAATAAAGTTATAAATAACAGATAAAATCTATATTAAAATCACAATTTGGCTTCCAATCTGTCAGTTATCCATGGCCTAACTATACTATAATAACAATCAATTTGGATGCAAAATTGTGTTTTTATTTGTTCTCTGATGTTTGGCTGTAATAAACTTGATTTGATTTGAATTATCTATTACAGTAGATAGGAATACAATAGTTCTCGATTTACAACCATTTCTTTAGCAACCATTTCAAGTTGCAACTGCACTAAAAAGTGACTTACAAGTGGTTCTTGCACTAACAACCATTGCAGCATCCCCACAATCACATGATCAAAATTTGGGCATCCAGCAACTGACAGATATTTACGAAAGCTGCAGCATTTCAGAGTCATAAAATCAGACACAACTCACTTAACATCTGTCTTGTTTAGCAATGAAAATTCTGATCTCAATTCTGGTCATAAGTCAAAAATCGCCTGTACAATTTACCATTACAATGCAAAGATCATTTTAGATTGATTTGCTTGACCAGGTCAATGGCAAAGCAGATAGCAGCCTCTGTACAAAAGTCTAAGTTTCATCAGTTTTAACATTGGCTTGTTTTTTGGCTGTGCTTGTATTAGTCCGTTTTAGCATGTTGTGTGAACTCAGACCATTTGGTTAGTTTATTCATTACATTTTTTTACACACTTTTGTTTCTCTTTGACTTTTCATGGATTCCTAAAAGTTTATACAAACTAACAAAATTATAAAATACTCCCAACCACCAACTAAATCCAATAACATTCAAAAATGGCTACCTTCTTCATAAAAGGGTCCATGTTCAAAGCCCTCTGAAGAATGGTTAGTGGAGGTTACTGCTAGTGGAGGAAGAAACTGAGGGGTGGCCTCGTGATGAAGACGCTTGTCTCCCACTTGGAAGGTTGAGACTTCAATCCTAGGTAAGGCAGATGTTTCTCTCCTCGGTGCAAAAGGAAAAAAGTATATGTTGTGAACTCTGTGCCTGGCTTCGCAAGGGCATTAAGCTTAGCTCCATCCTGCTGCCTGGCTCTGTTTATTTATTTATCTATCTATCATCTATCATCTATCATCTATCATCTATCATCTATCATCTATCATCTATCATCTATCATCTATCATCTATCATCTATCTATCTATCATCTATCATCTATCATCTATCTATCTATCTATCTATCTATCTATCTATCTATCTATCTATCTATCTATCATCTATCTATTTTAGCATAACTAATATCATTAGAGACATGATTATGAGTACATGAAATAGGTACAAATTATAGAGGACATTAGGACAGGGATGGTAGGCACTTTGGTGCTCTTATGCACCCCCCCCCCCCTTACAGACCTCTTAGGAATGGGGTGAGGTCAACTGTAGACAGTCTAAGGTTAACGTTTGGGGGGTTTGGGGAAGAAACCATAGAGTCAGGTAGTGCATTCCAACCATTGATAACTCTGTTGCTGAAGTCATATTTTCTGCAATTGAGTTTGGAGTGGTTTACCTTGAGCTTGTATCTATTGTGTGCTCTTGTATTGTTGTGGTTGAAGCTGACAAAATCATTGACAAGTAGAACATCATAGCGGATAATTTTATGTACTCTACCCCAAATAAAAGGATTGCAGGGTCGTAAAAAGGGAGGTGTTTTTTTTTACTGTTAGTGGACAGAATGAGTGAGAAGAAGGTAATGGAAGAGGAAGATTTGTTTCTGTCTGATCTTCCTTTTGAGATGGTTGCATTCAATTCTGGGTCATTTTTCTTTCTTGTAAATACAGGAAACCAAAGCTCACTTGACCTTTAGAGACATTCTTCCTCTGCCCCAGAGTGATTCATGAGCCCCAAAGCACAAAACTTGTCTGACCTGTTTCCCTGTGGGAGAAGTCCTACCACGCTTCTCTAGCAGCCCCATCCTTCTGGTTCTCTTAGGTCTAGGACAGGGGTCCCCAAACTTGGCAACTTTAAGACTTGTGGACTTCAACTGCCAGAATTCCCCAGCCAGCTATGCCAGTTTGGAGACCTCTGGTTTAGGAGGATATTACTGGAGCACAGAAAAATTGGGGAATTGGCTGGAGGGAAAATTCTGGGAGTTGAAGTCCACACAACTTCAGGTTAACAAGGTTGAGAAACGCTGCTCTATATATTTATCTCTCGATGGCTATCTATAAATGATAAAATGACAGAAGAATAATTTGTTTTAAAATAAATTCATCAAAAGAAGGATAGCATCAAGATCACATGAAGTGCTAGTACCACTTTATACTGCAATGATAAGTCTACACTTGGAACACTGCATCCAATTTTGGTCACCATGATTTTAAAAAGATGTTAAGACTCTAGAAAGAGAAGAGCCAGAAAGATAATTGGGGGACTGGAGGCTAAACCAGACAAAGGGTGTTTGTGGGAATTAGGTATTTCTAGTCTAGTGAAGAAAAGGACTAGAGATAATATGATAGCAGTCTTCCAATATCTGAAGGGCTGTCACAGAAAAGAAGCAATTGATCTATTCTCCAAAACACTTGAGGGTTTGAGGACAAGAAATAACAGATGGAAATTTATTAAGGACAGATTCATTCTAGAAATAAGGAGAAATTTCCTGTCAGTAGAATTGATCAGTGGAACAGCTTGCCTTCAGAAGTTGTGGATGCTCCCTAATGTCATCAGACACCTGGATCTTATTACCATATGTGGTGGACATGTATTGATGCTAAAAGATATTGGACTAGAATACACACATGTTGGAAAAAATGATAAAACCACATATAGATTTAAACCCAAAGATATTTTTATTTGGAATTTTGCCTGAAAGTTACAATAGAGAGATAACATATTTGATTATCAATGTATTAACAGCAGCTAGAATTGTATTTGCGCAAAATTGAAAAAATGAGAATATTCCGACAGAGGAGAAAAGAATTAAGAAAACAATGGAATGTGTGGAAATGAGTTAACAATGGCAATTAAAGAACAGGAAGAAACAAGTATTTTAAGATTTGGAATTTATTTTATGAATGGTTAGACAGAAGAATAAAAAATTGAAATATGTGGTAATAGTAATAATAATAGTATATTATATGTGATTGACCTGGAATAAAAAAGAGAAGGGATATAATTTTGTAAGGATGGAATATATTTATGAATCATAATAATTTTAATATCAGTGATAATATAATAATTAGATAATATGATACAGATCATTGATTAGAATGGTTATAAATGTAATTAAATAAGAAATGTACGATAATATCATTATGCGCACAAGATATATGTACCCAACCGACATACTGTACAGCTGGAATTTATTTGTTGTTTTTGTTTCTAAATTTTCTATATATAAAAAAAGAAGTTGTGGGTGTTCCAACACTGGAGGCTTTTAAGAAGAGATTGTATAACCATTTGTATGGAGTGGTATAGGGTCTTATGCTTGAGCAGGGGCTGGACTAGAAGACCTCCAAGGTCCATTCCAACTCCGCTATTCTGTGTCCTGTAATTATGTCAACATTTCAGGTCTGTTGAAAAAGACACATTTCAAACACCTCTGAAACTAACAAAGAAGGGGCTAACTAAACTCCAGTGGCAAGTGGTTCCAATGATTAGAGCATTCCTGGGATCTGAGTGTACATGCACTTTATGCAACCTGGTTAGATCATCAGATGTGATAAGCTTCTTGTATGCAGGTTTTATTGTTATGGAAGAATTCTGCAATCTGGAATCTAGCATTTGGCAAGCTTTCTTCCTCCTTGGTCTCGTGACATTTACCCTACCTGTTTGGCCCCCTCCTTCCCCCCCCACTCTCCCCCAAACACCTGAGATATTTGAGGGATGCAGGAAACGGTGTTACCTTCCCACTTCAAAAGAGGAGGCTTCAGCTCTTTTGGTCACAACCTCAGATTACAGCTTCCAGATAAGGAGAGCAAATTTGAGAAAAACAGAAGCAAAACCCTTCAGGGAAAAGGAGAAATTACAGAGGACGGGCTGAAATATGGCCGAGGCCATTGACCTCTGCAGACCTTGCCATAAATACCTTCCATGCTAGCAAAAAGAGAGCATGTGAACTCTGGGCTGCTTGGGAGCAGAGCGAGGTTGCGTGGGAGCTAAAAAAATATAGGCCAAGACAGCAGCTGCAGCTAAGCAATTGAAACCCCAATTCTTTTCAATGCACATGCCCTGCTTTGGCAGTCCCAAATTTGCCATTTCAGGAGACAACTGGACTTTTTTTTTTTTTTTCTTTGAAGACGTTTCACTTCTCATCCAAGAAGCTTCTTCAGCTCTGACTGGATGGTGGGGAACGGAAGGATTGATATTCCTTGCAGACCCTCCTTTTAGAGGGTCATTGTAGCACTTAGAGGTTTATCTGTGTCCTCAGCGTCACCTGAGTAGTGCGCCCTGTTTGTGTCGTCTGCAATTTTTTTTCCCCTCTGGAAATCCATTCCTACTCCCACACTGTTCTGTATATAGAATAGTAGACTCCTAATACAGGATTCTGATTGGCTAAAAAGCCTAAATGGGGATTGGTTCAATAGGAACCAATCCACGAAGCTGGTCAAAAGGTGGCAAAACTAAATACCTGTCATTGGCTACAAGCCGGCAGGCAAATCCCTATAAAAAGGCTGCCGCGGCTTGAGCCGATGTTCTGTTTTTCAATTGCTGTAAATAATAAAGACTTTGTTGTTGGAACCCGGTCTACCTCGCGTTTTTCTGGACGGAACATTGGCGACGAGGGTGGGATCGTTCTAAACGCGAGACTGAGCACGCGGCGACAAATAAAACTAGACAAAGAACAATGGCTAGAAATAACGTGCTGCCCGCACCCTTCAATCCCAATGAAGAGGATTGGGAATCCTACGTAGACCGTTTCCAGATGTATTTGGAAAGTAACGAGATGGAAGAGATCTCAGACCAGCGTAAGAGAGCTGTTTTCTTGACACACTGCGGGCCCACAATTTTCAAAATGGCCAAGGCTTTGGCGAAGCCCCGAGATGTGAAACAATTGACTTGGCCAGAGCTCCAAAGAATACTAAAGGCTCACTATGCACCGGTGGTGTCAAACCTTATCAAGCGGCACAAATTTTACCGAAGAGACCAGAAAGAAGGCGAGACCATCGCTGATTTTGTGGCAGCCCTCCGACAAATAGGGGGAGCGTGCGAATTTCTAAATTTAGATGAAGTGATGCGGGATCGAGTAATACTGGGTTTAAAAGACTCTAATGTACAGAGCAAGCTGCTAAATAAACCCAATATAACCGTAGCCGAAGCCATCGCAGAAGCCACAGCCGCTGAAGCCGTGAAAAAATCGGCGGTCAAAATGAAACAGATGAACACGAACAACGACGAAACGAGCCTGGCCAGAGGGAAGAAACAATTTCCCACCACCGCTCACCACGAGGATTTTGACAAGACGTCAGAATCCGGGGAGGAAGATGACGAAGTCCACCGCCTATACGCCAACAAGAAAGGGCGCGAAGAAAGGAATTGGCGGGAATGCGCTGGCTGCGGAGGAAACCATCCTCGGGACGATTGCAGATTTCTCGATGCCATTTGCAGAGCTTGCAAGAAAAGAGGGCATATCGAGAAAGTCTGCAGGAATAAAAAAAATTACAGCCCAAACAGACGCAGCAACTCCCCCGCACAAGCTGAGCCAAAACAAACTGAGAGAAAGTGGCAGCGGAACAAGCGAGCCACTAACCGAGAGAAAACACATCAGACTTTCACTATCGGAAGCGATCAGACGGAAAGTGGGAAGAAAGTAAAAATAATCGTAAAAATAGAAGGCAGCCCCTGCGAAATGGAGGTAGACTCTGAGTCTTTCCTATCAATGGTATCATGGGACACCATCAAACAACTGGTCCCAGATATCAAACTCAAAGAACTCCAGAGACAAAAATTAACCCTGAAGGACTACCAAGGAAACTGAATTCCTGTAGTAGGCCTAGGACATTTCCGAGTCGCCTACAAACAACATGTCGAAGTACTACCATTGACAATAGTTGACCGAGACCGACCAAGCCTCCTGGGCATCGAATGGTTCGCACCATTGGGCATCGGGATGACCGGAGTAGACCGGGTGGTCAAAATCGACTGGGAAGAAAACCTGATCCAAGAGTTCCAGGACGTTTTCGACGGCTCCCTAGACAGGTATCGGGGGACCCCAATTTCCTTTATTCTAGACCCCCAGGTAGCCCCTAGAAGACTAAAGGCCAGACGAGTTCCTTTTGCTCTGAAAGCAAAAATAGAGGAACAACTAAATAAATTAATAGATCAAGGGGTTTTAGAACCTGTTGACCATGCTAAGTGGGAAACGCCGATCGTAACACCAATTAAACCAGACGGGTCAGTTCGAATTTGTGGTGACTACAAGGCTACCCTGAACCACGCATTGCAACAAAGCGCATACCTGGTGCCAGTCGTACAACACTTATTACATTCTCTTGGGGGAGGAAAAGTTTTCGCTAAACTAGATCTAGCACAAGCTTACCAACAGCTCCCAGTAGACCCATTAACGGCTGAAGCACAAACTATAGTGACCCACAAAGGGGCATTCAAATGCAACAGACTCCAATTTGGAGTGAGTGTAGCCCCAGGCGTTTTCCAGAGCCTCATGGAACGCCTATTGAATGGTATAAAAGGGGTCGTACCATACTTCGACGATGTCCTAATTTCGGCCAAAGATGTGACCCAACTAAAAAAAAGACTAAAAGACGTACTAACTAAATTCAGAGAATCTGGCCTAAAAGTAAAAAAAGAAAAATGCTGTTTAATGACTGATCGCGTCGAATTCCTGGGCTACTTAATAGACGGAGAGGGTATACACCCTACTGACAAAAAAGTCAAAGCTATTAAAGACGCACTAGAACCAAGGAACAAAACTGAACTGCAGGCATTTTTAGGACTAATAAATTTTTATAACGTGTTCCTACCCCACAAAGCGACAATAGCGGGACCATTGCACTGATTGCTGGATAAAAAAACAATTTGGACTTGGGGTTATAGAGAAAAGAAAGCCTTCCAAAAAATAAAAAACTTATTAACATCAAACACCGTTCTTATCCAGTTTAGTAACACACTTCCATTGACGGTGACCTGTGACGCCTCACCGTTTGGAGTCGGTGCCATCCTGAGCCACCAATTGCCAGATGGGAGAGAGGCACCCATCGCATACTATTCAAAGACTCTGTCTAAAACCGAGCGTAATTATAGTCAATTGGACAGAGAAGCCTGGCAATCGTCGCCAGAGTGAAACGCTTCCATGAATATCTATATGGAAGAACATTTTTGATAGTAACGGACCATAAACCACTACTGGGAATTTTGGCGGGAAACAAGCCGACACCGAACCTTTTGTCCCCGCAAATGACTAGATGGTCAGAATTCCTAGCAGCCTACTCTTATACACATCGCCCCGGGAAACAAATTTCCCATGCAGACGCGTTGAGCAGAGCACCATTACCCAATATAGAGGAAGACCCGGCACCGACGATGACCACCTTGCAGACAGAGACATGCCCCGATCTACCCATATCTGCAAATGATGTCGCCAGAACCACTGCAAGGGTCCCATTGACTGCCCGTGTACTGAACTGGGTAGGTAAAGGCTGGCCGGAAAATCAAAAAACTGAGAACTCTAAACCTTTCCGGACCAGACAACCGAACTCTCGATTCAAAAGGGTTGTTTGTTGTGGGGTGATTATCCCTTCCAAATTACAAACTAAGGTACTGGGTATGCTTCATGAAGGCCACCCTGGAATTGTTAAAATGAAAAGCCTTGCTAGAAGCTATGTCTGGTGGCCGGGTATAGACAGGGACATCGAATACTGGGTAAATTCTTGCAACAAATGCCAAAGAACCAGACTTTCCCCACCAAAAGCACCCATTAGGGACTGGAAAACCCCACGAGGCCCCTGGTCACAAATCCACATTGACTTTGCGGGTCCTACTAAGGGGCATACTTTCCTAATTGTCATAGATGCATACTCAAACTGGCTGGAGGTTAAAATTATGCCATCTACGACAACTGAAACCATTATTAAACAACTTGACAAACTCTTCGCAACCCATGGCCTGCCGGACGTCCTAGTGTCCAACAACGGGCCACAATTAACGAGTATCCAATTCGAACAATACCTAGCCTCCCTAGGTATTAGACATGCCCTAACCGCGCCGGCCCACCCGGCTGCAAACGGTAGGGCAGAGAGAATGGTCAGGTTTACCAAAGAAGGGTTAGAAAAAATGGACATTGGGGATGTCCAAAATAAAATAAATCGCCTACTCATCCTCCAGCATATTACACCAGGTACTATAACAAACAAAAGCCCGGCGGAATTACTAATGGGAAGAAAACTGAGGTCGCAATTAGACAGATTGCACCCAAACTATATGCCAGAAAACCCCCCCTGACTCCTCCACCCATTTCAGGACATTTGAAATAGGCGACCTAGTCTATGCAAGAAATTTTACCAGGGACCCATTATGGCTTCCAGGTATAATAACACAAATTACAGGCCCCCGGTCCTACCGACTAACCATAGATGACGGCAGGGAATGGAAGTGGCACATAGACCAGCTTCGGTCCCGAAACATAGAAAGAAGTACAAACACACAACCACAAATATTAAAAAACGACGAAAATCAAATTAAAGAGGGGGGGGAAATATGAGAAAATAATTAAGAACCGTTTAAATTAAACACAGAATATGATAACAAACAAAAAAGAGCAAAAAAGAGACTTACAGTTAGAAGAAAATTGTGAGAAGAGTCCACTTGAAGGGGCCAACCAGGCCAGTTCGACCTGCCCAGAGAAAACAGGAGGGAGCGGCAAAACCGCCGGCCTAAGAAACTCAGGCGGCAGTAAAATGGCTGACTCACCCTTCCAGGCGGTTCCATGGAGAAGGACCGGAGAGACAGCAACCCCATCCGAACCGGTCGAAGTCTTCAGCAGAAATGAACCGCGCAAGTCCAGTCGAGTCAAAAGAAGCCCCAGCTACCTGCGCGACTACGTCGCCACGTAGGACTAAACCAAGAGGGGAGGGGTGTTCTGTATATAGAATAGTAGACTCCTAATACAGGATTCTGATTGGCTAAAAAACCTAAATGGGGATTGGTTCAATAGGAACCAATCCACGAAGCTGCTCAAAAGGCGGCAAAACTAAATACCTGTCATTGGCTACAAGCCGGCAGGCAAATCCCTATAAAAAGGCTGCCGTGGCTTGAGCCAATGTTCCGTTTTTCAATTGCTGTAAATAATAAAGACTTTGTTGTTGGAACCCGGTCTACCTCGCGTTTTTCCGGACGGAACACACACCATTCCAAGGGAGTTCATCCCAAATTGCATAGCTAAAAGTCTGTAGAGATTCTCAGTCATCCAGGTCATGGTTGCCCCAGGAGGCAACTGGGCTTCCTTGTTTTTTCCTCTGAAGATGTTTTGCTTCTCATCCAAGAAGCTTCTTCAGCTCTAATGTTTGGTTTGGTTTAAGCTCTGAAGAAATTTCTTCAGCTCTGACCTTTGGTTTAAGGCGGGTGTTTCGCAACCCTTGCCAACTTTAAGTTGCTTGGATTTCATCTTCCAGAATTCTCCAGCCGGTTGAGAAACATTGATTTTATGGTTGGAAAAGTGGCCTGTGTGGGATAATAGACCTTCTTTCATGAATCCTTCCCTATTTTCTATCTCTCCCATGATGGTGGCAAGGGACGCCCCAGTTAACAGGAAAAACTGCAGTCCAGCCCAGTGTAGTCTTTTTTTTGGGGGGGGGTATTTATAAGCACATCCATTTATATACATTATTGATAAAATATACATCCCACACCTTTCAGCTTTGTTTTAAGAATAAACTCCCAAACCCAGTTTAAAACTCAAAAAGGATAGCACGTGGAAGAAAGGCTGTTTCTCTTTGCCCCCCCCTCCATCCCCATCCCACCCCAATATTTCTTTCTTCATCTCCTGTTGCTGCTGCTTTGTTCCAAATCGCCCCAAAGCAGCCATTTTGTGAAACAGCAGCTGGCATGTCCCATGCAACTTTGTGCGATGGATTTGTGCAGTGTTTTAGGATCCCTTCACAGACTAGATTTGGGTGCCTGGCACCCAAAATTGCTTAGGGAAGCAGAAGCAGAGTAGAAACCATATTATGCTGCTAGACATAGCAAACGGATGGAAAAAAATATCTGATATGTATATTCATAAGTGGCTCTATGCAGCTCTTTCATCAGAGCGGTGCAGGGGCTGGTACCTCATCTGCCCCTGAGCTGGCTGAAGAGAGGCCACGGCTCCAAAGATACTTGTCTTCCCATCCTTCAAGATACAATCAAATCAAATCAAATTTATTTCTATCATGGTCATAGATTGGCGAGGGTGGCACAGTGACTCAGCAGATAAGACTCTGGGCTTGTTGGATGGAAAGCCGGCAGCCCAGGTTTGAGAGCTGAGCTCCATACGACAGGATGAGCTCCTGTCCTCACGCCAGCTCTGACCTACCTAGCAGTTCCAAAGCATATAAATGCAAGTCGATAAAGAGGTGCCACTTTGGTGGGAAGGTAACAGAGCTCTGTGACGTCATGCTGACCACATGAAAGTGGAAATGTCTTTGGACAGTGCTGGCTCAATGGCTTTGAAATGGAGATGAGCACGTCCCCTACAATCAGCAACAACGAATGAAGTAAAACCTACATGGACTCCTTTACCCTTTTTACATAGATCAGCTTATTGTAAAGGGATAAGATTCAATCGTTAGGAAGTAATATCAAATGTAAAACATTAAAATTTGTAAAAATAAAAAGCTGAATATATGTACCCTGCAGGAGGGGCGTGATGAATTGTGGCAAACATGCTAAGCTTGCCAGATGGAAAGCTGACAGACTGGGTTCGAGACCTGAGCACTGCATGTCAGGATGAGCTCCATTCCTGCACCAGCTCCTGCCCACCTAACAGTTTGAAAACATACAAGTGCGAGCATATAAATAGGTACCACTTCAATGGGAAGGTAACAGCGTTCCGTGCGCCTCAGCGTATAGCTATGTTGGAAATGAGCAAACTCCCCCCCCCCCGAGTCAAGGCACGAGTGGATAGTGGGAATGTTTACCCTGAGGTAGAGTACGTAAGAGATATAAAAAGTGAAACTGTGTTATATAAAGTGTGTGAGAGAGAAAGAGAGAGGAGAGCTTTTTTGTGCCTTTGAGGCAGTGTTGACTCCTGGCAACTGCCCTGACTAGTCCTCCAGTTTTCTTGGCAAAATTTCGGAAGTGGTTTGCCATTGCTTACTGCTTAGAGCTGAAAGAGAGTGACTGAGCCTAAGGTCATCCAGCTGATTTCATGCCCAAGGGGAGACTAGAATTCACCATCTCCACGTTTCTAGCCTGGGGCTTTAATCACTACACCAAAATGGCTCTTCCCCCCTCCCTCCCTCTCTCTCTGTGGTATAGAATGTATAAAACAAATCAAATCTAAAATATATAATAATATTTTTTAGACAGAAAGGCTTTCAAAGATGTAGATTTCCTTTCCAAATAAAAGCCAGGCTATAAGAACCAAGCCATTCCTGGGGACACCTTTACTACCTAGAAAACACACTGTTCAATATAGAAATGGAATTTGTGATACAAAACAATAAAAATATTTAATAAAAATAAATAAATAAAGGCAAAAATATATATTTCTTAGCAAGCAATACATCTATGCCTTCATCTCAAACCAACTCTTTGGAAGATAAGTGAGATCCTTTGATGGAATCAGGAGGACTGTTGAGATAGCAAAACTGATTGTCTTCTATAGGTGGCAGGTCAAGACTAAAACTAGGACCTACCGTTGCCCTCACTATCCATCAGTGGATATTATTTTTAAGAACTAGGAATATGGAGGAAATAACAAGGAATATTCACTGAGTTCAGAGCACAGAAAAAGTTTATTAACTGCATCATAATACGACAATAGAATAATGTTGTCATCTAATGGTTAAAGCTAAACTGGTGCTAGATAAAGGTCAACAGAATTCATAGAGGCTGGATTTAGGTCTTTTGAGACAATGCAACGATTCCAAACTGATGACATGTTTAAGCCCACTTTCCAGCTCAGCCTCTTCTACAGATCCTAAAAAACTAACAGAAACCACAATGACATCACGCATGTCATGATATTCTCATGCAAATGGCATGAATCATGCAACGAACAAATAATAGAAATTTGTGTCATTTGTACAGTGACGTCATGAGCTCTGTGACAGCATTTCCCTGCCATTGCCCTCTTAGCTGCTGACTCGATTCAATTAGATCTGGATTGCTTTACTTTCATTGAAGGAAATGTGTAAGTTATGAAGTACATCATACATATGTTAAACTGGCAGAATAAGGCATGATGCTTTTTCATACATAATGATTAGACTATTAAAAATGAATAAGGAAAGAGTTCTAGAACAAGGTAAGCAAAGGCGACTGAAAGGTTTCAATTGCACTTTCCAAGGCCAATAAACTTCAAAGCAGTCAAACAGGTTTTCTTGACTTGCTATAACCTATCTAATAGCTGGGGGGAGGGACATAATTTGAATCTTCTCTCAAATACATCTGCCTAGAAATTGCATTAATCATAAGGAATCTCCCTATAAATACCATTTGTCAAAACAATTGACGAGACACATTATCTGTTGCTTTGAAATTAAATTCTACCCCAGATGGTTTATGCCGAGATTCAAAAGAAACTCACAAATAAGTGGATCCTTAGTCTTGGTGTCCAACTGGCCTTGTTTGGGCATGGAATGAAGTAAACCAAAGAGAATCAAGGCGGGACAAACTGAGTTTGTTTCTGAAGCTTTCCTGTTTTCCTTGGCTACCTTCATGTTTTGCTAATATCAAATTCCTTCTTCACAATCATCTCAGCGCTCCTCTGCAGCACCCACATCTTCTTACATAGGTTTTAATACATTAGAATGTATTAGGTTTGTGTATTTAAAATATTTATACTCCATCTTTCCATCCATTTTAATCCAATATTGTTGCTTAACTTAACCCATGCATAAAACCATCTGTAATTAAACAAGGACAAGCCCAAAACACCATCAAAGCCAATACGAATAAACAGGGTTACAAAACCTGGCAAGAGACAGATTTTGTTTAGCTCTCTTCACTTGATACTCACATCCCCAAATGTACCTGTGTGTGGGTGTGAGAGAAAAGGGGCAGGGAGGGGAGGAGGAGAGAGGGAGGGAGAGAGAAAGAGAGAGAGAGAGAGAACTCCACATAGATTAAACAGGAGAAATGACTACTTTATTATAAATAAAGTATAATAATAATAATAATAATAATAATAATAATAATAATAATATATTATTCTACTTTATTATAAGGTTACATTAATAGAATCCCTTCAAATCAGACAATACAAATCTCTTGCCATCTCTTTTTACCACCTGATTAATTAGGATGGATCCTTTCTAAGTTTCTCTCTTTGCTTGTTGTTCCGTCTGTGGGCTCCCCCAACTTTTATCTGATCTTTCCTAGGTAGCATCTCATCCCACAGTCTCCCAAGTCATTCCCACATACTATTACATTGTGTGATATGGATGCATGTGCACACAGGGTGGAGCTTGGATTCTATGGCTGCAATCACCATCTTGCTTGTGTTAGTTAACTCCTTCCTGTGGATGCCACTGGGGTGTAGCCTGTTGTAGTATCCTGTCAGAGGCCAAAAGTACATTGTGTCAGTCTAGTACCCAGGTTCTGGCTAAGAAAGTACCATATTTTTCATACTTTGCTAAAAAGGATTCTACCACACACCTAACCAACAATGTTCCATTTTAAATGCTCCCTCAAAAAGAAGCATCTAAAAAGAATCCATTTTTAAATATTTCTGTGCATAAAAAGGAATAAGCAATTCTAAAAGCTGAGTACACATTGGGAATCTAATTTTTTAAAATACAGGTAGTCCTCAGCTTATGACCATAAATTGAGACCATGGTTTTTGTGGAAATCACTACAGTTAAGTAAATCATGTGGTCTTGGAGTAAATCTGGCTTTCCCAGGTGATTTCACTTGCCAGAAGTTGGATGAGAAAGTCACAAATGGCCACCACAGGACCCCAGGATGCTGCAACCCTTGGAAATACATGCCAGATGCCAAACAACCAAATTTTGATCTTGACCAGAGGTGGGATTCAGCAGGTTCTGACAGTTCTGGAGAACCAATAGCGGAAATTTTGAGTAGTTTGGAGAACTGGCCAATGCCACCTCTGACTGGCACCACCTCCATCTATTCTCTGCTTCCCACTGAGTCTCAGCTGATTGGCTGGGTCTCTTTTGGTTGCTCCGCACAGAAAATGGAGCTGGAAAGCAGGTTAGTGGGGTGGGGAGGGAATGGGGATTTTGCTGCATCCTTCCCCTGCCACGCCCACCAAGCCACACCCACAGAACCAGGAGTAAAACATTTTGAATCCCACCACTGAATGTGACCATGGGAAAGCTGGATCAGTTTGTAAGTCACATTTTTTTCAGTGTCACTGTAATTTTGAAGGTCACTCAATGAATAGTTGTAAGTTGAGAACTACCTGTAGTTTTAAACTCTTTTTTAAAAACATCTTTTTAGAGCATCAAACCATTTAGCAGGAGTGGGGGGGGGGGAAGAATTGCACACTACAATTAATGAAACATTGTGTTATAATTAGGAGAGTAAAGAATACTCCAAAAAATTGATCCTTTCCTGGGCTCTTTGGTCAATTCAAATTTTGACCGACTGTATGTATGTTGCAACTGCAAATCAGTGTGTAGATTTGTCCTTCCAATTTTGAATAATAATTTTAACCATACCTGTGCACAAAACAATCACAATATCTGAAATTTAGATACAGGGAATCTAGCCCACAAAATACAGGTTCCCTTTATGTACAATTAATCTAAAAATCATCATCATTATTTTGTTGTTTTATTTGCCACCAACTCTCTGTGGAACTACTCTATCTGTTACAATAATAAAAAGGAAGAAAATGAAAGGAGTGTGAGCAGGAGTAAAATAATGGTACCATAAAATAAACAATGGAAAAGGAACATAATGAGACTACATCAATATTTATAATCCTGTACATTTCAACCCTGAATGTGGTATACAAAAATAAGTCCAGACCATGTGAATCAATATTTCAATTCCTGAATTGCATCTCCAATAAGCAATAACCCTTATTAAACATTCCCTTGGATATCCAGAATATGTGAGCAGACTTTTCTGCTGTGTTAACCTCCCTTAAGATAAAAGGAAATGACTTTCCTATTCTTTAAAGCAACCTTCCACTGCTTTAATAAAAACAGAATGTTGTTATTCCAAAGGCTCTTTAGGGAAAGAGTTCATATCAATCCCATAACTTCCTCCAACTTCTTAAGAAAAAAACCACTGCTTTAGGAACCATCAAAAAGCCAGGGGATTTCAGAATGAGATCAAAGCAAAACAATCTGAATAAAAGGGACTTTACTAATATAGCAAGAAGAATTCTCAGAGAAATCAAAATCAATTCGAAGTCCTACAAACATTTTAAAACAACTCTATCAGGACAAAGTTGATCCAAAATAATGAGATTATCAAAAGCCCAATTCACCCTAATCCTGATACGGCTTTACCAACTATTGTTTATCTTCTGTCCATTGTGTGTCTATTTGATATATTGCCAAATTTCCATTTGTGACAGTTTCTAGGAATCTATACTCAAGAAACCAAAGCTTCAAAACACAACCTAAACCTCAAATCGCTAACTGAATTATTTGACTAAGATAATTTTAATCAACTTTTTCTTCTTTCCATTGCATCCTTATTTAATACATTGTGAAATTTGCCAGTTGTGAGAATTTTTAGACATCTATACCCAGGTAAACGAAGCATCACAATGCAACCTAAAACCCAAATCACAAACTAAATTTTACTAAATTAGTTGACTAAATTTTTTTAATCAATTTAATGTCTATGGAGATTCTCAATCATCCAGGTTATAGTTGTCCCAAAAGTGCTTTTTCCAGAGACAACAGAAGCTTCTTGGATGAGAAATGAAACTCTTTCAAAGAAAAACCAGAAAGCCCAGTTACCTCTGGAAAAAGCACCTTTGAGACATTTTAATCATCTTGTTTATCTACTTTCTGTTGTGTCCCGATATAATACGTGCTCAAATTTACCACTTGTGAGAGTTTCTAGAAAACTATTTCCAGGTAAACGAAGCATAAACATAAATCTCTATAAAACACAACCTACCATTCATATATAAAAGAATGTTATCATTTGCTTTTCGTGTTATAGATCTGAAGGAATTTGGCAACAGCTTTTCAGAGTAACAAAATCTTATTAAAAGACACAGGTTCACTTCATCAGAGGCATGGATTGTTGACTCTGATGTAGAATTTAAATTGGCAAAAGGGGAGAAGGGAAGAGAAGACTGGTTAGTTTTGCTGATACAGATTATTTGTGAGACAGATTATAAATATTTTGTCAATTAACAATTGTAACAGTCATTGCAATCTAACCCAATATCCTGCTTAATAATATTGATAATATTTCATTTTTTCCACAATGATTAATTAGAGATCTGAAATGAAGTGTCCCAGAAAGTTCCTGGAAAGACCCACCATTATGAACTTTTTAATAATTTTAGGATTCCTGATAGTTTCAGCAAGAACTATTAAAATCAAAAGTCAAAAGAGAACATTCTTGACATATGCCAAGACATAGATTTAATCCAGAAGGAGACATACCATTATTAACCACATGTGTTTACAGATAATTCAAAACATGTCTATTCAGAATATATTTAAAACATGGGGCAGATTCATAAATGAACACCTGTTTCAGAAACTTCCAAAAATGCCATAGCAAAAGTTTCCTCAACTTTCAAAAAACTGCTGGCTACTGGATTCTATCTGCTGTGAATTAAAAGAATTATATCAGTTACAAATATAATATGGTATTGTTGTAATCTGGACTGCATATAAACCCGATTTGAACTGGGCTCATAGTAACTGAAAGAACAAGAAATAAACCAGTAGCCAAAGTAGCTGTTAAAATCTTAAACACCCAAATTGATTAAAGAATTAGGTTGTAATTGAAACCAAGAGTCAGGTCTTCATCCAGTTTAAAGAAGGGGAAAATTCATGTTTATAAATGTGCAAAGAATCAGGATTTATACATCAAGGAAATATGCATGTGTTAAAGCCCATGTCACACTGAACCAACGGATGCAAAGAGAATGTAAAACGGGCAAAAAACCTTGCCATCCGTTCGAAAACGCGATGTACTCACTGCCTCCGTTTTGCTTCCTCTCTATCCGTCCAGCATCCGTTTATTGATGTTTCATCTGCTCCGAAAGTTTTGGGCTGCCCAAAACTTTTACGCAGAAAATGTATCCAGTTCGTCCGTTCTGCATCTGCTACGCATCCGCTACGCATCCGTTACGCATCCGTTACGCATCCGCTATATCCGCTAGGCATCCGCTGCGCATCCGCACAACTCGCATCCGCTCGGACGCAGGGAGGAAGCGGAACAGACGCGGAACAGATGCAGAACGGATGCAGAACGGATGCAGCATGGAAACAAAGCGTTTAAAGCGGAAAAAACGTTCACAGACGGGACCTATCTCGGATATTAAGGATGTCTAGAGGATGCCTAGAGGATGCCTAGAGGATGCAAAGGGACACCTATACTGCCTATAAAAAGGGGGAGCAACACATCTGGATCTCACTTTCAGAACAGCAGCCCTGCGGTGCGGAACTCTGCAGCCTTCATCTGCCTCTTCCTCTTCCACAGCATCCAGTCATGTCCACCGTGGATCGTAACACAGTCCTTTTGGCAGCCACCATCGTTCTGCAACAGTGCAAAGCCATCTACAGGCTCTGTGAACTCTACTACGGGAAGAAAAAGGGGCGGCCAAGAAGCGTCTGGGTACGAAGATGGTTCACCAGAAGAGCAGAGGACGGACTGTACAACAAGCTGATGGTGGAGCTCAGGAACAAAGACACTCGGGCATTCCAGAACTTCATGAGGATGCCTCCAGCCATGTCTGATGAAGTTGTGCAGCGCCTGACACCCAGGTTGACCAAGGCAAACACCAACTTCCGGCCCAGCCTGGAACCTGGGCTCAAGGTGGCACTCACTCTGCACCACCTGGCCTCAGGGACCACCTAGAAAAGCATGCAGTATGGCTGGAGGGTGCCACACAACACCATGAGCATTGTTGTCAGAGAAGTGGTGCAGGCCATCATCGAAGAATACAAGGAGGAGCTCCTCCAGTGCCCCTCCACTGAAGAAGGATGGAAGAAAGTTGCAGAGCAGTGGTATCAGAGGTGGAACTTCCCACACACTGTTGGAGCCATAGATGGCAAGCATGTGGCCTGCAAAGCTCCAGCCAAGTCGGGGTCCACTTATTTCAACTCCAAGGGCTTCTTCAGCATCATCCTCTTCGCCATGGTCGATGCTGAATACAAGTTCATGTACATCGATGCTTCAGGCTACGGCTCATCTTCAGATGCCCAGGTATACAATGCCAGTCACCTCAAGGAGGAGCTGGAACGCAACCTCATCGTGGGCTTCCCAGATCCAGACCCCCTGCCCAACGACACGCAAGATGTGGCCGACTTCATCGTGGGGGATGACACCTTCTCCCTCAGAACCTACCTCATGAAGCCATACACTTCCAGACTCCTGACCCGTGAAGAGAGGATCTTCAACTACAGGCTGTCCAGGGCAAGGCGGGTGGTGGAGAACGCCTTTGGCATCCTGGCCAACAGGTTCCAGGTACTTCTCACCACCATGCAGCATCGCCCAGAGACCGTGAGGAACATCGTGGAAGCTTGCTGCATCCTGCACAATCTCATGCACACCCGCTACCCAGTCTTGCAGAACAGGCTCGTGGACCGTCAACAAGGCAATGGGGACATGGAGCCTGGGGAATGGAGGCAAGGGCGAAACCTGATCGACACTCAGGATGTGCAAGGCCACAACAGAGCTTCACGGGAAGGGAAGAAGCAGCGCAACCTCCTGAAACACTGGTGCAACTCCCCAGCTGGAGCGGTGGAGTGGCAAGACAGGATGGTAGATGCTTAATGGATGCTTCCTTCAGCCTGTCTCATCACATGGATGAGATTGGGCCATGTATGTTGGGTGGGCCTACAATGAACAAGGCGTTTAATAAAGAGTTGTGTTTGTGTTCAAATGTGTGGATCAATGCTTACATTGTTATTGATAAAAAAGGGCCATAGGTGTGGCACCTGGGAGGGTAGACCATACAGTCCCACTATGCTTGCACTGGAGGTTTATCTATCCCACAGCTATTACCCATCCCACAGGTATCCCTGCTAATTCCACAGGTATCCCTGCCCACCCCACTGTTATCTTAACCCATCCCACAATCATGCAAAGGCTTAAACCAATTCTAAAAGTTTCCACCAAGACTTTTTTTAAAAAAAAAAAATGAAGCAAGTGTGTGAATCAAAGATAAACTTTATTGAACAACAAGCTGTAAAAAAAAAAATGACCCAAGTCAAGTGTCCAAATAAAGTCCACAGGTAGCCAGCTACCCGGTCTCTGGCACTCTTCTTGGTCACTCGGAGGTGTGCCCAGTCTCAGAGGTGAAGGGTCCAGGTACTGTGGTGGTGAGTGGTGCTGGAGTGCCTGGCCTTGAGAGGACAACAGGGGACGGTGTGTTGAGAAAGCTCTCGGACAGCTGGCTCAGCCCCGTGATGCTGAGAGGTCCTTCCTCCATGCCATGGGGTGTCAGCCCCAGTACTGATGACAGATGTACTGAGGCCGGGCTTGGCTGTGGGGTGGAGGAAGGAGTAGTGTAGTGGGGCTGTCTGCTCTGCAGCTGGGTGAGGACTGGCGTGGGTGGCATCATTGGCGTGGGTGGCATCGCTGTTGTCAGTGGCATCATTGGCATCATTGGCATGGGTGGCATCGCTGTCGTCGGTGGCATCATTGTCGTGGGTGGCATCGGTGGCATCAGTGAAACAGGTGGCAACGGTGTTGCCCGATGACTCTGTGCCTGGACTGGGAAGGGCTGCTGCCTGTGCTGCTGAACGTCCTGGTAGCCATATAGCCCTGGTAGGTGAGGGGCTGTGGGAAGCCTTGGAATGGGAGGGACATCACCTGGGATGGAGGAGCAGACCTGGACTGGGTGGGAGCAGGTTCCTCTGGGTCTGGAGGGTTGTGAAGCAGCTTGGTGATCTGGTCCTTCACCAGCTGGTATTGTGGATCCGCCATTTCCTTGAGGCTCTGGTTGACATAGGTGAGGAAGGGCTTGCGGTTGGAGGATGAGGAGTCGGTGTGGACCAGCTGAGAGAGGAGATCTATGCTGGTGCAGATGGTGTCCCTGATCTCCAGCAGGACAGTGTGGCTCTGCCCCTCCTGCTGTCTGGCTCTCTGCCTTTCTGCAGAGTCGGAGCTGGGGGGGGGGGTGGATGCGGCTAGGACTGTGGTGGACTCGATGTCTCCTTTCTCCCACCACACCAGGGAGTCCTCTACGCACTCCACCATGCTTACCACACCTGTCCACGGGTTCTCCGCCGTGGCATGCTCCACAGAAACCTGCCTGGAGACAGGGACTGACTCTTGGCCGGAAGAGGACTGGCTCTCAGCAGGCTGCCAGAGAGAGAGGGTCATGAGAGGGGCTGCTGGTGCTCCTCGGTGGCGGACCTCACCCTCCAGGAAGCTGCACCTGGCCATGACGTAGGTCTCTCTGTCTGTCAGCTTCACAGTGGCCTGGCCAGATTTCTTCAGGTGCAGCTTCCCATACCAGGTGTGCATGTGCTTCCACCAGCCGAGGAGCACCTCTGAAGTGTAACCCATACTCTGCCCTCTCTCTCCAAGCAGCCTGCTTCTGCTTGGTGTCCCTGTACAGCCGGTGTCCCTTCCGCCACAGATAGTCGTTCTCTCTCAGCCACTCCAGCACCTCATCCTCGTGCGCCTCCTCAATATAGTATTGCCTCCTCTCCCGTTGTCGCATACGCCTCTTCCTCCCTTTGGCTGGACCAGATGGGCCCTCATCAGAGGGGCTCCCAGGTAGTAGGGGCTGCTCCTCCACACCACCAGCAGCACCAGCAGCACCAGCAGAATCATCATCATCATCATCATTATCATGATCATCATCATCATCCTCACCAGCAGGATCATAATCAGCATCATCAACATCATCAGCATCATCATCAGCAGCATCATCATCAGCAGCAGCAGGATCAGCAGCAGCAGAAGGATCAGCAGCAGCAGCAGGACCAGCAGGACCAGGATCAGCAGCAGTAGAGTAAGCACCAGCAGGGCCAGTAAGTCCAGGAGCATGAGCAGGACCAGGAGCATGAGCAGGACGAGCAGGACGAGCAAGACCAGGAGCACGAGCAGGACGAGCAAGTCCAGGAGCACGAGCAGGTTGAGCAGGACCAGCAGGACCAGGAGCAGCTTCAACAGAGTAAGCACCAGCAGCAGCAGAAGCACCACCACCAGAAGCAGCTTCAGCAGAAGCCCCAGCAGAAGCAGAGTCAGGGACAGGGGGCGGGAGGTTGGCCCTGTCCCTCTTGCCAGGGATGGCGGCAGGTTGCTGAGGCTTTCACTTCCTCCCCATGGTTGTGGGGTTGCTGGCTGGCAGGGAGGCTGGCAGGAAGCCTGGCAGGAAGCCTGGCAGGAAGCCTGGCAGGAAGGCAGGCAGGCAGGCAGGCACCAAGGCTGGCTGGAAGGCAGGCTGGCAGGGCAGGCAAGGAACTTGAAGTGTCCAGCAGCAGGTCTTTCCTCGGAATGCTGGCCATGTGCGAGCTGCTTCCCTTTATATCCGGGGGGCTTACGTAATACTTCCCCCCCCCGCATGCGCAATTAACGCTCGGCATCTGTTCGGCTTCCGCTGTGCATCCGTTCGGCTTCCGCTGTGCATCCGCTTTATCCGCTGTGCATCCGCTGTGCATCCACTTCATCCGTTCGGCGTCCGTTCTGCATCCGCTGTATCCGTTCCGCGTCCGCTTCACTGAGGCCCCCCGGAAGCCCTGCGGTTGCGCCATCCGCTTCCATCCGCTGGGCTTCCATTCCGCATCCGCTTTGCATCCACCCTGCGTCCTCCCCACGTCCGTGTTATCCTCTCTGGTTATGCAAATTTTTGCCCCTTTTCAGAGCGGATAACAACGGATGGAACATTTTGCTCGTCTGCTGTGTCCTTTTTGCATCTGTTGGCCAGTGTGACATGGGCTTAAGATAAATCGAGTTATTAAAATATTGAATTTTATTGAAGTTGTAAATGACAAATGAGGCTGGTTTTACTTTAATGGATCTTTTAAAAATCGTGAAACAAGCAAAAAGCATTACAAGATTTTTTAGTGCAGCTTGTCAATTAAAAAAACATACCAGGGAAATATCTGCCCAAATTCACCTGAAAACCATGTACAAAAGTGTATGGCATTATTATTATTTTTTGCAAAAACTGTATATTAGGCAAAATTGCAAACCAAATGGGAATGTTAAAAGAAATATGCATAGAATGACCTAACAATGATCTAATCCTCAATCCTACAACTGAAGGAAGAATTTTGGTTCCTAAGCAAGGCGGTTGTTAAGTGAATCACACCCAATTTTATGACCTTTTTGCCATGATTGTTAAGTGAATCACTGCAGTTCAGTGAGGCTTAAGCCAGCTGGGAAGGTCACAAGTGACAATCACATGATCCTAGCATGCTGCAACCATTGTAAATACATGCTAGTTGCCAAGCGCCTGAATTTTGATCATGTAATTGTGGAGATGCTGTGACAGTCATAAGTGCAAGGAACAGTTGCATGTCACTTTTTAAAGTGCTATTGTAACTTTGAACAGTGACCAAATGAATGGTTATAAGTTGAGGATCATCTGTAGTGCTTGCTTTAAAAAACAAACTGAAAGAGCTTAGAACAAAAAATTTGAAAGGGAGGCAAACCATAGCTGTCAAATTTCTTCATTCTAGTCTGAGCCAATGTGGAAATATTAGTTCTGATTCCACACACCCCCCCAAAAAAATGGGGGTTGTTTTGGAAACCTTCTCTACCATTCATATAATCAATCCTGGTTGGGAAGCCACGTGACGTGGGCACTGTCTAAATTCTTAATTCATACTTCACTATTCATGACGTGTTTATGAATTCACGATGATGCATTTTATTGGCTGCAAAATGGGTCACACCACTTAATCAGACATCTATCCTTTGCTGTGTAAGAACGCCAAGTTATGTAAGTTGTTTTTGTACAACTGATTGTACGTTCCTAGGCATCACGTACCATATACGACATAGTAGAGCTGTGTTTCTCAAACTTGGCCACTTAAAATGAGCGGGTTTCAGCTTCCAGAATTTCTCATGCTGGCTGGGAAACTGTGGAAGTTGAAGTTGCCTGATCAGACAACTTGGCAAGTTTGAGAAACGCTGATGTAGAGGAAAACAACTTTTTTTCCTGATCTTGTCAAAATAAATTTTACAAATGAGGAAGTTTTCTCTTTTTTGTTGTTTTTAAATCAAAAGAGAGGATTTGTAAAACTGGATGCTCCAAAGTTTAATGGTATAGTAAAAAGTTTTAAGAGTGCTATGGGGTCCTTAGTGCTCTCTGAGTTTGTGGTTTTCTTGCAGATGTTTAATTACCAAACTAGGTAATATCATCAGAGCTAGAAGGGAGTGGGATTTGCTCTTATTTTTATATACTAGTGTTGGTGAGAGTGTTCTTGGTAGTTTCTTTGATGGTTCTTAGAGAGTTTTGGCCAGGAACTAAATAATAAAAATCCCTTGGACTTATTCATTTGTTGTGTATATTGTATTTTTCTTTTCAAAGAAGCCTATGCAGGATGCCCCTCATTTCATCCCACATAAGCCCTGTGAGATACATTGGGGTGGCTTTGGCCCATAGTATGCAATTTGATCCTGGGCTTCCCTTGTCCGAGTCCAACACTTGTACTAAGTTGCTACCATGGATGTCAATGGGGATGGTTGAGTTCCTGTAGTCCAAATGAGATCTGTTCAGATTAAGTCAAGCCATTCATATTCAGAAATTAGCTTGGCAATTTGAGTGAATTGAGTTCATAGCCTATGGTGCCTTGGCAGGTGTGGAAGTTGAGCAATCTAATTGCTATTCTCATCCTCCTGGTTCACACCAACATATTCCAGACCTTTCTCCCCTTCCTCTCCACTCAGTTTTGTAACTGCCGTTGTTGTTTCATGGCCCCCACAAAGTAAGGATAAGAAGCTTCAGCTCCTGACATATACCTCCTATGTGGTTAAGAAATTTGATATTCTCAGTTTGTTTTATGAGACTGTTGTTCAGTGTACAGTAATGTACAGGTCATCCTGAACTTACGACCAATTGTTGAGCAACTATTCAAAGTTAGACAGTGCTGAAAAAGGTCACTTTTTAGGCTTTGCAGATTTGTGTCCTTCCCAACTGGTCTTTGACAAAGTTAAGGCAGGGGGAGGGGGGGACTGGATTCACATAATGATTGTGATTTCTAAGCAGCCATGATAAAACAGTCATAAAATCAGGTACAACTCACATAATGACTGCATTGATTCCCTCAACACTGTTCAACTATTACAAAGTCTGCACTACTATTACTGTTAATCTTCTCATCACTCCTGATCACCCATCCCCTCCCACTTGTGACTGTGTGACTGTAACTTTGTCGCTTGTATCCTTACGATTTATATTGACTGTTTCCTGGTATGATTTGATTGCTTATTGTATCCTATTAAGTGTTGTACCTGATGATTCTTGACTCTTGATGAATGTAATCTTTTCTTTTATGTACACTGAGAGCACTTGCACCAAGACAAATTCCTTGTGTGTCCAATCACACTTGGCCAATAAAGAATTCTATTCTATTGCTTAATGACATAAGTTTGGAAATAAATTGTGATTGCAAGTTGAGGATTAGCTGTATATTGTTTTACTTTCTTACATATAGTAGCAAGGTGACCTGCCATATTGGAAGATCCTGCAAGTCAGGGTGGGCAACTAGGGCCCTTTTATGACCTTTGGACTTCAACTTCAATCCCATTTTGGCTCAGGAATTTTGGGAGTTGAAGTCCATAGGTCATAAAGCAACCATAGTTGCCCTCTTCTGCACCAGATCATTCTTCTTAGAGACCCTGGAGTTTTGTTCCCAAATCCTACCTTGATTAAATTACATCCATGTCATTTAACTCCCATACAAGCCACCAGAACATAGGAATGGTGCATTTTGGTCACACTGGCATGTCCATCTATGTAGGTTAAGGATGAGAAATAATATTAATTGAAGTTTGTTCTAGGATGTCAATCTCCTTCAGCTCCAGGGATGTCCACAGGCCATGCTCAAAAAAGTCAAGATGGTGGCCACAAGTGCCACACCTGTGGATACCCCTGTTGACCAGACCAGACAATGATAAGCTCATGAGAATTGCAATCCATCCACAACTGGAGGACTAATATTGTTCCAACTCTCAGAAATTGGTAAACAGCAAATGAGTTAATTGGAATTGATAAATATTATTGGAATATGTTCCCAAAAAATCCACTCATTCTGCTATAACACTAATAGAATTTGTTACTCGAGGCAATGATCTTATATTAGATATGACTTCTCTGCCATATGTGTCTCCTTTCTCAGTTTTGGACAATCTCTTTTAGAAGTTTATTTTATACTGAAAAGGTATTACTCTTTGTCTTTGCTCTTACTAGTTAGCACTCGTCTTTCCCATGGTCTGTTTTCAACATTAAACAAGAACAAAGGTGAGACTCTGAACATTTTAAAGACTACTGAAGAAACTTTGATGGATTTGAATGATTTTGCTGAAGAATTGTTCTCATTAAATCTGGTCTAGTACCCTGTTTGGGATTCTTATTCCCTAGTTGTGTTATTACAGAATGGCTGTTTCATACTAAATCAATCCATACTTCTTTGTAGCTCCTTCATTCTTCGTTTGTTGTGATCTTCTAGTGCCCATCCCTTCAAAGGCCAATGGGACCACCATCTCTTCCCTGACCATGAACAAGGACACCCTGATAGGAGGGGTGACCAATCCAAACGAAGTCTTCTGCTCTGTTCCTGGGCGATTGTCCCTCCTCAGCTCCACCTCCAAGTACAAAGTGACAGTCGGCGAAGTTCAGAGGAGGCTCTCACCCCCAGAATGCCTCAACGCTTCTCTCCTTGGTGGTGTCCTTCGGCGGTAATAATTCACACCATCCATTTGTTTAGTTTGTTAAACTGGATCTGTTTTTATAGTCGTGAATTTGAGATGGGTGCTATATGAACTGAATAAAAAAGTAATTAAAAAATAAAGAAGAGAGCTGGTCAGCCAAAGTACCTTGGTAAAATCTTACCCAGAACAAATTGACCCCAGGTTTACAAACAACTATATGGGTAGTCCTAGACTTACAACTGTAATTGAACCCGGAATTACAGTCACAAGTTGTGGCATCTGTCACTGAGTCACATGACCATGCTTGATTGTACAACCTTTTTTGCAGTGGTCATTAAGCAAACATCATGGTCATTAAGTGAACTCCGCAGTCATTTAGTCAAGGTCAGATTTGTTAAATGGATTCATTTGACTCGGTAGGCATTTTTTTTTGCTGGAAACTGGAAATAAACATCAGAAATTGGCAAGAAATACCAAAAATTGCAGTCACATGACCATGTGACATTGCCAAAAGATGTATATGAGAGCTGATTACCAAGTGCCAAAAATGTGATCACATTACCACAGGGTCGGGGTCATTAGTAAGTCCACAGTCATTAGTAAGTCCACAGAATAAGTAGCTCTCCAGTGGTCTGGTGTAATTTTGAATGGTTGCTAAGAGAGAAGTTAAGCAAGGACATCTGTATGTGTTTTTTATATTAATTTTGATGCATATAAGAAGTTGTTACTATGAATCCCTGCTATATTTTAATTGCAAAATTTACAAATAGTCCTATGACTTTTTCCTAAAATTGTTGGAGATCAGATTTTGGAAATTAAGGGTTCCTTAGTTTGTTTGTTTGTTTTTAAATCCCATTCAGAGTGTTTCATTCTTCTGCTTTCCTGTTTTAGGGCAAAATCTAAAAATGGTGGAAGATGTTTAAGAGAAAGGTTGGAGAAGATAGGGTTAAATCTACCGGCTGGAAGGCGCAAAGCAGCAAATGTCACCTTGTTAACATCCCTGGTGGAAGGTAAGGTTATTTGTGTTTGGCCTGACAAGGTGTTCTTTTGGGGTTGTGTAGGGATTTAAAACGTCCTTATTTTACATGAAAATCCATCTTGAATGATTTCTCTCTAACACCCTGGCTGAAGGATTGACTGACTACCTTCAGCCCTGCATCACTTTGACTCATCTTTTCAAGACGTTAACAGAAAGTATTAAAATTAACGTACAAAAATTTAAAAAATAACTTTAGGAGGAAAATAAAATAGATCAATAAAAAAAGACAAAAATGGGGTTATCTGAAATATATGATTGAAAAAGTCAAGATAGTGGTTGCAATGGCACAATGGAAGGTCTACTTGTTTTTTAGTGTGTCAAGGCAGAGTTTCAATTGCACCCCTTCAGCCACCATCTTGTCTTTTTGGACTTCATTCCACAGACAATCCTGGATAGAGGATTAAAAAGGAGATTATTTCAGTTCAGTTCAAAGTTTGATGTTTATTTTGGGGTTAAGCCATCACCATCTCCTTAATGCAAGAGCGAGCCATCTATAGCCTACTGCCTGCTGGTTGTTTATTTCCCACAATCTGACAGCCAAACATTGATGAAATGGAGGCATAATTTCTACTGGGCTTTGTGAGGAAATAACAGGATAACTGCAATCCACGAGGCAGAATTTGCATTATTTCCCCAAAATAAAACATGCATACAATACAAACACTCACCTGAAAGCAATCATTGTCTTATTGCTCTACCACTGCAGCCAATTCCAAAAGTTTTCTTTGGTGGCATCCATAATCTAGGTGCCACCAATGCAGAGCATGTATAACAGTGTCCCCTAAGAACGCAACATGTTACAGAGACAAGTTCTCAGAGATGGATGCAATTAGCAGTGTTGATATAGAGCAGAGCCTTTCACACATCTTAACCCAAAATCATTAATCACAGGGACAGGCAATTTGGTGATCTCCAGAAGTTTTGGACTTTCATTCCCATTAGCCTCCGGCTTGTAGGGGCACTGACAATCAACTGTGAGAATTACAGCCCAGAGCAGTGGTTGCCAACCAATGGGCTGGGGACCACTGGTGCTCGGTGAGAAAATTTTGGTGGTCCACAGAGAAATGTCACCCCCCAAAGCAATTAATCCAGGCTGCACAGGAACACAAGGCTATGCTGCCCACATGGCCCGTGGGAACACAAGGTTTGTGTCACTTGCATTGCAAACAACACGAGGTCATGAGGGGAGGGGGGGAAAGGGAGGAGGGGGGAACTTACCCCACTCACCTCATGTGCCTCGCCTGGCCACCGGGCTGCTTCTTTCCGCTTCTTTTTTCTTCTGCTTTTGGTTTCTTTCTCTCCCCCAAACTCCACCAGAAATGAGTCTTTGGGACCCTGCAAGGCCTCCTGCTCCAAGGGGCTGCGCAGACAAAGACTCATTTTTGGCAGAATTTGGGGGAGAGAGAGAAAGACTTCTGCTTCTGCTGCTTTCCTTGCATGAAACCAAAAGTCTCTCTCTCTCCCCCTGAGAACGGAGCTGGAGACAGTATCCTGCAATCCCAAATAAAAAATGATCGATTGGTAGGAAAACGGGGTGGGGAATTTTCCTGCAGACTTTTGGGGGGATTTTCCCAGGGTCTTTGGTCCGCGGGATTTAAAATTATGAGTTTGGTGGTCCCTCAGTTCCAAAAGATTGGCGACCCCTGGTCCAGAGCATAAGGAGGACAGAGGGGAAAGCAAGGATACCAAAGACCTCTAGTGGACATCTCAATGCAAAATCACTGCAGTCTGGACCTGTCTTCTCCTGCACGCCATGGTATTGCCATGAAGAGAAATGGCCTTCAAAGGACAGCCTGTATCAGGAAAAGAGTATCAGGAAATCATTGTGATTAAACAGATCAAACAGACTCTGAAAAAGGAATATCTTTGACCTTAATATTAATGGGAAAGGTGTATGTCTAGTTTAATGAAAAGAAGGACTAGAGGTGGCATGATAATGGTCTTCCAAATATCTAACGGGCTGCCACAAAGAAGAGATGGTCAGCTTATTCTCCAAAGCACCTGAAGGCAGGACAAGAAGCCATGGATGGAAATTTATCAAGGAGGAAAGCAACCCAGAATTAAAGGGAAATTTCCTGACAGTGAGAACAATTAATCAGTGGAAGGGGTGGGTGCTCCATCACTGAAGGTTTTTAAGAAGAGATTGGACAACCATTGTCTGAAATGCTTTAGGGTTTCCTGCTAGAGCAGAGGGTTAGACTAGTAGATCTCCAAGGTCCCTTCCAAGTCTATTCTGTGCCTCTGGCTTCCTACTTTGTTTGTGGGAAGCTTGAAGAGTTCTTCCAAATTTCTCTTGGTGGTGTTGTTTGCGCTGATTCGCTAGTATAGGTAGTCCTCAACTTACAACCATTCACTTAGTGGCCATTTGAGATTACAATGGCAGTGTGAGAGGATTTACAACCAGTCCCATCACGGATGACTGTCACAGCATCCCCACAGTCACATGATCAACATTTGAGCGCTTGGCAACCGGCGTGTGTTTATGTTGTTTGCAGCATCCCTAGGTCACGTGATAAGCTTTTACAACCTTCCCAGCCGGCTTCCACCAGGCAGTCAATGGGGGAAACCAGGCGTGCTCAACGACTGCTTGATTCGTTTAACAAATGTAGTGATTCGTTTAATAACTGACACAGAGGAAAAATTGGATGAGATTCATTGAAACAACTGCCTTGCTTAATAATGGAAATTCTGACTGCAAGTCAAGTGGTAAGGTCTGATCATTGCAATTAGATTAGATTAAGAGAGTTGAAAGGGACCCTTGTAGGTCATCTAGTCCAACTCCCTCCCCCCCCCCCCAAGCAGGAGACCCTACATAATTTCTGACAAATGCAGAGGTGGCATTCAGCAGGTTCTGAGCAGTTCTGGAAAACTGGTAGCGGAGATTTTGAGCAGTTTGGAGAACCGGCAAATCTCACCTCTGACTGGCCCCGCCCCCATTTATTCTCCACCTCCCATCAAGTCCCAGATGATTGGCTGGGTCTTCTTTGGTTGTCCTGCACAGGAGAATGGAGCTGGAAAGCAGGTTAGTGGGGTGAGGAGAGAATGGTGGTTTTGCAGTAGCCTTCCCCTGCCACACCCACCAAGCCACGCCCACTAAAGCCACACCATGCCCACCAAGCCACACCCACAGAACCGGTAAAAAATGTTTGAATCCCACCACTGGACGACTGGCAGTCCAATGTCTTCTTGTGATGGAAGCCCCCACAACTTCCGAAAGCAATTGTTTTGGAGAGTGCTGCTTTCCATCAAGGAAGCCTCTCTGGCTGCCTACACTTTGCAACGGGAGCGTGACGCCCCAGGTGGCTTTCCCTAGACTTGAACAGGAGTAAATGGGGAGCCAGGAAGGCAGCAAATACTTGGAGCAATGAAAAGCTGGGAGGAGGAGGAGGAGGAGGGAAGGGGTTGGATAGAGGATGATGCAGTGAAAGTGATATTTCTCATGAAATGCAGGCAGTCCGTGACTTGTGACCCCACAATTGAGCCTCAAATTGATGTCGCTAAGTGAGTTTTGCCCCATTTTATGAACTTTCTTGCCACAGGTGTCAAGTGAATCTCTGCAGTTACTAAGTGAATCTGACCTCCCCATGGACTTTGCTTGTCAGGTCAGTTGTCAAGCATCTGAATTTTGATCAGGTGACCATGGGGATGCTGCAATGGTCCTAAGTGTCAAAAATGGTCCTAAGTCAGTTCTTTTCAGTGCTGTTGCAACTGTGAACGGTCATTAAATGAACAGTTGCAAGTCGAGGACCGCCTGTACGTACAAGAGCCTCATGCTGCTTCCCTCCCTTGGACAATTCACCAATGTTTTTTTCTTCTTGGAAGGCGAATGCTATTTGACCGGATTGAGTGAGGACCGTTGAGGGGGAAGAAAAGGCTGCAGGATTTCTCAGCTTGTCACAACTGCCCATCAGAGGAGTTCGTCACCTGAACGGCTTCGATGTGAAATGCCACGATGTGTAGAAAGGCCATCCTTGGGTTTGGGACGGTCTCAGTTCTGCGGTCTATTGTGACGGAAAGGCAGCTGCTGGAGAAGGACAGAAGGAAGCCCCTTTGCTTTGTTGGCAGCAGATGAAACGGGGTGTTGCAGGAGGCTGAGGTGGTTCTTGAAGGCAGCTTTGGGACTGGATGCTCCTGAATGGTTTATTTCCATGAGAAGAGGAGGAGATGGAGGAGGAGGGCAGGGAAACAAGCAACTCGGGCTCAGCCCAGACAGCTGGGAGCTGTCATTGACTGCTGATCAGGGGGGTCAGTGTAAATGACAGATGATAGCTTGTTTGCCCAAGGACAATAAGTCCTACCCCACAAAGCGTGGCCCTTCCTTTGAGGACTTCTTAAACAGCAGCCCTCTATTTGCAGGGCTCTTGAGGATAAATGAAGTCTAGGAAAAGGCATTTAGGGTGGGTGGGTGGGCTGGAGGATTTTCACCCCTAGTTAGCACTTACAGGCCAGAGGGGGTTTGCATCATAAATGTCTCCAATTTGCTGTCCCAGCTTTTCCAGTGAAGGACATTGAAATAGATGAGGGTCTTTTCAGATGAGATCACAATTTTGCATTGCTGCTTAAACATCCCATCACGCAAACCAGGCTCTCCTGTTTTGGTTCAGCATTTCCTCTTGTTTCCTTTTGTTTGTTTGTCCCAAAAAAGAAGAAGTAGTTTCTTGGATGAGAAGTGAAATGTCTTCAAGGAAAAACAAAAAAAATCCCTATTTGCCTCTTGAAAAAAAAGCATTTTTGGGACAGCCATGATCTGGAGGACTGAGAATCTCCATAGGCTTTTGTTAGTTTGTTTGGCTTTTCAGAAAGGCTTTGCTAGATTTGAAGCACCACCAAATCTTATGTTCATGGAATGGCATTCTTTTGGGAAAAGCAGCCTGGCCTGTTTGCATTCCTGTTAAGTGTTAACAATGCCCCCCACTCGCCCTTCCCAAAAGTCTCTGTTAAATAAAGAAGAATAAAAACTGAATGCATCAAGTTAATGAAACAGATAAAATTTATTTAAATGCCCCAAGAAGATTTGCTTGTCATAAGGGTCCAAAGGAAAGCTGGAGAGTGTGTTCCAATTTGGATCCCTGCACTGAGAAATGAGTTGGATTCAAGGCTGCCTCCAGTTCACTTATCTGATGAACCTGCAAGTCTGATTTGTCATTTGATAGCACAGAGACAATTGTGGAATGAAACACTGGGCGTTCCCACAGGGCACAGAAGGCAGGATCCAGGAAAATTTCCCCCAAATTCCCTTTTCAGACAAAGTCTTTGCAATCCAGTAAGAAAAAGGCAGAGGACATTTTCTGCACGGCAAAGCTCCTGATCTCCTTGGGGCAACTGCAGTCAGGAAGGGGATCCATCATTCTGTGGAAATGCCCCTGCATTGGTGAAAATTGATCCAGCTTCAGGCATTGCTGTGGAAGTAATCGGAGCGGATGGGCAATCGATCACACCCAGCTCTCGAACTCAGGTTACAAAGACAGAGTTAATTCATCTTCCCTCCCCCTGCTGTGCAGGTTAAGCCATCCATCCTAGAATGTGTTAACCTACTTGCTGGCCTCGCTGTCTCCTTCTCCGTGCGAGGCCTGGGCCTCTCCGTCAGTCCTTCTGAGCAGAATCGGCTATCAAATCCTACAAGCTTCTAGCGCTCATGGTTATATGGGCTGATGTCAAATCAATCTCAGAAGAAAGACAGCCGATGTAAGAGGACAGCCAGAGATCTGGGGGAGATCAGTTCAAGTCCAACCACACCAGGAAAACCCCCTTGGAGTCACTTTACTCAGTCCAGCCTACCTCACAAGGCTGTTGTAAAGGATAAAATGGAAGCGGGAATACTCCATGCCAGTGGTTCTCAACCTGTTCTTCATCACAGATCCTCGCTAAATACCTTTTCCGGCCATGGACCCCCAAGACCTAACTCAAGATTTAAATCATAACATTTTTTTCAAGTCTTCGTGGACCCTCTGTAATGACATCAGGACCACCCAGTGTTGTGGTTTGCCCGGCAGCCAGTGTGGATTGCAGAGATATTGGACAGTGAGGAAGAATGGGGACCAGTCAGGGAGTCTGGTGAGGACTTGAACGAGGGTCCTGCATCCGATGCAGGGATGGGGCCAGGACCATCTGAGAGTGGGGTGTTGCCTTCGGAGTCTGGCAGCAGTGAGGCAAAGGACTCCAGGGAGCCTGTTCCCAGTGCGCGTATGTGCAGAGCTGCTAGAAGGAGAGAGCAGCTGAAACAAAAGAGGTCAGTCGGGAGTAAGGCTGGGAGGTGATTGCTCCTCCCATCAGGGATAAAAGTCAGTCCTCAATGACGAAGAGCTTTGCAGGAAGCAAAGCAGTTCAGTAATCTCTGAGTACTTCTTGAAGCTCCGTACTCTGGTCGGTTTTTTCTAGGTTTTTGGGTTGGTTGATGTTAGCCTTAATTGGACTTCTGTTTCTTGACAGCATCCTGCAGCACTGAAAAGCGTGCTCTTACCTGGAGGAACTGTGTATAATGAGTTTTGGCTGGGAATGTAAGTAATTCCCAGCGTTGCATTAAAATAGTTTTATTTTTAAAATCAGCTTGCCTTTTATTAAGTTTGACAAAGCCTGGATCAGAACACACAGGAGTCCTTAGACCATAAGTTGAGAACCACTGATCCAGTAGTGGGATTCAAAAAAATTTTACTACTGGTTTTGTGGGTGTGGCTTGGTGGGCGTGGCAAGAGAAGGATACTGTAAAATCTCCAATCAGAGGTGGTATTTGCCAGTTCTCTGAACTACTCAAACTTTCCATTACCGGTTCTCCAGAACTGGTCAGAACCTGCTGAATACCACCTGTGCACTGATCTATACTGTATACCACCTGGATCAATTGAAGGAAATGTAAGATAGAAATACAACACCCACACACAAATACCTACACACACATACTATATACATACACAGTACCTACACAAACACACACATGTATTCCTCAACTTATAACCAGTCACTTAGTGGCTATTTGAGGTTCCAAGCAGACCTACCTGGAAGGATCTTACAACCCATATTTGAAGTCCCAATGGTCATATTGGCTCGCTTAACAATCACAACAATTCATGTAACAACCACCACAAAAAAAGATATAATTGGGTCAGTCACATGATTGCTCTGCTTTACAACTGTCAAGTATTACAAGTATAGGACATAACTCAAGGACTACCTATATATAAATCCAAAGCTACTGCACTTGCGACAAAGATCACATCGGCCTATGCATTTTTCCTTTGTACAGTACAAGTAGCCAAATAAAAATAAAACAATGCAACATTATGAAAAAATATTAATAATTATAATTACATGCAAATATAATAAAAATAATGCCATCATAAAACAAAGTAAAATTTCGATAAATAAAGTAAAAAAAACACAATTTATTAATCAAATAACATACAAATAGTATAATATAGTAAAACAAAAATAATGAAGTGAATTATAAATACTGTAAAAATAATAGCATAAAAAGCTTCAATGCAATTACAGTATTGTCTTTTGTTTTAATTTGGCAACAACAATAACAGCACTGAAAGCTGATGGAAAATTAAAACCAAATTATCCTTTTCCAATCCTAAGAATAGTTGTGTAATCTTCTCCTTTGTCTTCCCTTCCTGTTCTCCCCACAATTCTACGTCCTGATGGCTCTGTGGTGGTGACCCTATTTATCTTGCCCTTCCCCCCACGGGGCATAATTTGAAGAGATGCACCCCATCAACTCTTGACAACTTGCTCTGCTTTTTAGAATGATGGGCTGTGTTTATGCAGACCACTTTATCCAAGATGATGACCTGAAAGCTATGTTAGTCTGTGGCAAAAAAAATATGACATGGCTTCTGGTAGCATTTTATTCCTTTATTGATTTATCTGGTTCTCTAATCTAATTAAATTTATTTGTTTAGCCACTTAGAGTTGTCTTGGCAAGATGGGCAGCACAGAACTCTAATAATAAATACATACATAATAATTTAAATAACTGCTTATTTCATGCCTGGGGCTTTGGGCAGCATACACAATTATCGTAAAACACAAAGCTAAACAACCAACATAATTCAAACACAACCTCCAAAAAAACAGGTTAAAAAAGTTTTGTTTTTTTAAATGATATTTGTCCAGTTTCACCAATGTGTCTTCTGCATTTAACCAGGTTGGTGAAAACCACAGCAGCTGTATTTGCTGACTTAATATAAACCTTAGTTAGCTTATTTTGTGACTGAGTGGGTTGGGCCACTGCAACTCCCAGTCACTCTGGCCAGATGGACCCTTACAGAAGGGGAGGGAATGACAAAGTGAGTTGTGTTGTCAATTCCGCACTCCTTTTGTGCTTGCCTTGTGACATAACAGGCAAAGACTTGGGTCATGTCACCTTGACATGCCTCCTGTTCTTATGACAAGAGTTCCTTTTAGTGCAGTCGGTGATTATGGGCACGTCTCCAATCCCTCTGATCCCACTGGGCTGGGCGAGGCAGTGAGATGCTGTAGTGGCAGTTTATGAAACACTACGACTCCTCTCACACTTGAGTCTAAGATGCTGATGCTGTACAATTAATCTAATCAGATAATTGGTTCAAATGCAGCAAATGGCTACAGGTAGTCCTCCGACTTACAACCGTTCATTTAGTGACTGTTTGAATTGGAACCTGCGTTCAGAAGTTGTGGTTACTCCATCACTGGAGACTTTTAAGAAGAGTAACAATCCGCCAAAAGCAGAACTCTGAGGCAAGTAGATTCCTCAAAGAACATGTTTATTGGATACATCATATTGGCACTGCTAGTGAAAACCAGCTTTAAAAGTTCCCACAGTTTTCGTGCCTACGGTAGTTAAAACAGCAAATATTTCCCTCCCCAGATGTCACCCAGTCACATTTTCCAATGAGAGTAGGTAGTAGGCTGCTTGGTCATTCCTCTCCTCCTTCAACTGCCATCTGTTGGGATGACCTTGGTTCCCATAAGAAAACTTTTTGTTTTCACCGTTAGCCAGTCTATTTATTTCCCGCTCCCTTCCCCCGCTTCAAAGTTCATGGCAACTATGAGGCTTCAGCTGGGTTTGCTTCAGCGTTGATAAAGAGACTGGACAGCCATTGTCTGAAATGATGTGTAGGGTCTCCTGCCTGAGCAGGGGGTTGAACTAGAAGACCTCCAAGGTCCCCTCCAACTCTGTTATTCTGTTTCAATGGCACTGAAAAAAGTGACTTATGACCCTTGCACCATCCCTGTGTTCACAGGATCAAAATTTGGATGCTTGACAACTGGCATATTTTTATGATGGTTGCAATGTCCCAGGGTCGTGTAAATCACCTTCTGGCAAGCAAAGTCAAAGTCAGCAAAGTCAAAAAGCCAGATTCATTTAACAACCTATTACTAACTTTAAAAGCTGCAGTGATTCACTTAAGAACTGTGGCAAGAAAGGTTGTAAAATGAGGCAAAACTCATTTAGCAATGAAAATTCTGGCCCCAATTGTGGTCGTACGTTGAGACTACCTGTACCATCCCAGCTTGATTTTCCTTCTCATGGGTGCTCTAATTTTCCAGGGGAGGCTGTTCATCTTGCTCGAGACTTCGGTTATGTGTGCGAAACAGAGTTCCCAGCCAAGGCAGCAGCAGAATATCTCTGCCGCCAGCACTCGGATCCCAGTGAGCTCCACGCCCGGAAAAACATGCTTTTAGCAACCAAGTAAGTAATAGGATCCCACCTGTGGTGGAAGACAAGCAAGCATGAAAGTCAGCTTGAAGGAAAAGGCACACGTTTTTGCAATTATGCATGATGACAGTGCAGAAAATCCAATAAGTGTTAATAGAAAGCTATATTATTTCTCACAATGGAAAAAAGATGGATGGGGAAAAGTGGATTTGGTGGAAATTAAACTGTTTTATTCAGTTCTGTTTCCATTGCTCTTGCTTTTTTCATATGGAAAATAGGGGAGAGGGAAAGGAATATATAGACTTTAGTTTGAAGAAAAATTGTGTAAGTATAGAAATGGTATATAGTAATTAAATGTAATGCAAAAAGTTGAGGCTGTAAATCTAGTTATTATTTCACTGTACTGTACTGGAAAGAGTCAGAAGTCAATGCTTTCCTGTACCCCCTTTTTATTTACATTTATTTTATATTATAAAACACCTTTGTAAAATATTGGAAATATTTAATTGAAGGGTCAGGAGTAGTTGCAGGTGGCAAATTATAAATATACAGACTTCTCCATTGCACTGATCATTAAAAGTATAGGTGGTATTCCATCTAACACTACAATCAAGTGGACAAGAAGTAATGGATGCAGCTTATCAAAGAGAGATCCAGTTTAGCTTAAGGAGAAATTTCCTTTTTTTCCTGTAAAGTTTTTTTTTTTTTTAAACATACACCAATATCATTTCATGGATAGTGTAGGGTCTGATTATCTTTCATTTTGGTACAAAAATAATATTGCTACAGATAAAGATTATACAACCTGAGACTTCTCAGGAAACAACAGCTGGATGGAAAACTGCTGGTGACCTACTGCTGCATTATGGAGAGCATTTTAACACACTGCACCTCTGCATGGTTTGCCAATTGCACAGGGGCAGATAGGAAAGCACTCCAGAGAGTTAATGTCTTTGCCCAGAGGATGATTGGTTGCCCTCTCCCCTCTCTGGAAGAGCTTTATAGTTCCTGCTGCCTTAAGAAAGCTCAAAACATTCTCAAAGATCCATCTCATCCCGGAAACCCTTTTTTTTTTTTGGAACTATTACCATCTGGCAGACAGTACAGAATAATAAAAACAAGGACAAATAGGCTGAAAAACAGCTTCTATCCCAGGGCAGTAGCTCTTTTGAATTCTACTGTGTAGTGCAGTGTTGGTGCGGTGTTGGGGTTTTTTGGTTCAATGTGTGGAGGGTGAAGGATGTGTGTTTGTGTTTATTTTCATGGTCATGATGTGCACTGAAGATGGTGTTTGATTTCGTTGTACGAGGTGCAATGACAATAAAGTAAACTAAACTAAAACTAAATAAAGATAAATATAAATTCAAAAAGGAAGGAGTATGGGAGGCAAGTCAAAAAGAGAAGAAGTGGAATTTCCAAGAGGATGAGAGATGATGGATAGGAAGGATTTTTATTTTTTAAAAAAATTGGCTATATTAAAAATTAGAGTAAAGAAAAAATTTAGAAATAGGGGACAATATTATTACATATATTTTTATTTAACATGTCTAAAGTGAATGTTAGAGGATAAGATCAGACTTTGAAAGAGGATCTTTGCTCAATAATTATGCTATTACTATTAGAAGGATGTAGCAAATACTGAACAATTGAAAAAGGAAGGATTATGTGCTAATACCAAGGAGAAATTTCCTGACAGTGAGAACAATTAATCTGTGGAATGGCTTTCCTCCAAAAGTTGTCACTCACTGAAGGTTTTAAAAAAGAGATGGGACACCCATTTATCTGGAATGGTATAGGGCAGGGGGTTCCAACCTTGGCAACTTTAAGACTTGTGGACTTCAACTCCCAGAGTTTCTCAGCCAGCTTTTATAGAAGACAGCAACACCACCTCCTCTACGGATTTCACGATCAGATCGATAAACATGATAGTCTCTTACTGAGGTAATGGAGTCAGGGAGAGATGCATTGAGGCATGTTTCACAGATAAATATGATGTCAAATTTAGCTGTATTTAGTAAGAGGAGAAATTCAGGTATTTTATTTACAAGGATTCTTACATTGAGTAGCTTGCATTTAAGGCCAGTTGTAGTTGGAACTGAGGTAGTTGGGGGCATACATGCCTAGTCTTGGGTGATGGTGGATTGGTTGAAGTAGGGTTGGATGCTTAGTTGTGGGTTGTGTGACTTTCTTTTGATACAGTATGCACGGTAATCAATGTACAGGTCCTCCTATCCATTGTCTAGACAATTTTTGAGTTCTGTGCATAGTATACAGGAGCGGGCACGTTGCTGTAAGTTTAAGTCAGGACGAGATCGGAGGTTTTTATGGTTGGTGTTGTTTTTGGCGAGTGAATTTATAGTATAAATGAATTTATGTTTGCTTAATTCATTTTTGCAAATGACCCTGCAGAAGCCTGGGGCCACAGAGCAGTCTCTGTTTTTGAGCTCTCGGCCAATATGGGAAATGTCAAGTATTTCATCAGGGGAGATGGTTGATGCTTGATAGTCACTGATGATGTTGCAGACAATTGTGATATCATCATTGTTATTGATGTCCTCTAGACCAAATAAGATGGCGTTAGGACGCTTTCGTTCATGCTTGACAGCTTCTCTACGAATCTTAAAGTTGCCAAGGTTGAAGGCTCCTGTGATAGGGTCTCCTCCTTAAGCAGGGGGTTGGACTAGAAGACCTTCAAGGCCTCTTCCAATTCTGTTACTTTGCAATTCTGTTACCATTATTTTTACAAATGTTCAAAGTTACACCAGCACAGAAAAAAGTGAGTTACAACCAGTCCCTACACTTGCAACCATTGCAGCATCCTGGGGTCACATGATCACCATTTGCAACCTCCCCAGCCAATTTCTAACAAGCAAAGTCAATGTGGGAAACTAGATTTGTATGATTCACTTAGCAGTTGCAGTGATTCACTTAACAAAAATGTGATAAAATCAGATGTGTCTCACTGCGTTGCAATGGAAATTCTAGTCCCAGTTCTGGTCATAAGTTGAGGATCACCGGCACAGAGAATCTTTGCAAAGAGCCTGTAGATCCTTTGGAAAGGTTAGGGAATTATACCTGGGGGTCTGCAGGAGTATCAGCAAGGTGTCAAAATGAGCATAACTTTGTTGGGTACAAGATCACCTGTGCCCTTCTTCCCACCTTAAACATCCCATTTAATATATTTAAATATCTTAAATGATATTTAAATATCATTTATTTTCTAAAGCACCTGAGGGCAGGACAAGAAACAATGAATGTTCAAGGAGAGGAGCAACCTGGAACAAAGGAGAAATTTGCTAACAGTGACCAGGAACAGCTTTCCTTCAGAAGTTGTAGGTGCCTCATTACTAGATGCTTTTAAACAAAGCTGGACTGGCACTTGTCTGAAATGGTATAGGTCAGTGACGGCTGGGGTGGGATTCTACCGGTTCGCACCTATTCACTAGAATCGGTTGTTAACATTCTAAGCAGTTCGGAGAACCAGTTGTTAGAAGAAATGACTGGCCTAATCCTGTAAGGAAGGTAGGAAGGAAACATTCTGGTGTTGCTTACAGAAACTGCCTCTCCGTTAACCCTCATTACATTCTTGGCAGGACTAGACTTCCTGTCTCAGGAACTTCCCTGGAGCTTTTTTCCCCTCCTTTGCTGGTACTTTGCTTGTGTGGAGTGACTATTCAAAGTTACAGTGCCACTGAAAAAAGTGACTTATGACCATTTTTCATACTTACGACTGTTGCAGCATCCCCACAGTCATGAGAGGCCAGACGAGGAGATGCATGCTTTGATGAGTGATGTTGACTTGGCCACACCCAGCCAGTCACATGACCACCAAGCCATGCCCACCAAGTAAAGCATGCCCACAGAATCGGTTGTTAAAAAATTTAAATCCCACCCCTGAGTGACGGTGAACCTTTTCACCACTGAGTGCCCAAACTGCATGACCCCGCCACCCCATGCATACAACCCATCCCCCATGCATGTACGGCAGAGACCTGAAGACAAGACCAACTGACCGGTGGGAGGCGCGTGCGCATACACGGTGGAGCTGATCTGAGACGATGGGGTGCATGCCCACAGAGAGGGCTCTGCATGCCACCATGGGTACAGGGTCTCCTGCTTGTGCAGGGGGCTGGGCTAGAGGACCTCCAAGGTCCCTTCCAACTATCTTCTGATTCTTATTCATTTCCCTTTTTCTCACTCCAGGCAAATCTGCAAAGAGTTTGCTGATATGATGGCTCAAGATCGCTCCCCTCTGGGAAACAGCCGCCCGACCCTCATCTTGGAACCTGGCGTTCAGAGCTGCTTGACGCACTTCAGTTTAATCACCCATGGTTTTGGAGGGCCGGCGATCTGCGCCGCTCTCACCGCGTTCCAGAACTACTTGGTGGAGTCCCTCAAAGGGCTTGACAAAATGTTCATGAACAGCACAGGCAACGGCCACTCGGTTGGTGACTCCAAAACCTCAGAAAAGGATGTTAAGCATCGGAAATGACCCCTTCCACAAGCAGTGACCCTTTGCATATCCCCATCGGAGGGCTCCTTCTCATTTCCAGGATGTGAGAGACAGGAAGGTCCTTCAACAGTCTTGGAAGTGTTGCGAGGGCGGGAGGAGGGAGACTGATCAACCCTCCTCTCTCCTGCCAGGTTTTCCAAACTGTGACGGATGCATTTTTGAAACCGAGTCAATGAAAAAGAGAAGATTGAAAAAGAAGAAGAAGAAGAAGAAGAAGAAGAAAAAGAAGAAGAAGAAGAAGAAGAAGAGGCCGAGCCAACCTCAGCACCAGAAGAAATTAGTTAGTGGTTCGGGATGACACATTGGATTTTCCATAGGAGAGACTGGGAAGCCTGGTTATATGTGCAATTATTTTGATGATTTTATGTCTTTCTTTGGAAAAAAAAATCCTTGCTCAGAAAAGAAAGGTTGGGAGGATCCAGGCAGCATTGCCAAGGAGCAAGCCGAGACGAAGAGGCCTTCCGGTAAAATCTAGATGAGGTCTTTTCAGAATGAAGGCCTGTTTAGAGTCAAAGAGTACTGGATTTTTTTTGACTCATGCAACAGGCCTGGACACCTGCAACAGAGAGAGAGAGAGAGAGAGAGAGAGAAGGCTCCATCAGCACTTCTTTTCATCACTATCTAACAAATCACAATTCCTAAAGTTTGACGTGGTTTTCCTTTGCTACAATTTTGTGGCGAAGAAAACATCTCAGTGATACAATCTTGGGAAATGTTGTACAACTCTGTTTACCCATTTTTTTGGGGGGGGTGCCGTGAGACCTCATGGTGGAGGTGCTGATAGAGCCATCTTGGTTGCCCCCACCCCAACACTAAAGGGGACAAAATCCCTGCTCTTAGTCACCCTCTCTCCCAGCAAAGTGTCATTTCAGCTTCTCTGCAGGTGAGAGAGGTAGTCCAACCCAGCCTCCCTTCCCAAGTTCTGGAATATTCATAATGCTATTAATGTTAAATCATGGAACAATAAATTAATAATTGATCTGAAGCACAAGACTAGCCTTTGAAGGAGAAGCCAAACGGAACTATAATGAAATCTGTATATATTTATTTATGTCTAATTAAATAAATAAAAAACTTTTAACATGTCCAGTGTGCATTATTTAAAATGACTTTAAGTTGGGATCTTTAGGGTTGTTTTTTCTTCCCCATTATGAAAAGTAAAGTCAGTCCTTGTAATTTTCGGGGGTGAGGTTTTGGAACGCACACAGGGTAGCATGGGTTACAGTTTACAATGCACATAAATTAAGAGGCATTTCTGCACATTTGGAATTTTCCTCTCCCCCCTTCTGCCTTTTGTACTTCCTGTGGTTTCTCTGGAAAAGCTGCAATAGATGTATGAATTCCACCCAACAAAAATGTCACCATTATTATCTGAATAAAATCTCTTTTTATTTACCACCATCTCCAGACCTGTATTTTATTATGGCAGAGAATGGTGCGAGGTAGAAGGGAGTGAGTCCGGCTTTTGCCTGAAGTTTTAAGCCTGTTCTAAGGCTGACACAGCAGCTGTATGGCATTTCCTACTTAATAACGGTGACACGTTGCATTGCTACAATTCAGCCATGAGGCTAGAAAAGATCCCAGGGACATCAACGCAAAATGGTGATGGGAAGGGTTGTAGGTGTCCCTCGGGGTTTGTCTGGCTCATTCCTCATGGAATTGTAAAAGTGCTGAGTCACAACTTCCCCAATACAACCTAGATTGGCCTAATATAAAAGCTCCGCAGGGAGCTGAGCTGCTTTGTGATGGGGACCATAACAAAGACCTTTGCCATTAGCCATTGTGCCAACAGGAACAGGAGTGCCAGAAACTAGATTGATCCATCCTTTCCTTCCTTCCCTCTCCTCCCTCCCTCTCTCCCTTTCTTCTTCTCCCTCCCTCCTTCTCTCCTTCCTTCCCTCTCCTCCCTCCCTCCCTTCGCCAGAGGGTCTCTCTTCACGAATCATCGAAAACACCATCATTTTTCCAAGCAAAATGAGGCTTTTCCTCAAATCAGTTATGCACTTTAGTATTAAACACAGAAGACAGCTATTGTGCTGTAGTGTGGAATAGAAATGATGGGAGTATAAATACAGTACAAGTAAATGTCAGAGTACAGGCAAGCTCTCATTTGGTGATTGCCCCATTTAGTGACCATTTGCAGTTATGCCAGAGATGAATAAAGAAAGCAATCCTGGCATTTACGACCTTTGCAAGTCCACAAAGCAAAAGAAAGCTGAGGATTGTAAGGATAGTCACAGTTTCACTCATAACCACTTCACTTAATGCCCAAGTTGCCAGTCCCAATTGTGGGTGCTAAATGAGGATGACCCATACATTGGGAATACAGTTAAAATTAATGCAACAATAAGATGCTGGCATCACGCTGCTAAAAAATTAAATTATTGAAACGAATCATTATAGAATTACTTTGCAGTGTCCCACGGTCGCATGACCACAATTTAGGACATTTTTGCCCCCAAACCCCAGCATCTACTTTTGACTGTCGGCAGAAACACTCCATAGCAAACAATAGGTTCACTTAACAACCCCTACCCCCAAAAAAGGTCATCAAAATCTGGTCACAAGGGTGATTCACTTTAAGACTTTACGACTGTAATAGGAAGGCTCCATTACAGTTGTGAGTCGAAGACTACCTGGAATGGATTTAGCATAGAAAAGAATTCTTTGTTCTTTATTGGCCAAGTGTGATTGGACTCACAAGGAATTTGTCTTGGTGCAAATGCTCTCCGTGTACATATTACAATTATTCTCACAATGTGCTGAGGCTGAGCACAGCTCAGTTGTACTGAACATGTGATGTCTAGGTGAGGAAGCGCATACGCACACAACCCATGTTCACATGCTGTGCAAACCCAGATGGTTGGTTTAGAAGACAGCCAGCTTCCTCTGCTGGTTCTCCTCTTGTCCCATCAGCGTGTTCTGATCCTAGTTGTGATGCCCCCCACCCACCCTCAATCCCTGTTAGGCATTGCAGCAAATGGAGCCATCTTCAAAAATGGAAAATGACGTTCTGAGCCATTTGGTCCAGCGCTAATGTGCTATTAAGTAGTTATCCAATAAATGCATTCATGTAGCTTAACTGGAGCCAGCTGTCCAGAGGAAGGGAGGAAACTCTTGAATGTCAATGCAAGGGTTGACTTCCCCCCACTCCTCTTGTTTTAAAATAAAAAGGGCCATTCTGGGATTACAAGTATTTGCCACTTCCGGAGTGGCTAATTTCATTAAGAAAGATTTGGACAAGGCTTGTTTCAGCCTCTGTATCGAAAAACTTTCCTGACCTGGAATCCAGAGCAGGTCTATGGCCAGGAGAAGAGGGGGGGGGAGAGAGCAGAGGGCTGGGGAGAGGGGGCTAATTTGCAGGGCAGGTTTGGGTTATTCAACACACTGCTTCCTTGAACGATCAGTTTTCATCAATAAAGGACATTTTTCTTGCACTTTTTAACTCACGGTTGTACAACATTAAAAAATATCTCAGCTGTATTTTTTTTATCCCATGGTGTCCTAACAACCAAATTCACCCCACAATGCAAAAAAGGAAGAACATATTTTATCCTGAGGTTCCTCTTCCCCAAGGATCTTCTTTCAGGACTGTTGTTTTTGAACTTTCTTCTCAAGTACACATAGTCCTTGAGTTACAACTGTAATTGAGCCTCCAAGTCATGACAGTCATTAAGCACGTAATGACTGTCATGACTTGGAGGCTGAAGTAATCACATGATACTGCTTTTATGACCTTTTTATGCAGCAGTGGTTAAGTGAACCCATTATTTTCTATGGGCAGTTTTTTTTTTTACCAGAAACTAGGTGTTGTAAATTGTGATCATGTGACCATGGAACGTTGCAGATGTGGGCTGGTAGCCATTAGCACCCAAAATGGAGTTCCTTGACCATGGGTGGTTGTCAGAACTTCAAATTTTTCAGGTTCTCTTGTCACCTTAAATGGTCATGAAGTGCTGTCAGATGAGGACTCCATGCAGAGGTTGTATGGCGAGAAGTCCTTTCCCAAGGAGCCAAAGTGGATCCCTGTGGCTGGTAACACCCAGCGAGGCAGGGTGGGAAAAACAGAGCAAGCCTTATCAGGAGTTCAAGGGGATCCCTCCACAGGGATGGAGTTCTAAATTGGCAGCTGCCCTTCCCTACAATGCAAAGTACAGTGGTTGGCAGAAGCTGGGACAAGTAACGGGAGCTCACTCCGTTATGCAGTGCTAAGGATTCGAACCACCAAACTGCTGATCAGCAAGCTCAGCGTCTTTCGCCACTGAGCCGCTTGCGTCCCATTTTTTCCGATATGTAAATGCAAAGTGATCTGTCAGAGAAGGGAGCATTGCAGAGAAGCAGGCACAGAATTCCCTCCCCCCCACCCCCCCCCACCCCGATTTATTACGAATGGGAATGAAGATAATATTGTCATGGAGCACATTAGGAACATTCAATATTGCAGATGAAGGGGAAAGATTAATCAATTTTTTTTGCAAAGATGGCCAAGGGAGACCATTAGAGAAGTGCAGTGTTTTAAAATATGCAGTGTGTGGAAATTGCAATCCAAGACCAACAGCAGATTTTTCTCCTTTAACTAACACTATGGCTGGTTGGGGAATTCTAGGAGCTGAAGTTGCCAAGGTTGGTCAGTCAATTTAATACTTTGTTAAACTATGAGATCCGATGTCCAGGAATTGAAGTGGTTGTAAAAAGATGGCAGACAACATCGGATTTTCAATGGCTTCTAGTTTTAAGGGCTTTTTGCTACTATCTGGAGTAAAGGCACCTTCCCAGGAAAATTAGCAAGTGGGACCAGGGTGTCCACAGAGGGTGGATGTTGAGATGGTACAACTGAAATGCTATGAACTGACCTTCTCAGTTTCTGAAAGGTATCCCCAAAACTTCAAAACACACACAAGCTCAACTATAGACCAACTTTAAGAGTTGCTTTACAAAGTAAGATGAGCGGCATATACATTTAAAATAAACACATAAACTTTATATTCTTTTTTTGCTCACGTCCAATGTTGCCAATTGCTCCTCCTTGAAATCTTGGGAGTGGGAAAGCTTCTGCTGCATATACAGCTAAGTTCAATTACAAATGACATTAATTTATTTCCTGTATTTTGCCTCTAGCCGTTTCTTTTTGTTCAAAAATGCAAACAAAAGGTTGACTCGAACAGGAGAATGGAAGAGAAGGGTCTTCGTAAAAAACCAAGCATAACTTGAAACTTGATTTTTTTTTCCGTTCAAAAATAATATGATAAAGTAAAATAAAATGGTGTTATATTTACATAAATGGCTTGGGAGAACTGGGCAGTTCTTTGTCTGCACCTTATAGCAAGAACATTTTTTTTTAAATTTTTCCCCCCAAGCTTGCAACTCTGCCTTTTTCCAGCGTAACATATCCCCCTATCTATAGAGTCAGAGGGGATTTCGTAGTTGGTCCGTTGCCCTGAGGCAAAACATATGTTCCGTTCTAATCCAACTCCACCAGGCTGTTTGGGGGTGAAATCATTAATATACATAAAACTATCACCTGCCTGTAGGGAAGGACCAGCTATGAAACAAACACACACATTTATACACATACAGGGTGCCTATCCAATTTAACAGTGGCAATTCTCTGTGCAACACATGTTTACTTTGAAAAAATGTGCACTGATTTTCTTTTTGCTTTCCCCTGATCTGCAACAAAGATCATCTTGACTTGAAGCTCTGTTAAATACATTTTCTGCCCGATATTTAATGAACAGACACCATGACCAAAAAACTCAAACGTCATCCAAGCATCTGTGACTTCTGGCTGATGATGACAAAACCCAGAAAGCCACCGGGATCTGTGGTGAAATTAATTAAAAGGCTGATTAAAGGAGCGACATTAATTCAAGGTGAAAGGGGGAAGAAACTAACAACACTGGAAATTGGTCATTTTTGCTTTTTTTTTTGTTCAAGAAGAAATGCCAGAGTTCTATCAGCAGCCACCCTTGAGATATGTTCAGACTATGACTACAAGCATTCCCTGACAGTGAATAGAAAGAGAAAAGGACAACAAGAATGTTGTCACACTTTCAAGGCCAAGCAACTGAAGATGGAAAATGCTCATTTACAATGAAAACCTTAAGTTTAGTGAGCTCACTAAGTATGCCACTGAGAGTTGCTTTTGCTGAAGGATGGCTACGTAAAAGGGATGGCTGGCTGAATGATAGACAGACAGATAGACAGGACTCAGACACCCCAAGACAATGGCTGGGTTTATAAAAAGTACCAAAAACCAATAGTGTAGCATTTTCTGTCAACTTAGCCTCAATGTCTAATGTTGTGCAGTAATGTACTACAGTATGTATTCGTGTTTTTCAACCTCAGCAATTTTAAGACGTGTAGCTTTTAACTCCAGAATTGGCTGGGAAATTCTGGGAGTTGAAGTCCACCCATTTTGAAGTTGCTGACTAATTTTAGGGGCATTGGTGAGCCAGATGGATCAGTGCCTGCTTCTGTTGTTGAGTTCACAGAATATGTGTAGCTACAAAGGGTAACTCTGTGTTTGAACCCAAGCAATTGTAGTTGGTTAAAACAATGCTTTAATGGGAGATGCGAACCAATTGAAATAAGCGAGCTTTGTTCACTTTTATTTCATGGAAACTTAATCCACTGATAAATGGATTTTTAAAAATTTAAAGTTCTTTTAATTTTTTTTTTTTAAAAATCTTTATTTAAAAAAAAACAGCAACCATTGATAAGCCAATAGCTCTCCCTCTCCCTCCCTCCCTCTCTCTCTCACAGACACAGATTGATCTAAGCCCTGCCTGAGAAACCATTTTTTAAAAAACCTTACAAAAGTAGCTAAAAAGTAGGGAGTGGGAAAGCACCATGAAAGATTAAATCTTTATTTGCATTTGGAAACAGACTTAAAGATGTTCTGGTTTTCCAACAAGTACAAAAAGGAAATCGGACACTGCAAAAGAAGATGACACTCAGGCCACTGATTTCAGGAGCGGGACATTGGTCACTTCGTGGATACCATCTTTATCGATAAACCGGGCGTTGAAAGAAGGCAAGTTCAAGATGAAGCGTTTTTGGATCTGTGAGAGGGAGAGAAACCCGTTTGGTTCAGCATTGGCAGCAAATCAGGTTAAGATCTGTCTTATTATTGCTCAGGAGCCTCTTTCAGTTTCTTTGCCCCACTGATGCCCTAACACCCCCCACACCGCAGTAAACCCATCTATTAAAACTGCCCTCCATCCTTGCTTTGACAGTTAAGAAACTCACAAGGTTAGAATCCAACTGCAAACATGGAGAGGAGAACAGATGTTTCCTACCGGCATCACTAACTAAGGCTGGGAATTCTGGGAGTTGTTCAGTCAAGGCAAGTTGCTTTTTTCTTTTTTTTTTTAAACAGAAGCCCATAAAACATTCACAGGGGAGTGCAATGAAGGTGTGAGTCAAGGAGCCTTCCTTTACACAGAATCAAGGGTTTTTAAATGGAAAATTACACCACTGATTTCTGGGCCTGCAAATCTCAGTAGGACTAAGAACTGCAAAAAAGAGAGGTCTGAAAAATCAGTGATCAACAGATTGCCCATCTGAACAGCTGTTGTGGCATTTTCACTGGATCTTTTTAAGAAAAGAAGGTCTTATTTCACATTTCACCAACAGCATACTTGTATGGTCCATATTTGAGCATCTGTGAAGTTAAAGTCAGCTTGAACCTATCAGGGGAATGAATCCAGAAAAGGGTCCAGGTTTCATATCCTCACAAATTAAAAATTTCATTTAAGCAGCATTGATCATCACCATAAAACAAACTCAGCCTCCTCTTATGAATGCTGGAGGAGTTATGGTACCCAACACAGAGAATTTCATTCCAGGTGCATCTTTAATGCCCTGTGGTCAAAATGTAGTCCTGCAAGTTATATTAAATGCAGGAGAATGATGTACTGTCCTCTCTGCAGTGTTGATGGTGCGAGAACAAGGAACTTACATCTTTTCAGATGGAGGAATGATGCACAATTTGAAACTGAACAAGGTGACTTCACTTTCTAAATTTGGTAGTGTGTAGGTCAGTGTTTCTCAGCCTTGGCAACTTTTAGATCTGTGGGCTTCAACTCCCATGGCTGCTGGGGAATTCTGGGAGTTGAAGTCCGCACATTTGAAAGTTGCCAAGGTTTCTCAATAGACGGTATAACCGGCAGGGAAACTTACTTATACACTGAAGTGGATCAAAGGGATTAGAAAAGGGCAATTTTAACATGGCAAGCTCCTTTCTCCTATCAGAGTAAAGAACTCGTACACCAACCATCAAATTTGTCAGCGTATACTATGAGAAAATATTTTATGAACTGATGAACAAAATATGCAAGAAAGAAAAAAGAATGACAGCAGCTACTGGGCCAGTTTTATATTGAGAAGGCAGCTGGGATTTTCCTAGTCATGATGGCATTTTAGGAAGCTTTCAACAGCAACCAGAAAATTTCACCTTCAGGCAGAGAATGCTGATTCTTATCAATGTCACACAGCAACGGGCAGAATAAAAACAAAATAAAGGTAAATAAAGGTAAACAGTTTCTCATTCCATCCTCTCTCGAAATAGCATTAAAAAGGTTGTATTTGGCTAGACTGGGATCTTCTCATCATCAATCTTCCCCCAAATCCTGCTTATTAAGTGTGCACTGATTTCCATCTTTCCCATTTTTAGGGAAAGTGATAACATCACTGAATATGAGAATGAAACAGACAAAACTCTTGGCCAGAAGATTAACACAAAATATAGCAAGATCTGTTTCTTTTTCCTCTTTTTAAAAAGAAAACGTGGAATTTTGAATCTGGAAGACATGAAGAAAATGAAGATCAGGAGGAAAAATAGTTTCTTCTCTGGTAGCCAATTTTTTTCCCGGGGGTGGGGGGGTGGGGGGATGAGAATTCAGTAGCAGAAGAGAGGCAAAAGTGCTGGCGAAACAAAGGGAAGCAAATCCTGCATTGGTTTCCTGGGCTGAGCCAGGTCACTCACCTCCTCCAGACATTTCTTGAGAACTTCTATTGCTTCTTCACGGGTGATACCTGAAGGAAGGAAGGAGACCCCGGCAGACAGCTTGAATTAGTGGCCGAGTCTCGGAACCCCCTCCCCCTCCAAAAAAACTCTTTCATGAAGTTCGAACAGCCTTTCAGTGGTGCACAAAGGAATCGGAGTCCTGTTCCCAGCTTGGAGAAAACTCATTCCACATGTAAGGAGGATCACCTGTGCCCCAGCTCTGTGGCCCAACGAGCCGTCCAAAATCGATTTGTTCTGCATTAATGGAAAACCCGGCAGAATTCTGCCTCCCACGGCCAGGGGCTTGGAGAGACTGGGCACCTCGGCCTTCTTGAGCTTATTATGGCTTTAAATTAGCTCCATCTGTCCATGCTTGGCTGCGAATCCCTCAAGGGAGCGAGGAGGTGTTCCTCCGCAGACTTTTAGTGCTTCGCTCCCTGTTAGGCGTTGGGGTTTAACAATGGAAGTGGCACGTGTGCAGAGTGCCTCAGCTATTCTTGCATTTCAGAAGAAAGCTTCGCCCATGCTGAGAACAACGAAGTGTGACAAAAATATGGGAGAAGGCGGGCGGAGTGGGAGGCAGGGCATAATTCTGCTCCATCACAGGGAGCAGTGGAGCTGCAGGAAGGAAAAGGCAGCCAAGAACATCTTAAAACAGCTGAAAAGAAAGGGCAAGCTTGGCGTACACATTGTCTTTTTGAATGCTTTCTGCAGACTGAATTAGTTGGACGTATACCCCACTGAATTCTGCAGGACACCAGTTAGTTTGAGCAAATTTCTCACACTCATTTCAATGGAAGAGCCAAGGGTAACCAACACAGCTGGGTTGAAACCAGAGCCAGTTTGGTCTAGTACAGTGATGGCTAACCTTTTGGGGTTCCTGTGCCAAAAATTGCGCATGCACTTGCATCCCAGCACCCAGAATGCAATGTGCCCCCCCACACCCCCTGCGCATGCAATCCCCACCCCCTTACCTGCACTGCACAGCTGATTTTTCGAGTGGTTTGAGGCCTTTTCGGCCTGCCAGAGGTTTGGAAAAAACCTCTGCAAGGCTTTTCAGGATGAATTATAGGCCCGTTTTGTCACTTCCGGTATTATAGGAAGTGACAAAACAGGCCTATAATTCATCCTGAAAAGCCTTGCGAGAAAGCAGGGGGCTATGAGTTCAAGTCCTGCCTTAGCCATGGAAACCAGATGGGTGACTTTGAGCCAGTTCCTCCCACTCAGACTAATGCACCTCATAGGGGGGTTGTTGTGGGGAAAACAAGAGGAGGAAGGTGTGATGTATATGTTTGCCATCTTACTTATAATGTAATAATAAAGGCAGGATATAAGCAAACCATCTGATTTTTTAAAAAAAATCTGCATTAATAATCTGGAACCTACAAAAATTATTTGGAGAAATGGGGAGGATATTACATTACCAAAGTCTATAGAACGTTCTCTACAGATTTTGAGAAGCATTATAGTGTGTTAGATTTATTATTATTAAATTTATATGCTGTCCATCTCACAGTCCAAGGCAACTCTACTTCTAAATGCCCAGAAAAGTTGGTGAGCTCCATGTGCCTAACTTTTGATTGCTAATATCTGGCTTACACAATGCCAAACCGGCCTTCTACAAATCTCAATGGATAAAAATTTGCTTCAGAAAGATAAAACCTCCATGTTTCCACAAGTGCCCTATTTCACATTTGTCAAACTCACCTGGTTTATAGTAGCGGTCAAGAATGCTGAGCGTGAGAAATGCCCCATAGCCATGGGCTGCAAAGGGAACTTTAGCTAAAGAAGCAAGATAATCCATGTAATAAAGGGCAGGACCATCATGTTCATCGTAGCCAGCGAGGAGGAGGTTGACATGATAAGGAGTCTGCAACAAAACCAAGGGGAAGGTTGTGTATGTATCAATAAATCATGTTGGCTTGAGATAATGTGTGATATAACCCCAATTATCTGGGAAAGTTAAGACTGGAAAAGAATGAATCCCATTAAGACTGAGAGGAACTCACAGAGTTAGATCTGTGATTGCCATCCTTATAGTATAAGCTATTAACCCAACACCTTCAGAGATCAGCAAGCTGTAAGGATTGGGTACATCCCAATTTTCAAGTTAAAAGCTGAACTTGGAATTTGAATGCTGACCCTCCATAAAGTGGACTGGATTGGACAAAATTAAACTTGATACCAATCAATTTAATGTTAAGTTAGTTGTCATATGTTTAATATTTCAGCTCTTCTGGGATGCTGAACACCCCAGATCAGTACATCCCTGATCAGTAAAAATGTTGGGGGTGTTTCCAGGTTTTAAGATGGGGTATTTGTAATCCATTGTTGCTCACGAAGGGAGAAAGTTGAATTGCTAGTTAATAAACGCAAACAGCCAATTTGGTGTTGTGGTTAAGGCAACAGGGTAGAATTGGGGAGACCTGTGTTCCAACCATGCCTTAGGCAGAAAACCAGCTGGGTGACTCTGGGCCTTTCTCTCTCTCTCTCTCTCTCTCTCTCTCCCCCTTAATAAAAAGTAATTGTGGCAAGAAAATTGCAGGGGCTAGTTTAAGCAAGTGCCAGGAGTCAAAACTGGCTGGTGGGTAGCAAGCCTTCCCTTAAAACAATACATAAAGGCAGACAAGGGTCAACATCAACTTTTCACACCCTGTTTCTGTCCATATAACCTAATTATGGGAACTGAAGGCCAAGCCCAAAACATCTGTTTGGGGAAGAGACTCCTGTTTTAACCATCGTTGGGCATTATATAATTTTATTCATTTTCCCCCAAAGAAGCCAAAATGATTGAAGCAGCAGACACCTACAATGACATAACGTCCAACAATATTTCGAACCTCAGGCACAGAAAAGGAGCAGCAAGATTTCCTCATTTCAATCTAAAACTGAGAAATGATTAAGATTCATCTTTGTGGTAATAAACACAACGGTGGCCATTTCTAGCGAGGTGACTGGAGGAAAAACTTTTTAAAAAGTGATAATTCCCCAGAAATAAGGCTGGGCAGGAAAAGTTTTGTCACTTTGATGATTGCTCCAGGTCTCCCCATCTCCATTTTGGGATAAATGTGTTGGGATCTCCACCACCCCCTTATAAAAGGTAAAATGGAAGACTAAAGGAAGACTTATAAATGGATTTTTTTTTTCCTCCCGAAAAAAAAGAAGGAAATTGGCCAACTTTCACCAATTGCCCCATGAAATTTGGGAGTGTGATAAGACTCCATGGACTACAGGTTTCTTACTTCTACCCAACAGGATACATTCCTTTTAAGATATTATTAAACAATCAGACTCTGCTGATAAGATATTATTTTTAGAAAGAAATATGGGAAAATGTAAGAAGGGTTTGGGACTGAAAGCTGCTCCTCAGTCATGGCATTAATTAGCCCGGGTTAAGCCTCCTTTATATACACCTAAGCATTAACACTCCCTATATACACCTAAGCATCTTGCACACCTAGAAGCCGTCAACCCAAAGTTCTACTGTAACTGGCGAATCAAGTTCCGGACCACAAACATGGCTTCTAGATGCCAACTTTGAGCCGTGTCTGTGTCAGATGTCAAAGCATACATACATAAATGATGCGCAAGCTAATTAGAGCCAGACAGCTGTGCAGCAACTTGACTGGGAAACCTGGTTGGGTACAGGGGACTGCAGAAGGCACTCCAAGTTCTTTCTTATGCCTCTTTTCACTTTTCCCCTGGTTTGCAGGGAGAAGTACAGCCATGGGGAGCTGCACTTTAGGACAGAAGCTGCCCCCAAACCACCTTTTGCTCTCATTTGATGCTAATCATAAATTTAATTTACCCATGGTCTTGTTGCTAAGTTGGACACAGGTAGAGGTGCTACACACTAGCAGCTCTGGTGCAATGCACCACAGCATCGTAGCACCTTGCACAACAAATATATGCAATAAGCCCCATAAATTTGTTCATGACTTGTCTTCTGAATCTGTCAAGGCAGGAACTTCTACTGTGAAAGCATTTTCAAAGGAGTCGTGAATTTCAACATTTAATTGGGTCGAGGCATGGGAGATGAGGGTAGGGTGCTCCCCGAATTTTACTCTCAACTTTGGGGAAAAAGCTAAGATGTACGTTTGAAAGCAAATCATGTGACATATTTTTAGGGGGGAAATTGCATACCTTTTGCTTTGGGGGGTTGCTTCATTTCAATTGTTTTAGTGTTTTGTTTTCAACTACATTTTCAGCAACTTTATCTACCTTTCTTGAATGGAAAAGTGGGATATCCAAAAATAAAAGGGAAAGATTACAAAAGCAACATTTGTGACATTCCCTAGAGACAAACTGGGGACAAGGCACCAAGATCCCATTGTGTAGGCCTATGGGGTAATAATTCCTTAGCAAGGGTGGCCATGCCTGTTGGGGAGATGTGGGATTTGATAGTTGGAAGACACAAGGCTGGAGAAGAATGCCAGCTTTCCCCTTCAAAGCCTTATTCAGACTGCAGCACAAAGCCCACTAAGAGGTAACTTGTTGTAAAGTAAGGAAGGATGATTTAGCCTGGAAAGGAAGAAAAGATAATTGAGCACAGATCAAAACAATATATACTACTTGAGGAAAGGTAATATAAATCTAGATTATCTAGCTATGGAAGCTCCCTGCTATTCCCCTGTACCCTTGGCCTGAGCCTTATTTACTTGCTTCTGATGTAGGAGATGACCAGGCTAAGCCCGAAGGTGGGATCGAATGCATCATCAGTTTAGAGTCTTTACGCCCCTGTAAGAGATCGAAGCCCAGCCCCCCTTAAAGTCCATTGACTCTTAACTGCTTGACTGTTGGTACAGGGGTCCCTAACCCCTGGTCCATGGACCGGCACTGATCCATGACATGCCAGCAACTGGGCTGTGCAAACCAGCGAAGCCCCATCCATGGTATATAGGCAGCACACAAAACCAGGCCCCTCCAGGCCCTGGGAAAACCTTTCTCCATGGAACCAGTTCCTGGTGCCCAAAAGATTGGGGGCCATCGCGCTAGTACTTCAGATTCTTGTGTATAGGTAGCATGAAATAAAACTTTTTAATTCTATCCTGGTTCCTGACTTCCTGCACCTGACATCTGGTCTGCCTTTGCTGACAAGGTGGGTACATGTTGACTTGCTGGGAAAAAATATAGCTGGTCCTCAGGGTGTTGTAGCTGAGTAACAACTGAAACCTCAATTAAATATTGCTACCTGCCTGTAAACTGTGAACCCTAGCAACAAACATTAAGATCCACTTTAGATTTTATAATTACAAGTTATAATTACAGAGATTGGCAATTTTTTAAAGGGCAGTTAGGAAAGCTTCAGGTGTGGGCAGGCAGGTTAAAAGGGAAGATTCAGGCAGAGTATGTAGAAATAATGTCAGTACAATGCTGGAAAAATGGGGGAAGGGACTGCAATCTCCACCCCATTATTCTGATTTAAAATAACAACAGTGATTAGAAAGAGCGTGACATCCTTCAACATTTACAACTGGAAGGAACAGTGGTGACAACTACACCACCAACACGCACAGCAAAATTGGTGACAAACGATGGGGGGTGGGGGGGAGAGGCTGGCATCCGACATCTGGCGGAAGCCAAAGTCGCAAGTGAGAGGAAGAAAAGGGAATAAGGGTGCGAGGAAGGCATCCCACCAAGCGTGGACAATCAGCAAGGAGCTGATAACCTGCCTTTGGACACAGGCCAGGCTGAGCCACCTATAATTAAATGCTTTGTAAGAAGCTACATTTGACTGGGGAAGAGTAATGCTCGCGTTGAGAAAGAGAGGGATGGCACCCTGCAATTTTTTATGCAACTTCAACAGTCCCCTTTGCATTCTCAGAGATAAATAGGAAGACAAGGACCCAAGAACATGCAGAACTCCTAATCTGTATTTGGTAAGAAAATGCATTTCCAAACAGATGCAGATCCCACTCGGTTTCCAGGGACTCAAATAATTCATTGTGCAAAACCATCAAGGACCAACTTAAATAAAAACTCTCTGGATTTATGATGACACATTAACTATCCCATGTATGCCTTGGGACATGCATAGCATGTAAAAGCATCCTCTAGCTCAGGGGTCGCCAACCTTTTGGACCTCAAAAACATAATGACTAAACTCATAATTTTAAATCCCAGGGACCACTAACCGGTTCTGTGGGCGTGGCCTAATATGTGGGTGTGGCTTGGTGGTCATGTGACTGGGTGGGCATGGCTTGTATGTAAGCATTATAAATATTTATATAAATATTGAATTTTTTATTAAAAAAAGAGCAACTTTTACCCAAAATCAGGCAAAGCAGGCAGGCAGATTGAGTTGCTCCCAGAATCACAGATTCATTCAGAAATCTATCTATGTGCCATTGGCTAGCTCAATCTGTCACATAAAATTTGCTTGCAAGCAAAATCACAAAATTAACTCACAACACACCATGTATGAAAATATTATTTTTTTATACAAAAAGAGCTAATTTTACCCAAAATCAGGCAAAGCAGGCAAGCAGATTGAATTGCTCACAGAATCATTCAGTGATCTATCTATCTGCCATCGGCTAGCTCAGTCTCTCAAATTTGCTTGCCGTGAGACTGCACTGAATAATAGAACCTTCAGTCCTAAGGGAGGTTTGGCTGTGCTTAAAAGCAGAGCCGAAGATTTAAATGTGGGGAGGACCTTGAGGGATCAGGGGAAGAGATGCTGTCAAGTGAACAACAGGCCAAAATAGAAACCTAGGAAGGTCCCATCCTAATGGATCAGACTGTTAAGGAGATGGTGGGAGATTTGTATTTTCAGACTTGCAAGATTCTTCTAATGCAGCCTTACAACAAAGTAGAATTGACTCTTATGGTCATGTTTACTGTCTGGTTTACTTGGGAGGACTGACAATTTGCTTAATATTTGCAACATGCCAGATTGTGGGAAAGTTAGCATTTGTCTTTTGGAATCTAAAAGAAACATGGTTCATGAATTGGCAAGCAAACAACCCAGAAAGAGTAAGGCAGCTTAAATCCATACAGAATAAGTTCCCAAGAAGAAAACAGCTACTGAAAAATTACTTAAGGACTGAGAAAAGGAACAGATAAAAGAATAGTATTAAGAGCAGAGAGAAGTACCTTATGGGACTTAATTTTTTTGATAGGAACATTTAGTATCATAGATAGATAGATCGTTTTCGTTCGACGAACTCAATACAGAAGCCTGATGATGGCAGATGAGATTCTGCCGAAACGTTGCTACAATTTTAAAAGCACTACAATGACGTGGGATAATACCCGAAGGAAGCTGAACAGCATGCATACATACATACATACAAACATACATACATACATACATACATACATATATATTTGTTTTCTGAGGTTTTTGTGGGTATTTGTTTGTGGATCTTTGGTTATTCGGGTTTTCTCCCGCGTAAAATTGGAAGTATCTAGGCAACGTTTTGATGAAGTCTCATTGATCATCTTCAGGCTTGTTTCTTCGGCTCTGTGCTTCTCAGAGTAATGTGAGCTTGCAGCTGCTTCTTCCTCTTAACTGCTAGAGGGGGTGTGACTTGATTGGGTGGGGGCTTGGCTGTGTTCTGATTGGCTGGGGGTGTGTTCTCATTGGTTGGGGGTTTGGCTGTGTTCTGATTGGCTGGGGGTATGTTCTGTTCAGGCGGGGGCTTGGTTGTGCTCAGGTTAGTCTTAGTTGCTGGGGGATTTGAGCTGGAGAGCTGTGATCCTGTTGTTTGGCTTCGCGTTCGTGCCACATCTTCATGGTGGGTGTCAGTTCGCTTCTTGTATGGGTCAGAGGGGTTTGAAGCGGTTAGTGGTGCAGCTGCGGTACGAGTGCCACACAAGATGCTACCATCACACTTCCACATAGAAAAAAGACTCACACCCACACAGAAGATGAGACACGACCACGGACTAGAAGCTGTACCATATTATATTATATTATACATAATCTAGGTGGAAAAAAGAAAATTCAAGAACATTAAGACAGAATGTACAGAAAAGACAATGAGATTCAGCCTACCCTAAACTGATGCACAATGAATGAAAGGGAAAAGACTTAACTTTATTAATACTGATGGCTTCATCTTTATCTTCTTTATCTATATTCTATTGACTTTATCTTCACTGATGGCTTCAAAATACCCAAACATCCTCCAAAAGGATTAAAAATAAAAGCTCACTGTTTCTTTTCCTTTCTGCATATAATAATCTTACATAAGCTAATAACTACTGTAAAAAATTAGAAGCTACTTCTTTACATTTAGTTCGCTTTTGGTTTTTCCTTCCTTTTTTTCTTTTTCTTCTTCTAAGTATTAGTTTTTGTTTAGTTTTTATATTAAAAAGCTTAATAAAGTTACACTAAAAAAAGAGCATAGCATTCAGAATTACTAATCAGCCTGGGCATTCACAAGGAACAAACAGAATACTGTCCAACGTATCTGGAGTATATCAGGCCAGAAGTGGGTCTGAACAGGGAGCATCTCACTAGGAAAATTATCTTGAAGATATTGCAAGAGCTCAAAGTCAAGTTTCAAGGGGGGAGGGGGGGAAGCAATGAATTGTTGTCACTGAAAGGTCAATTTTTTTGCCTGAAAAAAACTTTCTTTTTCCTCTCTCTCTCTCAAAAATGTGACTTTTTTTCTTTATTTTGTCATTTCACTAACACAACTCTTTAAGATTAAAAATTTGGAGAAAGAGCCACCAAGCTCTGATGCTCCTCTGAATTTTAAAGCAAGCTAGAATGTGGGATTTTGTGAAACAAATGAGGGCACCCAACATATTTTGAGGGAAGCTGTAACATGAAACAGATTGCCCTATCAAGCTTATGCATCTTATAAAAAGGACCAGCAATGTGCTTTGACATTTTAGCTCAAAAACTGTCAGGCTCAATTAAACCCCAATCCATTTCAGAGGCCACAAAGAGCTGCCCCAGAAATTCCCAAGTAGGGCATGAGAGCATTGGCCTAAACCATGAGTCTCCTGTTAATTATTAGCCAAGATAACAGACTATCCAAGTATCTTCAGAGGGCTCTAAACCCACCCCCTAGAAGGGCTCCAACTCCCATCAGTCAAAACCAACATGGCTAAAGTCGAGGGAGAATTACAAACCACAAAACAAAATACTATAAATAAGAAACATTTGCTCACACATGGAAAATGCAAATGTTCACAGTGTGTAAAATATGAATTCACAGAGAAGGAAATTCAAGGCAACAAGAGATCAATCAAGCTAGGGCAGAGGATGCCAAATTGGATAAATTGTCATTTTAATATCTGGAAAATAGATTGACGTGGGTGAAATCTCAATGTCCTGGTTCCAAGAATACAACTCCTTTCATTCTCCTCATTTTACAGCAAATGTGGAAAGTCATTGGGGAAAAAAAAACATTTGGAGCATTTCCCAGTCATTCACATGGAAAGATTTGCAATGGAAGTTTTCATTTGTTTGTTCCAAGTTTATAAAGAGAGAATCTGCTGAAAAGGAAAGCTTATCTGGTCCTACAAAGCTATTAAGCATAACAAATGAAAATCATGACATTTAGATCCCTTTACATATACACACACACATCTACGTACACATTCACCAACCCCTGCAGGATGAAATATGATGGGAGTTATTGATCAGCAAAAGGTGCATGCAGGTGTAATGCTCAACTAGTCACCAACAAATCAATAAAACCACATGTGGATTGGCAAATCAGTTTGGCTCTAGGATATCTGTTTTCTAAGACTGCATGTTAAGCCCCTGTCACACAGCACCAACAGATGGAAAGAGGATGTAAAACAGAAACATTTGCCATCCATTGGTTAACGCGATGCATCCGTTCTGTACTCACTGCCTCCGTTTTTCATACTCTGTATCCGTTCAGCATCCGTCGACTGACATTTCATCCGCTCAAAAAGTTTTGAGCTGCACAAAACTTTTTGAGTGGAAAAAGTATCCAACGCGTCCGTTCTACATCCACTACGCATACGGGGAACATCCGTTATACGTCCGTCGTCATCCGTTACGCGTCTGCTATATCCGCTAGGCATCCGCTGCGCATCGGTGCAACTCGCATCTGCTCCAGCGGAAAACGGACACAGGGAGGAAGCGAAACGGACGCGGAACGGACACGCAGCGTTAGTAGCACGTACGTAGAAAGGATGAAAGCGGATGCAGCTCGCATACAAAGCATTAAAACGGAAAAAACGTTCGCATAGGGGACGTATCTCGGATATTTAGGATGTCTACAGGATGCCTAGAGTATGCAAAGGGACACCTAGCGGAAAACCTATATTTCCTATAAAAAGGGGGAGAAATCACCTGGATCTCACTTTCAGTCCAGCAGCCCTGCGGTGCAAACCTCTTCAGCCTTCATCTGGCTCTTGCTCTTCCACAGCATCCAGTCATCTCCACCATGGATCGTCACACACTCCTTTTGGTAGCCGCCATCGTTCTACAACAGTGCGAAGCCCTCTGCAGGCTCTTTTACCTATTCTACGCGAAGAAAAGGAGGCATCCAAGAAGTGTCTGGGTCCGAAGATGGATCGCGAGAAGAGCCGAGTACAGATTGTATAACAAGCTGATGGTGGAGCTGAGGAAAGAAGACTCTCGTGCATTCCAGAACTTCATGAGGATGCCACCAGCCATGTTTGACGAAGTTGTGGAGTGGCTGAGACCCAGGTTGACCAAGGCAAACACCAACTTCCGGCCCAGCCTGGACCCTGGGCTGAAGGTGGCACTGACTCTGCGCCACCTGGCCTCCGGGGCCACGTACAGGAGCATGCAGTATGCCTGGAGGGTGCCACACAACACCATCAGCATTGTGGTCAGAGAAGTGGTGCAGGCCATCATCGAAGAATACCTGGAGGAGCTCCTCCAGTGCCCCACCACTGAAGAAGGCTGGAAGAAAGTTGCAGAACAGTGGTATCAGAAGTGGAACTTCCCCCACACCGTTGGAGCCATAGATGGGAAGCACGTGGCCTGCAAAGCTCCAGCCAACTCAGGGTCCACTTATCACAACTACAAGGGCTTCTTCAGCATCATCCTCTTCGCCATGGTCGATGCTGAATACAAGTTCATGTACATCGATGCTTCAGGCAACGGGTCAGCTTCAGATGCCCAGGTATACAACGCCAGTCACCTCAAGGAAGGGCTGGAACACAACCTCATCATGGGCTTCCCAGATCCAGACCCCCTGCCCAATGACACACAAGATGTGTCCTACTTCATCGTGGGGGATGACGCCTTCTCCCTCAGAACCTACCTCATGAAGCTCTACACCTCCAGATGCCTCACCCGTGAAGAGAGGATCTTCAACTACAGGCTGTCCAGGGCAAGGCGGGTGGTGGAGAACGCCTTTGGCATCCTGGCCAACAGGTTCCAGGTACTTCTCACCACCATGCAGCATTGCCCAGAGACCGTGAGGAACATCGTGGAAGCTTGCTGCATCCTGCACAATCTCATGCGCACCCGCTACCCAGTCTTGCAGAACAGGCTCGTGGACCGCCAACAAGGGAATGGGGACATGGAGCCTGGTGAATGGAGGTAAGGGCGAAACCTGATAAGATACTGTGGATGTGCAAGGCCCCAAGAGAGCTTCACGTGAAGGGAAGAAGCAGCGCAACCTCCTGAAACACTGGTGCAACTCCCCAGCTGGAGCAGTGGAGTGGCAAGACAGGATGGTAGATGCTTAATGGATACTTCCTTCAGCCTGTCTCATCACACGGATGAGATTGTGCCATGTATGTTGAGTGGCCCTACAATGAACAGGGCATTTAATAAAGAGTTGTGTTTATGTTGAAATGTGTTGATGAATGATTACATTGTTGATAATAAAGGGCCATAGGTGTGGCACCTGGGAGGGTGGACCATACAGTCCCACTATGCTTGCACTGGAGGTTTATCTATCCCACAGCTATTACCCATCCCACAGGTATCCCTGCCCATCCCACTGCTATCCTAACCCATCCCACAGCTATTACACATACCACAGGTATCCCTGCCCATCCCACTGCTATCCTTACCCATCCCACAAGCATGCAAAGGCTTAAACCATTTCTAAAAGTTTCCACCAAGACTTTATTTAATAAAATAAATCAACCAAGTGTGTGAAGCAAAGATAAACTTTATTAATAACAAACTGTAAAAGCAAAATGACCCAAGAAAAGTGTCCCAAGCAAAGATAAAGTCAACAGGTAGCAACCCAGTCTCTGGCACTCTTCTCAGTCACTCTGAGGCGTGCCCATAGTCTCAGGGGTGAAAGGTCCAGGTGCTGTGGAGGTGGCTGCTGCTGGAGTGCTGGTCTGAGGTGCCATTGGGGTGCCTGGCCCCGAAAGGACAACAGGGGATGGTGTGTGGAGGAAGCTCTGAGAGCTGGCTCAGTCCTGTGATGTTGAGAGCCCCTTCCTTCATGACATGGGGTGTCAGTCCCAAGACCGATGACAGATATTCTAAGGCCGGGCTTGGCTGTGGGGTGGAGGAAGGAGGAGTGTAGTGGGGCTGTCTGGTCTGCAGCTGAGCGAGGTGAGGCGTGGGTGGCATCTGTGGTGTCGGTGGCATCGTTGGCGTGGGTGGCATCTGTGGCATGGGTGGCATCTGTGGCGTCGGTGGCATCGGTGATGTTCGATGAACCTGTGCCTGGACTGGGAAGGGCTGCCTGTGCTGCTGGAACTCCTGGTAGCTGTAGCCTTGGTAGGTGAGGGCCTGTGGAAAGCCTTGGAAGGGCAGTGACATCACCTGGGGTGGAGGAGCAGGCCTGGACTGGGTGGGAGCAGGTTCATCTTGGTCTGGAGGGTTGTGAAGAAGATCGGTGATCCTGTCCTTCACCACCTGGTACTGGGGTTCCGACATGTTCATGAAGATCTGGTTGACGTACGTGAGGAAGGGCTTGCGGTTGGAGGATGGGGCGTCGGTGTGTACCAGCTGAGAGAGGAGATCTACGCTGCTTTTGATGGTGTCCCTGATCTCCAGCAGGACAATGTGGCTCTGCCCCTCCGGTCTGGCTCTCTGCTTGCTTTCTGTGGAGGTGGAGCTGGGTGTGGGTGTGGGTTGGTCTCTGGTGGAAGTGCCCTCTCCTTGCTCCCACTGCGTCAGGGGGTCCTCCACGCGCTCCACCACGGGGAGTGTAGCTGTTGGGGGGGGTCTCCGTCGTGGGACGCTCCACAGATACCTGCTTGGACACAGGAGCTGACTCTTGGCCAGAGGAGGACTGGCTCTCTGTGGGCTGCCTGAAAGAGAGGGTAGACAGAGGGGCTGCTCCTCAGTGGCGGATCTCACCCTCCCAGAAGCTGCACTTGGCCATCACGTAGGTCTCCCGGTCGGTGAGCTTAACCGCGGCCTGGCCAGACTTCTTGAGGTGCAGCTTCCCGTACCAGGTGTGCATGTGCTTCCACCACCTGAGGAGGACCTCTGAAGTGTAGCCCAGGCTCTCCACCTTCTCTCTTCAAGCAGCCTGCTTCCTCTTGGTGTCTCGATAGAGCCTGTGTCCCTTCCGCCATAGGTACTCGTTCTCCCTCAGCCATTCGAGAACCTCATCCTCATGTTCCTCTTCGATTGAGCATTGCCTTCTCTCCCTATCTCGCGTATGCCTCTTCCTCCCTCTGGCAGGGCCTTCTGGGCCCTCATCAGAGGGGCTTCGAGGTTCTAGGGGCTGCTCCACCAAACCACCACCATCAGCAGCAGCAACAACAACAGTAGCAGCAAAAGCAGCACCAGCAGGACCAGCAGCACCAGCACTAGGAGCACCAGCAGGACCAGCAGGACCAGGAGCACCAGCAGCAGCGCCAGCAAAGCACCAGCAGCAGCACCAGCACCAGGAGCAGTGCCAGCAGAGTAAGCCCCAGCAGAAGCCCCAGCACCAGGAGCAGCACCAGCAGAGTAAGCCCCAGCAGAAGCCCCAGCACCAGGAGCAGCACCAGCAGAAGCCCCAGCACCAGCAGAGTCAACCCGAGCAGCAGAAGCCCCAGCAGAAGCAGAGTCAGGGCCAGAGGGTGGGATGGTGGCCCTGTCCTTCTTGCCAGGGCTGGCAGAAGATGGCACAGGCTTCCTCTGCTTCCCCATGGTTGTTGGCTGGAGATGTGTCTGGCAGCAGGTCTTTCCTCTGAATGGTGATCTGCTTGCGAGCTGCATCCTTTTATATCCACGGGGCTGACGCAATGCATCCTCCCCGCATGCGCAGTGAATGCTTTGCATCCGCTAGGCGTCCGCTCTGCATCTGTGTCATTCGCTCGGCATCCACTCTGCACCCGCTCCTTCTGCTGCGCGTCTGCTTCGCTGTGCTCCCCCGGAAGCCCTGCTGACGTGCCATCCGCTTCCATCCGCTAGGCTTCCATGGAGCATCTGCTTAACATCCTCGCTACGTCCTCTCCCCGTCCGTTCCTTTCCGTTGTTGTCCGCTCTGTTTATGCATATTTGGGGCACTTTTGAGAGCGGATAACCACAGATGGAAAATTTTCTCATCCGCTGTGTCCTTTTTACATACTTTTTGCATCCGTCGGCCTATGTGACAGGCCCTTTACATTTTTAATTCTAGATATCCCAGCTTTACCCTAACATGAGATTTCATGGGTGTGTACAAAAACAAAGCATTGCCCTTCTGACATTTCAGCCTTCAGACCAAATGAAAGGATTCTCTTTTAGAATCACTTGACAGGGAAGGGACCAAGCAGTAAATTACTGGGCATGTCCAGACTCTGGGAATTAGCAGCACCAGTTCCACTATGAAGTCCCTTCCATGCATGGGTATGTCCTCGGCTTTTGTGCAATTTCATATTCAGGCTTTATCTATCTATGCATGTAGGCCTATGACCATAATGGAGCTGGAATTTCCTTAGTATATTACCACGACTGTAAGTCGAGGCACTTGTGTGACCACTTGTGTGATTTTATGACAATTCTTATGCCAGTCATTAAGCAAACACACTGTTTAGAATGGGCACTTTTTGTTGGTAAGTGGATGTAAATGCTGGTTTCTGGCAAAACAACAACGTCAATCGCAGTCACATGGCCAGGGATGCTGCAAATGGCTACAAAGGAGGGCTGGTTGCAAAATGTCCAAAAAGGGATCATGTGACCAGGAAGAGACCGCTTTTGGAAATTCAAATTTGGGTTCAGCTAACTGACCAGTCAGAAATCAAGAACTGCCTCTGGTCACTTAGAAGAAATACTGTCAGACTTCTAAGTAACACCCCCAATGGAATCAAGACTCCGAGGAAAACTGCATTTCCGGTGTCATCTTTACAGCTGCCAAATACATTAGAAGGATTTCATATGACTTACAAAGAAAGAACCTTAGGAATTATGGCAGATAAATGTTAATCTAGTAAATTGCCATTATCACCCTCCCACAAGCTCCTGAAACCAACATTTTTAAATTTTGTATCATTAGAAAATAAACTGAAAATAACGTTGCCCATAACATGACTTTATATATAACCAACAGCTGGATTACACCCAAGTCAAGCAATTTTAGTCACTCTACTTCCTAAAATATATTGTAGAGATTGGAAGATTTTTTTTTTAAAAAAAGTAGGATTCTCCAGTGCCAATCAGGATTTGCCTTTTATTAAGAATGCAACGCAGGGCAATGCTGAAAGAGGAAGGCACGTCCCTCCCTGCTGCACCAAGTGGCATGACTGTGGTGTCAAAGTGCACCGTTTGCTGGAGGGCCCTGCCATCTGCAAGAGCGCAACATTTCATCTCCGGTAAACAAACACATCTGCTTCTGCCAGTGTCCTCCCTGCTGCGTAGCCCATCTGGAGCAGGTAAGCTAGAAGGCAAACTCAGACGTGGAAGGAGGGGAGGGAGAGCAAGAGGCAGGACCAGGCCTCCAGGGACCTGGCATGCAGAGGAAGGAGATATGGTCTCACCATGTCACATCCTGCTAGCCTGGCTTTGCCAAGTGGCATGTTAAATTGCCTTCGTTAGTGAAGATGCTCCAAGCCAGTGTCACCTGGGCCATCTGCTCCAAAGGTCACGGGAACCTGCAAGGCCGTGAAACAGCCGGCAGCACATGTGGGAAAAGACCAGTAATTGTATGCAGACACATCCTTACAGGGGGGAGGGGTGAAAGGGGAGAAGTAGAGATCTTCCTTACAGAGGAGGAGGAGGAGGAGGAGGAGGAGGAGGAGGAGGAGGAGGAGGAGGAAGAATATTTGAATATTTGTAGAATATTCCTTTCTTGATCCTCCTTTAGTCCCGAGGAGGAGGAGGAGAAAGATAACCTGCAGAATATATAACAGCAGGAAAAAATGGCCAAGTTGGTGTTCATTTGAAAATCAAAAGTCCAAAACAAATGACAAGCCAGTTTCCCAAAATGAAAGTATTATTCTGCAAAAAAATTACACTTAAACAGAAACAATTAAAAAAAAACTATTAGGAAAATTAAACTCAAGGATGTAATTGATATTTAACCATTGTAAGTAGAAATTAAAATAGTTTTTGGCCTTAACCACAGGCTTTGCTAAACGGGATTGCTTACAATCCAATCTGCAGATTAGATTTTAAGAAAGATACATTTACCTTTTAGTTAAAGGCAGAAGCTCGTATGAGCTGAGTGATGCCTATATTGCAGTCCAGATCAATTCAGCAGCAAATGATCTTCACACTTGCACATGTCTACCTCCTCCCCTCATATGCTCCAGTTCTCCCCCTGAGTTATGAAAATGGCAGTTCTGGTCAAATAAAAGTTCCAACCCTAATATGAGGGTGGCAAACCATGGTTTGTTCAGGCCAGGGAATGACTGTAGGAAACAGTGCAAAGCACTAGATTGACCCAAGGTAGTGAGCTTGAAAACAATGTCTGTGTTCAAGGAGATGCTTAGATGTTTTAATTTGGATTCCAATGCTGAGCAATGGGCTGGATTCAATGTCCTAAACTGCCCTTCGGAATCTATGATTCTATAAACCTGACTTCTGCAAGGCTGAATAGGAAGTGGTCCTCAGTCAGAAATAAAGGTTGGCTAGTTTGCCATGCCATTCCAGCTGGCAAACCTTCTTCCCTCTCTGCCTCTGAGCCTCATGGAAAGGCTGATCACAATTAAAGGACATTAGATAACTGATCAATTAACAATATATCTCAACCATAACTATTTCAACAGAATGAAAGAGAAATAGCAATAGCAAAAACTTCACAGTGCTTTACAGTTCTGTCTAAGCTGTTTACAGAGTCAGCGTATTATCCCCAACAATCTGGGTCTTCATTTTATCGACCTCAGAAGAATGGAAGACTGAATCAACCTTGAGCTGGTGAGACCTGAACTGCCGAACTGCTGGCAGTCAGCAGAAGCAGCTTGCAGTACTGCATTCTAACCATTGTGCCACCACGACTCTATTTAACACAATTGAGGGTCAGTAATATATAAGAAAGTCAATAGATTAAAACATAAGGTTTTTTTTAAAGGAGGCAGTTTCTTGCAAAAAGACTAAGAAAACTATTCTGACACACCTAGATTGTGTGTGTGTGTGTATGTGTGTGTATCTTCTTACAACAGCTATTATATTACCGTATTTATTTTAAGCTTCTTGTTCAGTTTTTACACCAAACAATACTGCTCTATTTTATTGTATTAGCTTGTCTTCAGAAAGAAATTAAACAGAATCTACTGATTTTATTGAGAAGTCAAGGCCTTATTTCAACATTTTTATGGTTTAATTTCTTTCTGTTATTTGAGGTTGTTAGTGTGTAGTTGAGGGTGGGGATTATGTTTTGCTTTGCAAGTGCTGGATTTGAAAAGAAGTCTTGTAACAGCAAAAGCAGGATGGCATAGTGAAGCACTTGACAAAATTATTTGTCTATTCATATATCTAGGCATGCATGCATGCAATCTATATGGCCACCCAACTCAAACTATGTGATTCTGGGAGGTATACAAAACAAACCAACCATAAATAATTAATCAAAATGACCCATGAAAACTTACTAAGCAATACAACAGAGCTTGGCATTTGCTTTACAGACCATCCCAAATGTTTCATGCTTTGTTACAGCTTGCCCATTCCTTCAATTCCACATGGATAAAAATTAAGAGACATAATATATTCAAAAATAAACTGGAAATACAGTAAGTTCAATCAATCAATGTGCCAGGCTAGCTTGGGCTATGTGGGGGAAGAACATAAATGCCAATGGAGCAACAATAAAATGCACAGATGTGCAGGTGAAAAAGACAGATGTTAGAACAGCTTGAGAGGAGAAAAATAGATGGCATCACGAATGAAAAAAAATAATCTCATTATTTACCAATTGTGCAGGAATAGGCAACATTTTGATGGCTAAATGCCTGCCATACATTGGTTTCTTGGGAAGGCAAGGGTTACTGTGGGCAAGGCAAGTTATAACTTACAAGCCAGGTGTACCCCCTGGAACAATGATGGTCAATATATAACTCAATTAATTCCACCTTGAAAGATGTGGCATATCCTTGCTTCAATGCAAAGAACATAATTTGGCTGAGTTGCCAATGAAAAGACCATTTACAAGCATGTGTCTTTTTCACTCTACTTCCAGGTTCTGTCAATCTGCTGCTTCCAAACTGCCACGTTCTGGGCATGGAATATTTCAATGCTTCCAACCCGATGGTTTTTACCCCCTTGAAACGATTAAGTGTTTTATAGGTGGGATCATTTCAATCTGAGAATAGAGGTGCATGTAAGGACACACATTCTGGCACATTAGAGTGCTACTGTCATGTCCCTGGTGGAGACTGACTCTGAGGGAGAGGAGGAACAGTCAACAGGGAGTGGAAGTGTGGCTCTGGAGGTTGTGGAGGAGACTGGGGAAGGGTAGAGGCTGGCCAAGCAGTCAGAGGAGGACCCAGACCCATCCCTTATCCATCCTAGGGCATGCAGGGAGGAGAGGATCAGGGAAAAATGTGGTCTACTTGGGTGAAGAGGGCCATGATCCTTGCAGGTGAAAGATCTGCATAAAAGTTTGGACCTGCGTGCTAGCCAAACACTGAAGACAAGTGTGTTTTTTTCCTGGATGAGGTTTATCTTGGTTGACGTTCTTCCAACGGACTGTACCTGGTTATCTTCTTGAAGTTTGTAATTAATTATCCTGGTCTGTCGTGGAACTTTCTTCGGTGCGGTTTGTTTTTGTTTTTTGCTTCATTATCTGATATTTGAATTTGAACTGTATTTCTTTTGTTTGGAATGTTATTTTGATAATAGTTTAATCTCCAACTGTGAACAATTGAACAGTGAAGCCAAGTTGAAGGCATTAAAGGACCTTTCTTTACATTTTGGTTTTTGTTATATCTGTGGTACATGCCGGGTTATCACAGTTACACTGCCTAAAACAAACCAATGAGATTGGAAGCTTCCAAGGAAGGCATAGAGTGACAGTAGCCTTTGAGAGATATCAGTATGAAGCATCTACTATTGTACTGTTGCAATGCAGGATCTGTTTCATGTTCATTTTACCGCAGCCATTGCTTTTAATCTGCTGAAAGTAACTTATGGATGCATAGGAACCTAATCTGCAACTAAGTAATGACCAGGGAGATTTTGCAACTCATTCCAAATTAAAAACTCACAAGAGTTGAACAAGAGCACAAACACTGGATACTACTAAATTGAGACGACTGATCTGGCTGATTTCCTCCACAAATGGATGACTGACAATTATTGGAATTGACACTCAGTAGATCACAGGCTGGTTTATCCTGATCGAGTCTGAGATTTCACCTGTAAGATGACAAAAGTTTAACCTGGTCCCTACTGCTTGCCTCAGAATCATCCTCTCCATAGAGCCATAGCCCCTCCCTCCTGTAAAAACAACAACAACCATTTGTAAACATGAGGCTAATCATAGGCAATTTCCATTTTTTATTTAGTTTTTTCTGCCCTGAAGCATTTAGTCATGAGCACGCACATGCTTGTATTTATTTTTCTTAAAAGGGGGGATAGTACACCAACCATATCAGAAGCAGCTGGGAGAAAAATGCTGGATCAAGGAACTTAGGGGAAGGAGAAAAGTGGACATAAATGCTTTCTTTGTCTTTCTATAGCCCGGCTCAGAACAGGTGTTTTGTAGTTGCTGCAAGCTCATGATGGTTTGAATCATATCCCCACCATACACTGTTCAGGAAGTTTAGAAAGCCACTTTCTGACTTAATCTGTAGTGCAAGGGCTGTTTTTTCCTATTTAAGGATGTGTTAGCCTTGCAAGATTAAGTCATCTTTCAGATGGATATTGCAACAAAGAAACCAGGTTTGAACTTAAGATCTTTCATCATCTTCCATACATAATGGAGACTCAGTGCTTATTTCATGGTTTAGAAAGTATTTTTCAAATGTGGCAACTTTTAACATATGTGAAATTTTAAGATCCAGAATTTTTACCCTCCTGGGAGTTCTGGGAGTTGCAGACCACACTTCTTAAAGTTGCCAAGTTTGAGGAACACTGGTTTAGAACTATCCATAGTTTATAGTATTCAGAGCACAATTTTAATTGTGGCAACTATGTCTTGGGATCCTCCAATACTACAATGGCTGCATTTTAGCCCCATGCTAATCAAAGAGCCCATACAAAGACCTCATTTGCTTTCAGAACTACAAATGTACTTTAGAGTCCTTGAACTAGAACCTGATTTTTACAATTTTGGCTCAATACTCCTAACAATTAGCGCATCAGAATAAATGAGGCAAAACCCAAATTCCAGACTTACACATTTTTGTTCAGCTTCTTTAAGTACACAGAAACCTTGGACTTTACCTTTTGTTATGGCTCCTTAAAAACTATTTATTTACACAAATTATAGGGCTGCCTATCTCTTATTATTCTAGGAGGCTCACAACAATCCATAAAAAATAAGTGAATACCCTTCTCCCCAGATACTAAGCAGCCACTCTGTTCAACTATTCCAATGCTCAAGAGGAGAATCAGGCCTTCACAGTTGCCAAGAAGGCTAAAAAGGTAAGATCACTCAGATCTCAGGTGGAAAGCCATTCATAATACACTGGATTATAAACAGCAATCTGATTTGAAATAGGCCATCAGTTCGTTACCTTAATCTTGTTCACACAAACTTCTCTAAGGTGGTACCCTCTGGAACTGTTGGTGGTTTATATCTAACATACCTTCTGTTACCACTCAAGTCTTCCCACAATCTCTCACAGATGACCTCAGCCATACGGTAGTTATTTGTTGTCAATTTCCACCTTTAACTGCAACATCCTCAGGATCCTACTGAAGCAGGAAGTATCATTTGGAAAATGACCCATAGCTATCACAAAGAGTCATGGAATATTAAAAGATTAAAGCCAGTTTTAATTACCCAGGTTGTTGGATTATGGAAACTAAAATTCAATGTATTGGGGAGGCACCAGGTTGTAGACAGTTTCCTTCAAGCAGTGACACAGTTGCAAGAAATGAACTGTTGAATCTTAAGATCAAGTTACAGGAGGAACCCTCCTTCTTGGCAGCCACCTGTATAATTCACAGAAATTATCCTCACAGAAAGATCAGCAACAATGAAGGGCTGAGCATGGAAAAAGTGGGGGGAAAAAAGGGACAAATCCTCCAACTAAAGCAAATCTCTAAATAGATTGGGCAGTTGACTTCTGACCTAACATGCTCCCTACTTCTTCCTATACTTGAAATTGTTTTCAGATTAACCTTTTATCTTGAAGGAGAGAGAGCATGAGAGAATCATGAATTGTTTCCCAGTAATAACCATCATTAGAATTTTCACCTCTTTTGATGTTTGTCATTGTTGTATAATTTTAAGTTTTAATCCTAATTTTATTTTATTTTTACTATTTATATATTTTATTTATTGGTTACATTATGTTGTACACCATCCACAGCCCCTTTGTAAGGGAGATAGGCAATTTAGGAACATGAAATATAAATAATCTTATCAGGAAATGATGAAATTTACACATCTGCAAGTTCCATTACATTCCCTTACCATAAGACTTGGGGAAAACACATAATACATCCAAACCTAAACAGCCAATAAAAGCTGACTGGCTTACCCTGCTCCGTAAGTAATCAGCCAGATTTCGGCGTGTGAAGTTGGCAGCAGCAGTTGGAGACAACTCATATCCTATTGTTAAAACAATAACATAATCATGTCTTAGAGCTACCTGGAAATTCACTCTAGACTCATTGGAAGCAACTGTTTCAACTAAATTTTATAGTATAAAACAATGTTTTAACAATAAGTTAAAATAAGATAGTTTCAACTTCAATTTTTTTTGTGAACAAGTGGCTGCACAGAAAAATGACTAACAGTTTTGTACCCTAAACCTCTGAAGCCTTATTAATAAATACTCTTGCAATATCTAAATATCTAAATATATATATATATATATATATATATATGCTTGTATTCAAGCTCTGTGCTTACAAAAACTGTGTATAAACATGGGGATAAAGCTAGAAATCTACAAATGAGAATTACATAAAGTCAAGAGAAAATTCTTATCAAACATATAGAGTAATTATAGTCAATCAAATATGTCAACTGCTTTATAAACTTCTAAAATGTATCATAAATTAAGATGGATTTTAAAAAATCCATTTATGTTATGGGGAATCCATGAAGCTATTATTCTCACATTAATTTCCGAAATCAGAGTGGTTGTATTTACTTCAAATATAAGAGGCATTTTTAATGAAAGCCCTTTTCATTAGATACACCCCTGTAAATCTGAATATGCAAACTGGACCTAAAAAATTTCCCAAGAGCACAAGCACAAGAAACTAACAGCAGTTCTAGCACTCAGCTTAAATACTGTTTACCCACAGGTGGAAAAACAAAAGTGTCTAGTAACTGAGATAAGGACATAAATAGGTGAATGAATGGAGGAAGTCCTACCCTGAACAGTACTTGAAGACATCAACACCTAAATCAGTTGTAGTATGGAACCCTTGTTTCTTATTGGCTACTTTTAATAGAGACTCAGCTGCATCACTCACCATTCCTCATCTTATAAAGCTGGACATTTTTCTGGATGTATTCTGCAAACTGTACAGTATCACCAGCCTCCCCAACACATAGTAGCAAGATTTTCTCACTCATCTTGAACATCTTGTCATGATCTTTAACATTACAGAGGAAGAAAAGAAGAACAGGCACCAGTGTCAGAAAAAAGATTAATCAGATACAGTCCTTGAGTTACGACCACAACTGAGCCCAAAATTTCCACTACTAAGCAAGATCAGTGAGTTTTGCTCCATTTTAGAACCTTTCTTGCCACAGTTAAGTGAATCACTACAGTTGTTAAGTTAGTAACACAGTTAAGTGAATCTGTCTTCCTCATTGACTTTGCTTGTCAGAAGGTCAGAAAAGATGATCAGGTCACAAGACATTGTAACCGTCCTAAATACATGCCAGTTGTCAAGTGCCCAAATTTTCATTACATGACTATGGGGATTCTGCAACGTTCATAAGTGTGGAAAAAAAACAAGTCATAAATAACTTTTTCAAGTGCTGTTATCATTTTGAACAGTCACTAAGTTACTGGTTTTAAGTCAGGTTTAAGTATGAAGTTTTCAAACTGAGAAACAAAAAGGGAGGGGAATAATTATTCTTCCAATTAATTCCACAGCATTTAACTTTCCATTATCTGAAATAATATTATGAAGCCCTACTTATGACTGAAGAGCCAAAAAGTAACCAATTTGTTTAGATTTTTGTTCTCCAATAACCATTGATATTTAAGCTTTTGGAATGTAAAAATATTTAAAATTTAAAAACAGTCAAAGGTGCAGATGACCAATCTGTTGACAATTCTGCAATATGCTTAATGCATTAAATGTTCAAGGGAGCAAACAAAAATGTTTAAAAGTGCAATTGAAAACATACAATCACAGAATATTTTTAAAAACTTAATTCTACAGCTATGCATACATGTTTAGTCCAGTCACTTGCAAACCTAATGGCTTTATTTGCACAACATGCAAAGTTTGATAATTTTTCTTTTTATATTTTAATAAAGTGTGCTTTTGCACCCTGCAAACTGCATGGCTACTTTACAAATTAAAGTATTGGGAAAATCCAGAACACAAGTTAGTAACCAAGTTTAGTATATAGGGGTGGACCCAAACATACATTTTCACTCAAGAGCATAGTATGCTCCATTATGTTAATATTTTTCTGTAAGGTGCACCAGAATGTCCTACATATTTTAGAAATCTAATAATAATACAATAATGGGGAACCCAATGTGCCACGGAATCCATCAAATAGCTTATTTGATTGACTGCTGTCACCAGGGGGTGACAGTTTCTTGCTTTTTATTTTATTTTATATTTTATTTTTATTTTATTTTTATATTGGGTTTTTTTTTAAATTTCTGCAAGCTGCCAGGAGTCACTGAGTTGGGCAGCCATATAAATTGTTGTTATATAAATAAAGAGTTTGATGTTTTAATCCAGTACAAAACAATCAGTTTCATACAAATTTATTGCCTCTTGTTCCGTGTCCCCCCCCCCCGACTTCCATTTTGTTACGAGGCTCCCCCAAACCAAACTCTCTGTCCTCACCAACTTTCCAAACGTCTCGAAATGTCACCGATGTCCTCCCATACATTCTTAGATCAATAGGCGAGAAGGGGAAATTATCAATCAATCAAACGTTTATTGCCAGTACACAACATGTGTACAATGAAATTGAAAACCCATTTGAAGGGGGGGGGGATTAAAAATAATTCAGGAATTTCGAAAAGGCCAGGCCCTCACTATTTTAGTCTTACTCTAACTGGCAGCTTCTTCTCAGGAGCTCGGGTCCAAAAAAATATTTTTCCCCCTTCGACTTCTAACTGGATCCTATTGGAGCCAGCGCGATCCTCCGGCCCTTTCCAAGAGCGTCGTCTTGCAAACGGCCGCGAGAGGAACGTAAAGGAGGCCCCACGGCCTCAACCGCACCCTGGCTCGCCTTCACCCACCCCACCCCACCCCACCCCACAACGGGACCACACGGGGGTCATCCAAACGGTCCCCAGCGCCGTCGCCGCCCGCCTAAGTAAAACCCGGAGACTGACATAAAACCCGGAGACTGACCGCGCTTCATGTGAACGATACTGGAAGCCGCGATGGTATCGGCGGCCACCAGCACGAAGTCGGGCCCTTGGATGCCGATGAGGTACTCCATGGCCGCCCGAGGAACCGAAACCGAGTTGCGAGCCTCGGTGACACAGCGAGAAGCCGGGGCGCCACGGCGCGGAGGAGTGACGTCACGGGCACGTCCCGCGAGATCAGGTTTCCCCTAGGCCTAGACTCTATGGTTCCCGTGGAGGTCACGTGGGCAGATCTTCTCTATCCTCCCTCAATTGTTATTGTAGTGACGCCCAGAGCATCTTCTCTTCCGCCCCCCTTAATAACATCTGAAAGCACCTGGCTCCCCCTTCACTTTTCTAGGCCAAGAAACTGGGGAGGGTCCCCTTCTGAGATGTTTCCCAGGCCTATAATTCCTGTGGGCTCAGCTGGCTCTGCCTGTTTCCCTGGCTATGTATGGTTCTTCTGTCTCTCCCACGGGGTCATTCGTACATAACACTACAGCAGTGGTCCCCAAACTTAGCAACTTTAAGACTTGTGGACTTCAACTCCCAGAATTCTCCAGCCAGCATAGCCGTTATAAGTCCTTATACCTGGCTGGAGAATTCTGGGAGTTGAAGTCCACAAATCTTAAAAGTTGCTAAGTTTGGGGACCCCTGCACTACAGCATCAAAGAAGTCAAGATGCAACCATACCATTTTTATACTACCATCGTTTTGGCTTTGTGGACACTTTCTCCCACCTTTTGTCCTGCCGCTCCTGTATGAATGCAAACAGAACATTTGCATTTAAAATTTCCTATTATGCTAAGAAGGAAGGGACAGCATGAAAGATGCCAAAGATCTCAGAGACATTTCATGCCTGAAAGCTTTCAGAAATGAAAATACCATTGCCAACATTTGGGCTACAAGCATTATTAGACCAAAACAGAAACAAGGTTGGGTTAAATGTTTGAACTATTAGGCTATTTGCAACGTCTGAAAAACTTCTAAGCCAACCTTGGCAACTTTAAGATGAGTAGATTTCCACTTCCAGAATGCTGACTGGAGAATTCTGAGAATCGAAGTCCACATATTTTGCTAAGCTTAAGTGAGAAACACTGGCCTACACAACTAGTAACCAACAATACTAGACTTAACAACTGCCTTGATATCATTTTCTGCAATAGTTTGAATTCAATTTATGGAATAAAAATTAAAGAACCCTTTTCCAACAGTGACCACAACATGATTGACTTTTGTCTCAACATACATCCTCACAAAAAACATCATAATGACAGGATCCCCAATTATAACTTCAAAAAAGGCAACTATGATCTTATTGACAACGATTTCTCATTTCTTGTTTAGCAACTTCTATTCACTGGATGCAATACTGTAGAAGACCATTACAACATATTTTTACTTTAAGTCAAAAGAGTCATCAAACTATATGTACCAATAACAACTCCAAAAACCAGAAAAAACAGATTACCCATTACAATAAGGAAGCTTCAATCCAAAAAGAAATCACTTTGATGGAAAAACAAATCTGGTCACGTTGCCAACTTCAAAAGCTGATACAAAAATTTATGCCATCAGATAAAGACTGAATGCACCAATTATCACATTAAACAAGAGGAAAACCTTCTAGGCTCCAATTCCACCCACGCTTTCTACAATTTTGTAAACAACAAATTTTTAAATTTTTTAAAAGACTCAAGGTCCATCCCACCCCTGAAAGGACTTAAAGGTAAAGACTGCAAAGACGACACTATTAAAGCCAAACTCTTTAACACATTCTTTGGCTCAGTATTTGTAAACAGCAATGGATCATGCCCAGGATTTCCTAGTCGAACCCAGACAACTACAATGATCCAATACATATCTATTTTACAGAAGACAATGTTGAAAAAGTACTACACAATCTAAAACCATCTCTATCTATTGGACCGGACGGAATATGTGCCTACTTCTTAAAAAAGCTATTCACTGCCATAGCCGAACCTCTAGGCATCATCTTTGAAAAATCTTTCAGGACCAGCTCCTTGCCTAACCTGTGGTCACAAGCCATAGTCATTCCATCTTCAGAAACGGAGACCCACCCTAGTTGAAAATTACAGACCAATCTCTTTATGCTGCATCACCTGTAAACTCATGGAATCAATTATTAACCAATCCATCATCCTCCACTTAGAGACAAACACCTACTCTCTAATAAACAATTTGGTTTCAGAAAAAAAACTATTCTGCAATCTGCAACTCTTACTGCAAAAACATATGGACTACACAATTCAATCAGGGCAAAGCAATAGACACAATCTACATAGACTTCTGTAAAGCCTTTGATTCAGTACTACATGACAAACTACTCCTAAAACTAAAATCTTATGGTATCTCTGGACACCTGCATACACGATGACCCACAGTCTCTCAAAATAATCCAAAACCCAAAACATAGTTAAGTTAAAGTCACGTAAGGCCTTCAACCTAACTTCACTGCTTTATTAGGCACAGTTTAAAGTCACAAAAGTAAATAATGAGGCAAACAGAAAACCAAAACAAACTGCATTGATGAGAGTTCCGAAGCAAGCCAAGACAACTCATCATAAATTCTAGGAAAATAACCTAGAAAAGCCCATGGGAAGAACATGGGCAAAGATAAACCTCTTTCAAGGTGAACACTAAATTGACTCCTGAAAATTCTAACTGCGCAGTTCCAAACTTATATACATAGCTCCCACCTGCAAGCCACAAGAAGGATCATGGTAATCTCCTCTTGAGTAGACCTCACTTTTCTCTGATCCTCTCCTCCCTGTGTGATCTAGGATGAATAGGGTATGGGCCTGGATCCTCCTTTGACTGCTCAGCCGGACTCTGCCCTTCCCCAGCCTCCTCTGCCATCTCTGGAGTCACACTCCCACTCACTGTTGGCTATTCCTCCTCTTCCTCAGAGTTCCTCTTCATACTCTACATAAATGACCTCTGTGATCATATTAAGAGCAACTGCATTCTCTTCGCTGATGATGTAAAGCTATTCAACACCACAGACTGTTCTGTATGTAAAGTGGATGACTCCAAATCTACAAACCTGATTGGCTAAGAAAAAGAACAGTGGATTGGTTCACTAGGAACCAATCCAAAGAGCTGCCAAAAAGGCGGCAAACCCAAATAGCTGCCATTGGCTGCAAGCAGGCAAGCCAGCCTGTATAAAAGGGCTGGCCCCGGCTTCAGCCGGCGTTCCGTTACTGACTGGTTATAATAAAAGTATTTGTTGTTGGAACCCGGTCTACCTCGTGTGTTTTCCGAACAAAACACTGGCGACGAAGGTGGGATCGTCCTGAACGGAACATACCTGCACGTGGTGATAGAAGCCCAGACTGCAACTAAGATGTCTGGAAACAACGCACCGCCCGCACCCTTCAATCCCAACGAAGAGGATTGGGATTCCTATGCTGATCGCTTCCAAATGTACTTGGAGAGCAACGAAATGGAAGGCATTTCCGAACAACGAAAGAGAGCCGTGTTCCTGACGCACTGCGGAACAACCGTCTTTAAAATGGCAAAAGCCCTCGCCAAGCCTCGGGACGTTAAACAATTAACGTGGACAGAATTACAGAGACTCCTGAAAGCACACTACGCCCCGATGGTGTCTAATTTAATAAAGCGACATGAATTCTACCGAAGAGACCAGAGAGAGGGAGAAACCGTTGCCGATTTCGTCGCTGCACTCAGACAAATAGGGGGTGAGTGTGAATTCTCAAACATAGACGAGGCAATGAGAGATCGCGTGGTGTTGGGCCTGAGAGACTCAACCGCACAGAGTAAAATGCTCAACAAGCCCAACATCACCGTTACCGAAGCCATTGCGGAAGCCACAGCCGCTGAAGCTACGAAAAAATCTGCAGTGGCCCTTAAGAAAATGAACACGCACGGCGATGAAACATCAGCCAAAGAGAAAAAGCATCCTGCCACCACGACCCATTATGAAGAGTCGGGCGAAACAAACGAATCAAGCGAGGAGGACGACGAGGTCCACCGTTTGCTCACAAACAAGAAAGAGCGCGAAAGGAGAAAGTGGCGGGAATGCGCTGGCTGCAGAGGAAACCATCCACGAGCCGAATGCAGATTCCTCGATGCCATCTGCCGACATTGCAGAAAAAGAGGGCACATCGAGAAGGTCTGCAGAAATAAAAAATCTTACAGCCTGACGAGACGCAGAAATTCCCCAACACGAGCCGAGCCAAATCGAGCCGAAAGAAAATGGCAACAAGAAAAGCGAGCCAATACACACCAAACTGTCATTATCCAAAGCTCCCAGACGGAAAGTGGAAGAAAAATTAAAATCGTCGTAGAAATCGAGGGAAAACACTGCAAGATGGAAGTGGACTCGGGGTCCTTCCTCTCCATGGTATCGTGGGACACAATTAAACAATTAGTCCCAGGTATCAAGACCAAAGACTTGATGAAGCAGCACCTAACCCTCAAAGACTATCAGGGAAACCAAATCCCTGTGATGGGCAAAGGACATTTTCAAGTTGCCTACAAAAACCACATCAAAGTGCTTCCGCTGACCATAGTCAACCAAGACAGACCAAGCCTCCTGGGCATCGAGTGGTTTGCGCCATTGGGCATCGGGATGACCGGGGTCGATCGAGTGACTACAACCGGCTGGGAAGACGACCTCGTCAGAGAATTCCACGACGTGTTTGACGGATCACTGGGCAAGTACCGGGGAAACCCTATTTCTTTCAATTTAAACCCCCAAATAGCCCCACGAAGAATAAAAGCCAGGCGAGTTCCTTTTGCACTAAAGGCAAAAATAGAGGAACAGCTGGAAAAATTAGTAGCCCAAGGGGTGTTAGAACCTGTGGACCATGCCAAGTGGGAAACGCCTATCGTCACACCCATTAAACCAGATGGGTCCATCAGAATCTGTGGTGACTATAAGGCTACCCTGAACCACGCATTACAACCAAGCGCATACCCGGTGCCAGTAGTCCAGCATTTGCTCCATTCCCTGGGAAATGGCAAAGTTTTCGCCAAACTCGACTTGGCACAAGCCTATCAACAACTCCCAGTAGACCCAGAAACAGCAGAAGCGCAGACTATTGTCACCCATAAGGGCGCATTCAAATGCCACCGACTCCAATTTGGAGTAAGCGTAGCCCCTGGCGTCTTCCAGAGTCTAATGGAACGCCTTCTAAATGGCATACAAGGAGTCGTTCCCTATTTCGACTACGTCCTAATCTCGGCCAGAGATGAAACACAATTAAGGAACAGACTAAAAAAGGTTCTGACTAAGTTTAGAGAATCTGGCCTCAAGGTTAAAAGAGAGAAGTGCTGTCTAGTTAAAAACAACGTCGAATTTCTGGGCTACTCAATAGACGGAGAGGGTATCCACCCCACAGATAAAAAAGTTAAGGCGATAAATGATGCTCCTGAACCTAAAAATAAAACGGAACTCCAAGCGTTCTTAGGATTAATTAATTTCTATAATGTATTCCTGCCAAACAAAGCCACTATAGCAGAACCGCTACACCGCCTGCTAGACAAAAAGGCTACTTGGACTTGGGGTTACAAAGAAAAAAAAGCCTTCCAAAATATTAAAAGACTGCTAACATCAACAAACGTTCTCATCCAATTTAGCGACACTCTGCCATTAACAGTGACCTGCGACGCCTCACCATATGGAGTAGGTGCCGTCCTGAGCCACCAACTACCGGATGGCAGAGAAGCACCCGTCGCATATTATTCTAGGACTCTATCAAAAACCGAGCGGAATTATAGCCAATTGGACAGGGAAGCTCTAGCAATTGTCGCTGGAGTAAAACGTTTCCACGAATATGTATATGGGAGGACTTTTCGAATTATAACGGATCACAAGCCGTTAATGGGGATTTTGGCGGGAAACAAGCCAACACCTAACATACTTTCACCCAGAATGACGAGATGGTCAGAGTTCCTGGCGGCCTATTCCTACACTCTGACACACCGACCAGGGAAACAAATTTCCCATGCGGACGCTTTGAGCAGAGCGCCTTTGCCAACAACCGACGCAGACCCGGCACCAACGATGACAGCGCTACAAATCGAGACATGCCCCGATCTACCCATATCAGCGTATGATGTCGCAAGAGCCACCGCGAAAGACTCATTGACTGCCCGTGTTCTTAGCTGGGTAGGTAAAGGCTGGCCGGAGAATCTAAAAACTGAAAATTCCAAACCTTTCCGGTCCAGACAGACTGAACTTTCCATCCAAAAGGGGTGTTTGTTGTGGGGTGATCGGGTAGTAATCCCTGCGAAACTGCAGCCCAGGGTTCTTAGGCTTTTACATGAAGGGCACCCCGGAATGGTTAAGATGAAAAGCCTCGCCAGAAGTTACGTGTGGTGGCCGGGTATTGATAAGGACATAGAGTATTGGGTAAGCTCATGCCACAAATGCCAGACAATTAGACCATCCCCACCAAAAGCACCCGTTAAGGACTGGGAAAACCCTCGAGGACCGTGGTCAAGAATACACATTGACTTCGCGGGGCCTACCAAGGGGCATACTTTTCTGATTGTCGTTGATGCCTATTCCAATTGGCTTGAAGTAAAAATCATGCCATCAACGACAACAGAAGCCGTAATTAAGCAACTAGACAGCCTGTTTGCCACCCATGGCATACCAGACATTCTCGTTTCAGATAATGGGCCACAGCTAACCAGCATACCATTTGAGCAATACCTAGCCTCCCTAGGTATAAGACATGCACTAACCGCGCTGGCTCACCCGGCTGCGAACGGCAGGGCGGAGAGAATGGTCCGGTTTACAAAAGAAGGGTTAGAACGAATGGACGCTGGAGATATACAACAAAAAGTAAACCGGTTGCTCACACTCCAGCACATAACACCTAGTACTATCACAAATAAATCACCAGCAGAACTACTCATGGGGCGAAAATTAAGATCTCACCTGGATAGGTTACACCCAAATTTCACCCCAGAAAACCCCCCTGACTCCTCAACACAGTTCAGACAATTCGAGACAGACGATTTAGTTTACGCTAAAAATTTCTCCGGGGACCCGGTATGGCTACCCAGGCAAATTATCCAGACTACAGGCCCCAAATCCTACCGGGTAAAATTAGACGATGGGAGGGAATGGAAGCGGCATATAGACCAGCTTCGATCTCGAATTATGGAAAGAACCGCGGACTTAAAAACATTCACAAAAGAACACGGCGAAATGCAAACCGAGGTGGGGGGGGGAAAGGCAAGAAACGAATAAAGAACTTTTTAAAAATAAAACTAACATTCAAAATGACCAAAAAGAGCCAACAAAAGACTCACCGTTTGAAGAGACCCACGAAAAGAGATCTTCGGAAGGGGCCAGCCAAGCCAGCTCGACCTGCCCCGAGGAAACGGGAGGGAGCGGCAGAACCGCCTAAGAAACTCAGGCGGCGGTAAAATGGCCGACTCACCCTTCCAGACGGTTCCAGAGAGGAGGACGGACGACACAGCAGCCCCATCCGAACCGGTCAAAGTCTTCACTGGAAATGAACCGCGCAGGACAGGTCGAGCCCGGAAAAGCCCCACCTACCTGCGAGACTACGTCACCACGTAGGACTGAACTAAGGAGGGAGGGGTGTTCTGTATGTAAAGTGGATGACTCCAAATCTACCATTCTGATTGGCCAAGGAAAAGAACAGTGGATTGGTTCACTAGGAACCAATCCAAAGAGCTGCCAAAAAGGCGGCAAACCCAAATAGCTGCCATTGGCTGCAAGCAGGCAAGCCAGCCTGTATAAAAGGGCTGGCCCCGGCTTCAGCCAGCGTTCCGTTACTGACTGTTGATAATAAAAGTATTTGTTGTTGGAACCCGGTCTACCTCGTGTGTTTTCCGAACAAAACACAGACAATACTGCTACCCTTCAAAAAGTCTTCAACTATATATCAGAATGGTCAGACAAATGGGAACTTCAAATCTCAACAAATAAATGCTCTGTCTTACATATTGGCAAAAAAAATATCAGAAAATAAAATGCAAGCTGACTAGTCAAGACCTTGTTGATGATCCAAACTGTCAAGGACCTTGGAGTACTCATCTCTAATGATCTAAGTGCTAGAGCCTACTGTAACTACATAGCCAAAAAGGCGTTAGGAGTTGTTAACCTAATCCTACATAGCTTTTTCTCTGGTAATATCACACCACTAACGAGAGCATACAAAACATTTGCTAGACCAATACTTGAATACAGCTCATCAGTCTGGAACCCAAATTACGCATCTGATATTAACACAGTTGAGAAAGTCCAGAAATATTTCACAAGAAGAGTTCTCCACTCCTCTACTCGTTGCAGAAGACCTTATGCCACCAGACTTGAAATTCTAGACCTAGAAAACCTAGAATTACACTGCCTTCGGTCCAATCTAAGTATAGGATATAAAATCATACATTGCAATATCCTACCTGTCAATGAATACTTCAACTTCAACCATAACAGTACAAGAGCACACAATAGATACAAACTCAAGGTAAACTACACCAAACTTGATTGCAGGAAATACGACTTCATCAACAGAGTGGTCAATGTCTGGAATACTCTACCTGACTCTGTGGTTTCTTCACCTAACCCCAAAAACTTTAACTTTAGACTATCTACTATTGACCTCACCCCTTTCCTAAGAGGTCTGTAGGGGGTGTGCATAAGCACACCAACATGCCTACCGTCCTTGTCCCACTGTTTTTTTTTTCTTATATGTATCCATTTCATGTATTCATAACTATGTTTATACTTTTCCTGTTATCTTATAATTGCTTTACAAATAAAATAAATAAATAAATACACAATATTTTGATAAAGAAAATCTGTGCCTGAAGGGAGCAGGATTGCTGAAATGCTGAAAAGCATTTCAGGAGGGATCTTCTTAGTTTTCAGGAGACTAAAAATAAGGTAGGGGAGTTGTACTTTAAATCATGTAGGATTGATTTCAGCCATTCAAGGTGGTCTGGACAAGATGCATCAATCAGGAGTACAAACACTACCTTTACCATAACTGTAAAGCTACAGTAATAGAATCTTGCAAGTTGCAAGAAGTGTAAAGTGGGTCCCCTCTACAAAGGAGTGGCACTGCTCAGGAGGAGAGCTATTTCTACCTTGGGGCCTTGCATATGGAATATATCTCTAGATTAGCTCTGGTCCTTCTGGGTTTTGGCATGGCTTTGCCAACAGGCTTGGAGACCAGAGGTATTGTGGAACCAATGAAGTAGCTGCACTGATTATTTTGATGAATGGGATTTCCTTGTCTGTAACATTTATGTATTTTATATTGAGTTTTATTCTCATTTTTCAATTGTGGTTTTGTGGTTGTGTTTTGTTTTTACATTTGTTTTGTTTGTAAGCTGCTCAGAGACACATATATGAGATGGAGGACTATGAATGAATGAATGAATGAATGAATGAATGAATGAATGAATGAATGAATGAATGAA
>BLBF01000072.1:11428809-11460555 GCA_015471245.1 Laticauda colubrina
GAAAGAAAGAAAGAAAGAAAGAAAGAAAGAAAGAAAGAAAGAAAGAAGGAAAGAAAGAAAGAAGGAAAGAAAGAAGGAAAGAAAGAAAGAAGGAAAGAAAGAAAGAAGGAAAGAAAGAGAAAAATGCAATGGACTATATACAGTATTTAGTACACAGGTTTTTCGAGGTTTCAGAAGATCAGTACTGAGATATTGTTCAGGTTTTTTGGAGACATTCCATCTCAGGCAAAGTGCAAAAGATTTTCAAAAGTGCAAAATAATATCTGCAAAAACCATTATCAATATTTTAGGATTGATATCCCAAAACCCAGTTATACTCCAAATTGTTAATAGTTTTAATTGTTATTGTGACCATGAGGCTGTCAACTTTTCCCTGGGTGACCACTCTTCATAAATCTTTAATAAAATGTTTATCAATAGCTACAGCTCTTTGAAACTTTTTCTATCCTATTAACAGTTAACCAATAACAGTATATTCTTGCTATGTTTAAAATGTTCCTTTAGAATGTTTTTGTTCTATATAATTTTATTCTATGCTGATCTTTAATTGGGTTGGTATTGGATGGTATATTTAATTTTGAAATGATTTGATTTGATTTATTTAATGTGTACAGCTGCCCCATATACTTAACTCTGGGTGGCTGACAAATAGCCAATAATTTAAAAAATAATATAAAAATAGCAACAGAGAAACTTATTAGTACCATTGATACCTCATTCTTTCTATTGTAACACAATATGAACTGGACATTTGTCCTCATTTTCTTTCCAAATCTTTTATTCTGTAATTCTTTCCCTAGGGACAATCCAGTGAGATAGGTTAAGCTAAGAAAGAATGATTTGTCTAAAGACATCAGGAAGCTCTCTAGCTGGGTAGAGATTGTGTTTCCATAGAAACCAGATTCAACCTCTTTAGCCAGTGTTTCTCAACCTTGTCAACTTTAATATATATGGAGTTCAATTCCCATATCTCCACAACTGACATCCACAAGAATTCTGGGAGTTGTAGTCCACATGTCTTAAAGTTGACAAAGTTGAGAAATCCTGTCTTAAGGCCTCCATTACACAACTCTACTGTACAGGTAGTTTTTGATTTATGATCACAACTGGGACTCTGAATTTCCTCCATTAAGCAAGGTGGTTATTAAGTGAATCACACCCAATTTTATGACATTTTTACCCTGGCTGTTAAGTGAATCACTGCAGTTGTTAAGAGAATCATGTGATCCTTAAGCAAATCCAGCTTCCCCATTGACTTTGCTTGTTGGAAGCTGGCTGGGAAGGCTACAACTGGCGATCACATGACCCTGGAACCCTGCAACTTTCATAAATACATCATACCAATTGCCGAGCGTCTGAATTTTGATCACATGACTTTGGAGATCTGCTTCAGTTGTACATTCAGTGAGGACTGGTGTCATAAGTTTCCGTGCTTTTGTAACTTCGAAGAGTTGGTTGAAAATTGAGGACTACCTACAGTGTACACATCTCAATAAAGATATATTTTCTTATTTGTTGGTATTGTTCTCCACATATATTTTTGCTTGTATTTAAAAAAAAAAAACCTGCATCAAAGCATCCCAACTCTTCTCTGCACGGAGCTTTGTGGTTGGATTGGATTTACAAATCCTCATTTGTAAAAACTCTTAAGAGTTATTGGCTCCATTGACCTGATGGCAGCAGATCAGAGTTTGGGGATGCTCCTTTGTTGCTCTGTCCCTTTTGAAATGAATTTTAACTAGCTCTGTAAGTGAGGAAGGATAGAGAAAACCCAGGAGTGCCACGTGTTGATTCTTTTGCATAGGAGTGCATGAACAAAACCAAGGCCACTCCAAAGGTCTTGGAAGGTCTTGAGAAGGTCCCCTCAGGTGGGAAGGGGAGCCATCGTGTTCCGCAGGTCAGGATGCAAACACTTGTGAATGTGAATGGATGGAAACACCAGGACTTGAGATAAATCCCATCTGACAGGTTCTGCAGTAGTTCCGTTCAGAGAAAAAATGCCTAGTCCCCTGTCATCCAGATTGAAATTATTAAGGAAGACAGACATCACAGTGACAAGTGAGAGCCTCGGGCAACCACATTTTCCGGCTGCTCGAGCTCTGAAGGTCAGAGCTCACATTGTACAAAACACTTAAAAAACACACTTGTGCATCCATGCACAAACACACTGGTACATGTACCAGAACTTTTACTTTGCTGGGAATAAGCCAAATGTTTTTAAATTACAGAGGGATTTATATAATATAAAGTACATTATCAGAAAAAAAAGAGTCTCTGAGGCCAATGTGCCTTAGAGTCAGCCTCAAATCCTGGCAACTCCATAGTTGTTTTCTTGGCATGTTATTTTCTTGGCAAAGCATAAAAAGGGTCTGCTTTTATCCAGAGCAGGGTTCTTCAAATTTAAGATGTGTGGACTTCAACTCCCAGAATCCCCCATGAGCTCAAGATTCATTTAACAACTGCAATGATTCACTTAACAACTGTCAAAAAAAAAGACAGTAAAATCAAGTGTGGTTCATTTCACAACTTAACAATTGCTTAGCACTGGCAATTGGGCTTGAGGACAACTGTGGTGGGATCAGATTGCTTTCGTGCCAATTCTATGGCACTAGAATTAATTAGAGGCCAGTTGTGTATATTTTTGCTATCCTATCACTCGAAAATTGAAAATAACACTGAGATGTTTGAGAGCCACAGACAGTCCAAGTTTTATGGACTGTATAGAACCAAAAGTCTTCGTGTATCTTTTTTTTCAGTGTTCAGCATGTTTCCCCTGCTGAACACAAGCTTATGTGTAATGTGTAGCTTGGCCGTAAATCTTCAGATTGCAAAGATCTTTGTAAGTGTTTGGAGCACAGGCTGTTTCCAAAATGCTGAAATAATGGTGAGTATCATGTAATCATGAGATTGTTCTGGGTGGATATTATTGAGGTCATTAAACTAATTATCATTGTTAGTTTAATTATTGTATGAGAGCATTTATGTGGCTGTTTATTGTTTTTGATGATTCTGAGTCTTCTTGTGTTACAGAATTACTGCAGACATTGATTGTTGATTTTGTAATGTTAAACTGTGGAAATTTTAATGGTCCTTGTATGACCTAGCAAGAATACAACTGGATTTGGTGGTATGCAAATTAAATAAATAAGAATTAATGAAATAAAATGTCCATTATGATTCTTCTCCAGGAATTCATTTTCCGCCTCACACTTCATAAAAAAATGGGTACATCACAATACCTTCATTCCATTAGCCAGAAACTTGCAAACTTTTTCCTTTTTCTTTTCTTTCTCCCTCTCTTTTTCTCCTCTCCTAAGTTTAATTCTGAACAGCCGGCTGTGTTCAGCCTGACTGGTTTGTTATGGCTTATAATTTGTGTTAGGATTAATTAACTAATTACCGACAAATGTCCGTTGGCAAGATTCTGCTTCTGCTTGTCAACTTGAAGTATTTAATTATTTTAATAATTTACTTTCATCTTCAGAATTTATGCTCTTCCAAGAGCGTTTCTAGGCATCTTTTAATTATTATTCTAGGCTTCCCCCCCATTTCACTAAGATGGCAGCTGAAGGTGGGAGAGAAGAAAGGCTGATATAATTTCCTATTGTAGATAATCAGCCTGCAATGATATTGGAAAACGTGGATTTCTATCCTCTCAGTACAAGAAAATAATTAGGCACTGAGATTCATGATTTCTCCCAATATTTCATTATTTGCATTAATAATAAAATGGGTACATTTAATTTAAAACAAAAACAAAACTCCCTCAAGCACATTTCAAAATATCCAAAATATGAATTCTGAAAACAGCTGCCTTCTTGCACCAGGTTAATATTTTTCTGAAGTCATCTATAATGAGGATAATATTGAATTTAGCCTGGTTAAGTTTACTCCTTAAAAGGGCAGGCTAAAGCTAAAGATTAGGAGTGCATCCCAGATCTCAGAGACTGGAAAATACAAAAATTAGTTTTATCTTAACCTGAATCCAGTCATTTGATTACATCTAGAAGTAAGCAAAAGTTTGTAAATTTCTGTTTACATCACTACATTTTTATGATTTTTCTGGGAATTATTTTTAGCTAAAATGATTTAAAATTATTACTTGGGTGTAGCAAAGACATTATTTATAACCCAACTTCAGATTTCTTTGTAGATAATTTAATTAAATATGATTGTGTATATATTAAGAATATCTACTTTCTAGGAGATGTGGAATAGGGCCAGTCAGGGATGTGGAAGGAGCCAGACACAAGCAATCAAAGCCTACCTGGGATAGGTGTGGCACATGTTAAAAAGAGGCAGGGCTAAGATCACCCAGTCACACCTACCCTTTGAATCTGGCCTTGCATTGCCTCACCATCAATGTCAGGTCCAAATACTTGGGCTGTATAGAAAACAACAGTGTGGTAGAAGCCGTCCCCCTCTTTTTTTTTCATATGGAATACATAAAAAGGGGACCAAACTTTATTTCCAGAATTGTAGCTGCATCTTGCCCTTTTTGACCTGTACCATGGACACCTTGCCTGGGAGAAAAGGTTGCTAGGCAGCTTGCTAAAACATTTGCTATTTAAAAACAAGCTTTGGAATCTTTTTTACCTTCACCTGCGAAATGTCATTTTTTTCTTCAACTGGGCACTATCCAATAATTTGCACCATACTGTCAGATTGGGGGAGGGGGAATTCCCCAAGTTTCCAAATATCCCACACATTTCCTTTTTCCATTTCACTTTCTAGCTGTCCAAAGCACAAAGCCTTCAGACAATGCCATGCATGTTTAAAAGATTTCTCCGAGGTACATAATATAATTAGAGAGGAACTAATTAGGGACAATCCAACAATATTATTACACTGATCATATCATTTTCAGTATAATCTGGAGTGATGTCTCAGGAAGATATGACAAGACTTGTATTTTGTAGCAAAAATACTCTAGGACCATTTTGCTGTCTGTTTGACCCTTACCTAACATTGTACTGGATTATTCCAAAGCAATATGGATGGAAATTAGAGAAACTCTAATTTAATACACTAGAGAAGTGCTCAGTTGGTTTGTTTTTTTACCACTTTTGTTCTTGAAGTAGCAGCTTCTACTTCCAATTGGTAATACGCAGCCTAAATTTTATATTAAATTAAACAAAAGTGTTTCCCAGCTGGAATTCTTTTCTTAAAAAATTTCTTATTTTTAAAAACTCATTTCATTTAGAATGCCATCACTCTTTTGTTAATATTTATTATTTAACAGTAATGGAAAAAGAAAAAGAACAAAACACACAAAAAATGGTAAGAGAAGGGTAGGGGCAGCCTCTGGACCTGCCCCTGAATTGCCCAAAAATTCCCAGTGAGAATTCGTGAAGAGAAGAATGTTAAATCTTCAGTGGCCGTCAAAGTTCAGCATCAGGAACATTATGGAGAGAAAGCAAAAAAAAAACATCAAGATGGTAGCCACAACTGCCTTTTTTATATGTGTCATGGATGTAGCACATGTAAAAAAGAGGCAGGGCTTCAACCGTGCATTTATATATTGACATTTGTGACAGCTTACAACTTTCCTATCCATTCTTGTGATCTAATATTACTTTGTCCCTATAATCCTTTGCTGCGATATTTTAAAATTTCCTTTTCTGGACACTTTACAGAAAAAATAAAATGTCAGTCATGCAAAACTAAAATCAAAATTAATTAATAAGAACTAGCAGTAAAATTAATATCAGTTAGAAGAGTCTGAAAGATTAACAGCTAACAAAAAATAACATAATGTTGAACCTCAAGAAAGCAAAAATGAACTCATCCAGCCTCAGAGTTCAAATGGCAGCACTCCTGAACTAGTGCAGTAGAATCGATATTCAAAAAATTAGCACTGTTAAATTGATACAGATTTCCAGATAAACCATTTGTGGCCAGTTCTTAAAGCTTCCATTCTTCTATATTCATAGGTAGCAGGATGAATTCCTATATTGAGGAGGATACGTTCCTCAATAAAATGTAAAATGTTGCCTTGCATCTTTTATATTATTAGAAATAATATAATATTCAGTATACATAAACGAATAAGAGAAAACAAGATCTGAGAAGATGAAGAATTCCAGGTCTCAAATATTAGATTGAGATATTTTGGAGAAGATTAGATGTGTGCAGTTTTTTTTACTTTAGCTAAATAGGTGTTGGTTTAATTTTTTTATAAAAAAATATGTAGAAAAGTGTAAGTCTTGAGACTTGCTAATTATCTGAAAGGCTCTCAAATTGAGTCCGAACAGACCCTCATGCCACATTCTACACAGATAAACACTACCTTCCTAGCAACTCTTCAAGAATGTCTTGCTCTAACTGAAAGATCTAAATGAGATTGAAAGATCATCACAATTAACTTTCAAATCTTGTTAATTAGAAGCTTCACTACATTAAAGCTTTGCCTCAGCAACCAGATGGGGGTCAAAGATGAAGGATGAACCCTGAGGAGCAAGAACATTGCTTTGGTATGACAACCAGCTGGGTTCAATCCAGCTCTAAGGCATTGCCAATGATGTTAAGCTGATGTGGATACTTCCCAAAGATAACAAGGATCTTTTCCTTGAAAATAGATGTGATGTTTCAGCCTTCCTGCCCTTTCGGCCTTGGGCTTGCCAGCTCAACCTGAGATGACAGGGAGGGCAGAGGGGAATGGGAAGGAGAAGTCCAGATGTGATAATGGGATGGGAGCTTCATATCCTAAAATAAACTATGCTTCTACTTGGATATATCACCAAGTGATTAAGAAACTTATTGCATATAATATCACATTATTTCTCCCTGTAGCCCGTGATCCATGGCTAGTGTCTGGCAAAGACCCTACCTTGAACCATGTATAGGGCTATGCTATAGAAGAAGCAAACAATCTAGAAATCTCTTTTAGGGCAGGGATCCCAGGGGTGGGATTCTACCAGTTTGGACCAGCTGGCCCCACCCCTCTCTGCCCTCCCCTCCCTGCCCAGTCAGTCCTTATTGAGCATGCTCAACATCACTGACTGCATTCTCCCCTGCCCAGTCACTCCTTAAGGTATTTCTTTTTTTCCCCTCCCAACAATCAGCTGTTCCAATGATCAGCTGTGCTGGGATCTCCCTGTCTTACAGCTTTGCCCAGGAGGATTCCCTGAGGCCCAGGGGGCAAAAAGGGGCTTGTGTGTGGGGGGGTTGCATGTGCCCCCCATGCTCTGTTTTTTGCCTTCCTGGGCCCCAGGGAAGCCTTCTGGGAGCAAAAACGTTCCCCCCACGAGGCTTGTCTGAGGTCCAGGAGGCAAAAAAAATGGGGAGGTGCTGCAAAAAAGAAGAAGAAGCCATGCCCACTCAACCACTGGGCCACGCTCACCTAACCACATCCACAGAACCGGTTGTTAAAAAATTTGAATCCCACACCTGAGGGGTCCCCCATCTCTGGGCCACAGCCCAGTACCGAGCCATAGCTCATTTGGAACCAGGCTGTACAAGCAGCGGGTGAGCACACATATGTGAGAGCTCTATTTGCGTGAGCAGTGAGTGAAGCTTCATTTGTGCAAGTGGTGAGTGCGCACACGGGCCACTCACATAGAACCATCCCCTCTCCCTTCCCCAACCAAGCCACTAAGCTGGAAAGGTTGGGGACTATTGTTCTAGGGAATCCTGCCAGGTGTTTAATCAATTTTTATTCTTATGTTCAATAATATTAGAATCATAATGATGGAAGGGACCTTGGGGGTTTTCCAAGTACAATCCCTTGCTCAGGGCAGGAGTCCATATACCATCCTGGAAAAATGGTTATCTGGTCTTTTCTTGGAAACCTCCAGCAATGGAGCACCTGCAACTGCAAGAGGCAAGCTATTCCACTGATTAATCATGTCAAGAAATTCCTCCTTATTTCCAGGCTGAATCTCCCTCTGACCACCTTCCACCTATTGTTTCTTGTCATGCCCTCAGGTGCTTTGGAGAATAAATCAGTGCCCTAGGACTGCATTGGCTGTACCACACTGCTGGCTCATACTTGTGTGGTTCTCCACCAGGACACTTAGATCCCTCTCACAGGCACTACTGTTGAGTTATTTAGGCAATAATTATTGCCTTTGTGTCCATGTCAACTCCTGGTGATTGCCTGCAGTTTTCTTGGCAAGATATCAGAAATGGCTTGCCATTCATTCCCTCCCTCCTAGAGCTGAGAGAGAGTGACTGCCCCAAGGTCACCCAGTTGCCTTCATGCCTAAGGCAGGAAAAGAACTCGTGTTCTCCTGGTGTCTAGCTCAATAGTAATTATATTATTAAATTAGGCAAGATGTAGACCCAAAATCAGCCCAGTAAGAGTCACCACTCAGAGGAGAAGACGAGGAAGAACAGCTTGATCTTTGCTGAGTAGCTTTGCATAACACCTCTTTTAAACCTTTGTTAAAATATGTATATTTGATAGATTTCATTGTACCTTCTAACCATTAGCCACTCTGATATTTTTCACTTTGAGAGGTGGTGGGTTGTAGTTGGCCATAACTGTATTCTAGATTTAGCTTCAAGAGGGAAGACTGGATTTCATTTCTTTAGTTGCAGATGAATTATGATTCCCTCCCACTCTTGGTGCCAACATCTTCAGCTACAGCCTTCAACTTTCTTGGTTTCCACCTGTGCAATCTGAAAATCCTGTCTGACTGCCCATCCATATTCAGGGGCATGTTTGTATTTCATGTCCTGTTTCTTTCCTGTGAGGCATTCATGGTCTCTCTACCTCCCCCTCCACCACCCCTTTCATTTTATTGTTCTCATCACTTGCACAAAATCTGCCATGTCGAATTTGCAGAAAAAAATGGAGGAAATGGCCCAGAAGCTAAAAAGAACAGAGGCACTAAAGAAGGCCAGCAGGAAGTTAATTGCTCCATCACAGTCTCTGAATGCAGGTTGTCTTGCAAAGAAAGAATTATACTTTACTTCCAACTGCAGGTCCAAACATGTGCAAGAATTTGAAGTTAAGAAGTTGCCGGTATGGCTATCAGATCCTTAATTTGGATTTCTGCATCCATCCATACCCTCTTTAGCATCATAAGAATGGTGTTGTTTGTCTCTCAATAATTAGAAAAAAAGTAGGGTACATTTTATTCTAGATAGGTAGGTTTTCCAAAAAGCCACAGAGTAATACTTACCTTGGACATGCCACTTCCTGCTGTGCAGGTTTCTCTCTGTCTCTCTCTGTCTCTATCTCTCTATTTCTCCCTCCGCCCCCCCCCCCTCTCTTGTATTGCTGGTTGAATTATTAAAATGACTCCTGCTGCATTACTTTTCCTATAAAGATATAAATATTAGGTATTTATCTTGGCACCAATGATATGGAGAAAAGATAGAAGAGGTTTAAAGAACAAATACTGTATTGTTATTCCAACAAAAACTGGAAGGTGTGGGCACAGTCTAGATCAGTATTTCTTAATCTCAGCTACTTTAAGATGGGTGAAGTAGCTGGGGAATGGTGGAAGTTGAAACACTGGCTGGGGAATGCCGGGAGTTAAAGTCCACCCATCTTAAAGTAGCTGAGGCTGAGGGCCACTGGTGCAGATTCTGCCAAGAGAGAGTTCAGAAAGCAGCAGCACCTTGGACAGCATCACTCAAAATTTCTCAAGACCTGAACTGTGTGATGTTGCTTCAGGATCAGGCAGCCTCTGAGTTGGCCTTAAATAGAGCTGCACAGCTTCAGAGAAGATGAAAATGGAATGGAAATGAGCACATTAGCCAAGGGAAGGAGAAGACTGAAGGGTTGCCGCATGAAAAATAGCAAACGCAAATTCTCAGGTGCCCAAGGGTTATCCCCTTGGGGGGGGGGGATAACTAAAACGAATAACATTTAAGTTACTGAAAAGTGTTGAACTAGTTAAGTTGTTGCACTAGAAACCCAAGTTTAAATCCTTATTTAATTAAAGAGCACCCTTTGTGAGTTGGGACACATCACTTTCTCTCTGCTAGCCTATAATAAAAGAAATAGAGACCTTTCCCATGGGCATCAGCTTTCAGAGCAAATGTAGCATCTAAACATTTAAAAAAAAAAGATATACCGTAGTAAATACTCAGAAGACGTTGGTGCCCACTGATATCATTGAGACAGATTCCAAAAGCATAATTATATCAATGGCATTTAATTATTGTAGCTGCATAGGATCTCTAACAAAAAAATACCTCCGCAAAATGCCTTCTCATTCAATTTGTTAAGGAACTGATACTCATGACTTGCTGTCAGCTTCCCAAAGATATGTAGCTGGCCCCTATGGGGGAAAAGAGCTGGACTTGATAAACTATGTGTTGTCCTATTCATCCTACAACTGGGAATCACATCAGGATCTTATTGCCTCTTCTGTATTTGTGTTGTCTTTCGTCCAATTACAATCCAGAAATAACAGCAGTAGAAATATCATTTTGGGCAACACAGAATTGGTGTGAAGTGTTTCTTTAGTGCAACTACCATAAATGTCCTGTTCTTATGGACAGAAACATGGAGTCAAATTCTATATTAAAATGGCAGGAATCAAAAACACAATAGAATGTGAAAAAAATGTACCCTACGTATCCTTGCCTGAACTTCAACCATGTGGTATTCTGATATACAGACACACACACACACACACACACACACACACACACACTTAGTCTGCATCTGCTGCCTTTAAACAAAAACATATGATTCCACTTAACTGAAATACCACAATTGATCCTCCCCATATGGACATATTTGAAATCATCCAAGGAAAACATTTTTTTTATTTCAATAGAGGGCAGACATTTGCAGGTCTAACTCTTTGTGATGGTCAAAAAGCATCAGCTCTTAAAGGTCCTTCAAGTCTAAAAACATTGAGTAAAAGTGTTCCTTAATCTAAATATGTATAAGAATACCATGACACAAAATAATATTGGGAATTAGGCATCTTTTGGCTTTAGGGCAGAGAAAGGACTGCTTTCCTTACCAAATCTAATTTGACTGATTTTTTTTATGTGGCCTTTGGGACTAATGGTGATGCCAAATATAATAAATTCCAAAATATGTCTTGTACATGCACAGCATTTTTCTTCCCTTACACTTTGTTTTATTTTTTTATTTCTAATGGGATGGATTGATGTAATCAGGAAAAGGCAAGCCCCCAAATAATTAGGCCCCGTGTCATAAAAGGTATCACTCTGAACTGCACATGGAAGTATTCTGACAACCAGTGCAATTACAGTAGTTGTTTAGATTTTTTTCAAGCTTGGCATTTCAGATACACGAACCTCAATTCCTAGAATTCTTGGCAATGAATATGCTACTAAGAGAATTCTGGGAGTTACGCTTGAATGTGGGGGAGGGTATATTTTATTTAGTTTCCAAGAGATGAAGAGTCTTCTCATCACTTGTTCCCTGGATCCTCTTTCTGGGAGGCCTAGTGTCTTGCTTAGTGTCTTTCTATTAAATTATGGCCCTTCCCCAACAACATAGAGCAGTGTTTCTCAACCTTAGCAAGAAGAGGTGAGGACTGCAACTCCCAGAATTCCCCAATTAATTGGGGAATTCAGGGAGTTGCAGTCCATATCTCTTCACACTGCTGAGGTTGAACAACCATGACTTAAAAGGAGTCACTTTTATTTTATTACGAGTTCGATACCTGTGCTTCGCTATGAAACTATGTGGTTGGGCTTAGTTTTTGGGGAGGAAAGTAAGGAGAAAAACAATCTGCCTCTGCCTACCAGCATCCATCGGTATTCATCTGGCGAGCGTCCTGTCAGTGTGTGAGAGAATTGAGGGCTGTTTGGAAACTGAAGCAGTATTTGCTGTGTGAGCAAAAAGGAGAGAGCAAGGAGCCTGGGTGTGGCTTTACTCAACTGTTCTGTACTACAGCTGCTTGGTGCTGTGAAACTAAAACTGAAACTCCTGCTTGGTTTTGCATTTGGAAGAGATTTCTTTTCAGGTGGGGAGGGTGAGTAGAACTCCTTAGCATTAGAGTGCGTTAATGATAATATACGAAATACTAATGCTCTGATGGTCATTTCAAAAAATCCTAGGATTCTGGAGATTTTGTGATGTGTGAGTGGTATTTCACTTATATACTGTATCTATATATCTACATATCTATATCTATATCTATCTATCTATCTATCTATCTATCTATCTATCTATCTATCTATCTATCTATCTATCTATCTATCTATGTCTGCTCCCTTTTCCCACACAACCCCCAATGACACTTTACTTAAAGTTTATAAACGGGGAAGAGGGGAGGACCATTCCCCATTTATGCCATGCTTTTTCAAGCAGGGAGGTGGAGGAACCATCCCAGTTAAGTTCCTGTACACACTGACAGTTTTACAATTTATATGACAGCTGGCTTGCTCGGAGGAGGGCTCTGTTAATTAAAATAACACAAAGAGGGAGAGAAGCGAAATCGTGTCAGCGGATAATTAATTCAGAGCAGGGCACGGGGCGGTGGTGCCTCTCCTGTGAACAAAACTCGGCAGGAATTCACAGCATCTCAGGGCAGAGAGATGGTTTCACCTCCCAAGGTCTCCCCACCCCCAAATGTTCTGCCATGAATTGTGGGTCACCAGGCAGTCTTGCTAGAAAGTTCCAAGAGGCCTTCCCATGCCAGCTGGGTGTATCTCCATGCTGACATTGCTGGTTTTGTTTTTATTCTGACTATTACTTTTTAAAAAAAAAAATCACTCAAGGTGGTAAACACACCTTATACTCTTTCCTCCTCCTTTGTTCCCCACAACAACAACCCTGTGGGGTGAGCTGAGCTGAGAGAGGGATTGGCCCAAAGTCACTCAGCTAGCTCCCATATCTAAGGCAGGACTAATGCTCACCATCTCCTGGTGATCGGACCAAAGTTACCTACTGCTTTTCATGCCTAAAAGTGAGATTAGAACTCACCACCTCCTGGTTTCTGGATTGATGTCATAATCACTAAACCAAACTGACTCTCTTCTCACAACCAGAAGATTTTATACTCTATTGACAGATTGCCCTATTGGAAAAATCCATGCAAGACACCCTAGGTCCTTCACTAGTTTTGCAATTAAGTTAGCATCAAAAAATGTTTAGCGCTCCCTAATTCAGAACAGTGAGGCTGGGTTCATACATGTGAAATCCAATGGATTTGCTCCAATAGCAGGCTATGTCTCCTTTTCCCCCACCAAGAGCAATATGTGACTTATTAAGATAGCCTAATTTATATCATATGCTAAGATAACTGGTTGAGTTTTTGTAACATCCTGCACTATTACATTTGTGCTAGACTAGAATGCTGTGTGAATCCAAACAATGATAGCATACACTGAATGTACAAACTAAATTTGGCATTCCTAAAAAAAAATCTCTTTCCCATGCTAGATTTCTATGACAAGTATACAAAATCCGTTGCCCAACAGAATGACATGAGAATTAGTTCTCTGAAAGCAAATCATTTAATAAAGCACGATGCTCCTCCACTGATGTCATCACTGGCCCTCACCTATAAATGCAGGCTTGATATTTACAATGAAACAATGCCGTTGAGTATGGAAAGAGAGGAAGTCTGCTTAGGCAAGGAACTGAGGATGATCAAAACAAACTAAGCTGAACTTCAAGAGAAACAAGAAGGCAGATTGTAAGATTTCCATAAGATGAAACTTACTTTCTGAGATGCTTCAAGGCTCTGCTTTGATTTTACAAACGACCACATTGAAGGCTAGATGGATTGGCCTTTGCAATATTGAGAGATCTGTTGATTGCAGGCTAGGACTAACTAGGTCTAGATTGCAGCTATCCAGTCGGATAGATGGATTGATCTAGCAAAGTCTGATTGTGGGATCCTTGGTGCTCTCTGGTTACTTTCTTGCAGACAATTCATAACCCAACTAGATAACATCAGCATCCTAGAAGGGAGTGGGATTTTGCTCTTTGATTCTTTGCTGTCCTCTACTGATCATCTGGATTTTTGCATCTCTGGTCTGATAGCCCTTTTTGAAGCTAAGCATCCTGCTCAGATCCAGTGGTGACCTTGGACCAATCTCTGTCATTCAGATTAGCCATTCAGTTGAGCCTGCAGTTGGGAGTCTCTACCCCCATGCTAAGAAATGTAGAGGTAAAACAAAGAGAGAGATTAAAATATTAGTGTCAAGTGGCTTCTACCTTCTGACCCTGCTGGTTTGGGGAAGGATGATGGGAAACAGTGGTACTTTGGAGATTGTCTGCTATATTAGATGCTGTCTTACTCTTCCATTAGTCCACTTTCTTTATTTAAAAAAAGACCAAAAACAGTTTTCTCTCTCATTGGAATTCTTAAAATAGCCTCCTCTTTTCTAGGCCTGCTTTGCTTCACACCAAGGGATGGGCTTCACACATTTTAGCAAAGGGTTCTCTGCCCAGTTGTTGGTTGGGCGTGGCCATGGTGGGCATGGCCATGATGGGCTTGGCCCAGTTGGCCTCCTGCACTATGTGGGGGGAGGTTGCTCCGTAGGTTTTCCTTGACCCTCTGGGAGGGTGAAAACGGCTTCCCCAGGATCCGCAGGCTCTCTGGAAGCAGGAAACGGGCCCATTTCCTGCATCCCCAAACTTCCGGGAGGCCCATTTTTCGCTGTCCCCGAGCCTCTGTGTGGCCCCTGCCTGCACCTGCATCCAAAATAGGCCACGTGGGGACTCCTGAGAGGGGAGGGGTGGGCAGGGTGGGGCCAGCCAGAAGAGGGATTTGGGGGTTCTGTGAACTGCACAGAATCTTAGCTAGGGGCTCTCCTGAACCCCTGCAAACCCCAGCAGCCGATCCCTGTATCACATCCCTGATAAACAACAGCCTCTCCCAGAATGTTTGATGTCTTTAAAAGTGACACTCAGTGGGGAACCCTGTGGGTGTGAGGTGTGTGGGTGTGAGAAGAGATGCAATTAAGTAATAATAAAAAAATTCTTTATGCCAGTGTATACACAAGCTTCCCATATGGTGACTTTCCTGTAGAGGCCCGGTCCCACTGCACTTACAGATGCAAAGAGGATGTAAAACGTTAAAAAAAGCTTGTCATCCGTTGGAAAATGCTATGCATCCGTTGTGTACTCACCGCATACGTGTTTCATACGCTCTATCCCTCCAGCATCCGTCCACTGAGATTTCATCCGCGCAAAAAGTTTTGAGCTGCACAAAACTGTGAACGGATGAACTTTCTGTTGTGTACGATGTAAATCTGCAACATACGAGCAACAAACGTTCTATGTCCATTTATCATCCGTTAAACGTCCACTGTATCCTCTCTGCATCCTCTGGGCATCCTCGCAATTCACATCCGCTGCAGCTGAAAATGGAAAGAGGGAGGAAAGAAAAGGTACACGGAACGTCTACACAGCGTTAGTAGCACGGAAATAGAAAGGATGCGCAGTGAACGGTTTGCATCCGATATAAATCCGCGCAGCATCCCCTTTCTTTCCTTTAGGCATACATGATGCATCCGCTTCATCCGCTATGCGTCCACTTCGAAATTCTCCCCCAAAACCCCTTCGGAGGTGTCATCCCCTTCCATCCGCTAGGCTTCCTATGAACATCCGTTTGACATCACCGCTACATACTACCCAGGTCCGTTCTTTTCCTTTCTTTTCCGTTCTGTTTATGCAAATTTTTGCCACTTTTTGGAGTGGATGACAACGGATGGAGCCACCCCCAAAATTTTGCTCGTCCGCTGTGTCCTTTATGCATACGTTTTGCGTCCGTTGGCCAGTGGGACCGGGCCTTGTTGTTTCATCATAAAATTCAGTCGTCAATTTCACAATGCTATTAATATTCTCATTTGAGTTTATAAATCTCCTTGTTTCTAGTACAGGTAGCCCTCTACTTGCGGCCACAATTGAGCCCAAAATTTGTGTTGCTCAGTGAGATGGTTGTTAAGTAAGTTTTGCCCCATTTTACGACCTTTTTGCCACAGTTGTTAAGTGAATAACTTCAGTTGTTAAGTTAGTAACAGTTTTTAAGTGAATCCTACTTCCCCACTGACTTTGCTCGTCAGAAGCTCTCAAAACATGATCACATGATCCCAGGGCATGAACCAGTTGCCAAGCATCTGAATTTCGATCGCATGACCATAGGGAGGTTGCAGTGGTCATGTGAAAAATGGCCATGTCACTTTTTCCAGGGCCATTGTAACTTTGAACAGTCACTAAGTGAAAGGTTGTAAGTCGAGGACTACCAAGATCATAAAAGTAAGGAAAGCATGTCAGGAAGACAAGTTTGAGCAAGTGCTATGAGATTCAGACAGCTGTCACAGAGATGGTCTATAACAGTGATGGCAAACCTTTTTGTGGTGGTGTGCCAAAAGCGCACACATCTGCATTTGTGCCGGCACCAACAATGAAATGCACCCCGCTCCCTTACCTGCACTGCGTATGTGCATGCCTCCCAGCTGATTTTCGGCCCATTTGAGTCCATTTTCACCCTCCCAAGGCTAGAGCCTCTGTTGCCTCTGGAGGCCAAAAAACGGGCCTTCTGGAAATACCGGAAGTGCCCATTTTCAGCCTCCAGAGGGCCTCTGGAGCTCAGGGAAGGCTGTTTTCACTCTCCCAGAGGCTCAAAGGAAGCCTCAGGAGCCTCGGGAGCCTGAAAATAGGCCCGTTTAGGCACTTTCGGTATTTCCGGAAGGCCTGTTTTTTGGCCTCCCCTGGCTGCACAGGCTTCCCCTGAGCCTCGGGAGGGTGAAAATGGCCTCAAATGGGATGAAAATCAGCTGGGAGGCGCATGCATGCGCAGTGTAGGTAAGTTTGGCTGGGGCTCGCATGCCCACACAAATGGCTCTGTGTGCCACCTGTGGCATGCATGCCATAGGTTCGCCATCACAAGTCTACAACTACAATGACCATATTTTCTTGGGGGGGGGGGGGAAATAAAGGACAAACCTGAGAAGGGGAAAAATCTGTTAGAAGTTCATGAGGATACAAAAATGTTTATTTTTTAACTCTGCTTTACAAAAGAAAATTCATGTGCAAAACTAAGAATTTAAATATATACTGTATATATATATAAAAGTGAAATACCACTCATCACAAAATCTCCAGAACCATAAAGTCTACAAACTTGAAATTTGGCACATAAGTTCCTCTTGGCTTCTAGGTGCTCACTAAGAAAGGATTTTTCAAAATGACCATCAGAGCATTAATATTTCATATATTATTATTATTAACACACACTGATGATAGGGAGATCTACTCCCCCCCCCCACCTGAAAAGAACTCTGTTCCAAATGCAAAACACAAGCAGAGGAGAGGAGTTTCAGTTTCAGTTTTAGTTTCACAGCACCAAGCAGCTTTAGTGCAGAACAGTTGAGCTAAGCCATGCCCAGGCTCCTTGCTCTCTCCTTTTTGCTCATACAGCAAATACTGCTTCAGTTTCCAAACAGCCCTCAATTCTCTCACACACTGACAGGACGCTCGCCAGATGAATACCGATGGATGCTGGTAGGCAGAGGCAGATTTTTTTTCTCCTTACTTTCCTCCCCAAAAACTAAGCCCAACCACATAGTTTCATAGCAAAGCATGGGTATCTAGCTAGTAATGAAATAAATGTAAAGGATAGTTTTCTGAAATAAAGGATTCTCCTTGCTAATTATGATCGTATGCATCATTGTAGCTATTAACAGTATAGATTTGTGGTCCCTAATTTGAAGAGTTGTGTTTCTGTGAAAATTAAGCAATTATTTCCCCTTAAATTTCATTTCTACTGATAAATCGGTCTTTGCCAATCCTATGTATATATACTTTCCCTTTCATTTTCCCTTTCTTTTTGCTGATAAATGTCTTCTTGCTCACCAACACAATGAGCTGCATACAACATTTGATACACAAATGACTGAAAATCCAGATGATCTATTGGCACCAGCTGCAAATTTCCCCTCTCCATCAGCCTTCCTGTGCTGATCAGGCAAAGCGAGAAATGGAAGGGAAGGAATGAAGGAAGGAATTTTTAAAGAAAAAGAGAGAGAAAGAAATGAGGAAAACAAGGAATGGAGGGAGCCCAGGGCTGATAACCAGCTGAGGTGTCAAAGACAAAGATTTAATGAATGTGCCTGTGGTGTTTTTTTTTTTTTTTTTTACCTGAACAGATTATCACAAGCTAGAAGGAAAATACCATAAAAATGGGAGAAAGCAAGGATCATTTTTCAGACTGGCAGTTCCCCTTGCAGACATCTTTTACCAAGAAAAAAAAGTGCATTAAAGAAGAATGTGCTTTTCCCCCATCTCTCCCCCTTTAAAGAGTTACTGTCATTGTTGAGATGTTGGATTGCACAAATTGTCCAATGTGTAAAGAAAAAAAACACAAAGCAAAAATGAATAGCAAGAGTTATAGGAAAGTAATCAGAAGAATAGCATTGTTTTCATAGGTAATCATTGGGCAGAGACTGGAATGCTGCATTATTGTGGGGTTTTATTGCAGTGTTTCTCAACCTTAACAATTTTAAGATGTGTGGATTTTAACTCCCATAACCCCCAGCTAGTGTGCTGTCTGGGGAATTCTGGGAGTTGAAACCCACACCTCTTAAATTTGCTAAGATTGAGAAACACTGCCTACTGCCCCATTTTTCATCTGTATATACACAATTTTTTAGCCCAGTTTATCATACATTATTTCACTTGTTCTTCTGTTTCATACTTCAAAAGAGATTTATGCATTTGAGCAATTATGTGTTCTTCATTTGTACACAACTGCGTTTTGAACTCCACCTTACAATGTTCAGAACCATAAACTCTTTGGTCAACTTTTTTTTTTTTTCTAACAACAGCAATAGCATTTAGACTTATGTATTGCTCTTACAGTGCTTTACAGCCCTTGCTAAGTGATTTAGAGTCAGCATATTGTCCCCAACAATCTAGCTCCTCATTTTACCAACCTCCAAAGGATGGAAGGCTGAGTCAACCTTGAACTGGTCAGAATCAAACTACTGGCAGTCAGTACAATTAGCCTGTAATACTGCATTCTAACCAGCAGTGGGGTCCTACCTGTTCCATTACTGATTTGGTGACCGCATGCATGGGCGCACACAGCTTTCCACACACCAGCTGAGGCTGCAGTGGCAATCAGCTGAGAGGAGAAAGAAGAGAAAAGTGAAGGGTGGGTGGGACAGCAGATCCTGTGCTTTTCTTTTCTTTATTCTCTCAGCTGAGGCTTTTTTCCTCCTCTCAGCTGATCATCAGAGGCTTTATTTATAGGTAATTTTTGCTACTGGTTTGGCTGAACTGGGCTAAACGTAGTATACCACTACTGATTCTAACCACTCAGCCACCACTCAGCTGTAATGACTTTCTAAATAAGAAAAGCATAGGCAACTATGCATCTCTGCTATCAGTGCTTCTCTTGATTTTATTTTGTATTCTCCATGACAAAATTCTAGTTTTTTCCCAAAAGGTTAGCATTAGTATTGTTCTGTATAAAATAGTTTACTCCAAATCCTCAATTGTGATTGGCTAGAAAAGCCGGCATAGGGATTGGTTCACTAGGAACCAATCCAAAAGAGCTGCCAAAAGGCGGCAAAACCAAGTAACCGTCATTGGCTACAAGCCGGCAGGCAAGCCGTATATAAAGGCTGCTGCGGCAAGATCCAAACTGTTTCCGTTTTCACTTAATTGTTGAAATAAAGACTTTTACTGTTGGAACCCGGTCTACCTCGCGTTTTTCCGGACGGAACACTGGCGACGAGGATGGGATCATCCTAAAACGTGAGACTGTGCACGTGGCGAATTGAAACCCAGGCTTGAAGCGATGGCCGGAAATAATGCACCGCCCGCACCCTTCAATCCCAATAAAGAAGATTGGGAATCCTACGTAGACCGTTTCCAAATGTACTTAGAAAGTAACGAGATGGAAGAAATCTCAGACCAGCGTAAGAGGGCTGTCTTCTTGATGCATTGCGGACCAACGGTATTCAAAATGGCCAAGGTGAAGCCCAGAGACGTAAAACAAATGACCTGGCCCGAACTCCAGCGAATGTTGAAGGCTCATTATGCACCAGTGGTGTCAAATCTCATCAAACGGCACGAATTCTACCGAAGGGACCAAAAAGAAGGCGAGACCATCGCTGATTTTGTGGCAGACCTCTGACAACTGGGGGGAGCATGTGAGCTCCTGAACTTAGATGAAGCCATGCGAGATCGAGTAGTATTGGGTTTAAAAGACTCTAATTTACAAAGTAAATTGCTAAACAAACCCAACATAACCGTGGCTGAAGCAATCGCAGAAGCCACAGCTGCAGAAGCCGCGAAAAAGTCAGCGGCCACCATGAAACAAATGAACGCGAACAATGACGAAACGAGCCTAACCAGAGGGAAGAAGCAAATTCCCACCACCACACACCATGAAGATTTTGACGAGACATCAGAATCCAGAGAGGAAGATGATGAGGTCCACCGCCTATACGCCAACAAAAAAAGGCGCGAAAAAAGAAACTGGCGGGAATGCGCGGGTTGCGGAGGAAACCACCCTTGAGCCGATTGCAGATTCCTTGATGCCATCTGCAGAGCTTGTAAGAAAAGGGGACACATCGAGAAGGTCTGTAGGAATCGAAAAAATAACAGCCCTCACAGACGCAGTAACTCTTCCCCCACAAGCTGAATCAAAACAAGCCGAGAGAAAGGTCTGGTCTAAATAAAGATGTCAAATATTGGGTTACCACATTGGAAAGACCCCCCGACTCCTCCAGCCATTGCCGAACATTTGAAATCGGCGACCTAGTCTACGCAAAAAATTTTACCGGGGATCCCCTATGGCTTCCAGCCACAATCACACAACTCACAGGCCCCCAGTCCTACCGACTAACTGTAGACGATGGCAGAGAATAGAAGCGGCACATAGACCAGCTTCGTTCCCGAAACATTGAAAGAAATACAAACGCACAACCACAAAAAATAAAAATCGACAAAAAAAAAAAAAGGGGGGGGGGGGGGGAATACAAGAAAATAATAAAGAACTTTTAAAAATAAACCCAGAACATCTAACCAATCAAAAAGAGCAAAAAGGAAACTTACAGTTAGATGAGACTTGCGAAAATAATCCAGACGAAGGGGCCAGCCAAGCCAGCTCGACCTGCCCGGAGAAGCCAGGAGGGAGCGGCAAAACCACCGGCCTGAGAAACTCAAGCGGTAGCAAAATGGCCGACTCACCCTTCCAGGCGGTTCCATGGAAAAGAGCCGGAGAGACAGCAACCCCATCCGAACCGGTTGAAGTCTCCAGCGAAAATGAACCGCGCAAGTCCAGTAGAATCAGAAGAAGCCCCACCTACCTGCGCGACTAAGTCACCATGTAGGACTAAACCAAGGGGGGAGGGGTGTTCTGTATAAAATAGTTTACTCCAAATCCTCGATTGTGATTGGCTAGAAAAGCCGGCATAGGGATTGGTTCACTAGGAACCAATCCAAAAGAGCTGCCAAAAGGCAGCAAAACCAAGTAACCGTCATTGGCTACAAGCTGGCAGGCAAGCCGTATATAAAGGCTGCCGCGGCAAGAGCCAAACTGTTCCGTTTTCACTTAATTGTTGAAATAAAGACTTTTACTGTTGGAACCCGGTCTACATTGCGTTTTTCCGGACGGAACAAGTATTTGCTTATTATTTCTCATCTGTAAAATGCATTTTGTGCTGAGAGCCAGAAAAGTGTTTCTGAGCACAACCTGAATTTGTATCTATTTCATATTCTCAACACAACATGCCTAACATTACATTTAAAATTTACATTAACCTTGACTTTGTCATACCACTGTAGAAGGACAGGCCGAGCTGGAAGGTAGTTAAACATGTCATCAGTTTGGAGTTATTGCATTGCCACAAGAGACCAACCCCTCGAATTCCATTGACCATTATCTAGAGCCACTTTAGCTTTCACTGTTAGTTGACTAGATTATTATATTGTATATAGGTAACAATAATAAACTCTACTGTGCTTTGAACTCAATAAGTACTCCTGGTTATTTGCACCTAACAACCACAGATACACAGGCCACCCAAATTTCAGACTGAAAGAAATATATGGCTCTACTATTCTGATTTTAAAATTTCACTTTTGAAAGCCAATAAATGTTCAGAGGAAAATGAGCAACTGACATTTGGAAATAAGAGTGAATCATTTTCCACTTTCTGAAAAACACAGAACATTAAGCTGTGATTGTGGTAGGATAGAAAGAGGATAGATAAATCTATCTATCTATCTATCTATCTATCTATCTATCTATCTATCTATCTATCTATCTATCTATCTATCCATCTATCTCTTTATCATCTATCTATCTCACCATTGTATGAATATGTTCTATATAGCATTTCATGAATATGTTATCTTTATAGCATCCTAGCTTACTATGTAAAGATAGCTTACATTTTCATTTAGCTGTTCCAGTTTTACAGTTTCTTTCCTTTCTGGCAACATACGTCTTGCTGTAGATGTGATCTGTGTGTGCCTCCCCCCCCCCCCCCCCCCCCCCCCCCGGTCATGGGATGGAAAATGCAGTGGGGTGCCTTCCGAGGAAATTGACCAAGTCAGGAAAGAGATACCACAGCAGCTGTTGGCACTCAACTTTACTGTTACAGGGTACAACAACAGCCTGGGCAGATGTTTCTCTCCATTCTTTTATACCAAAGAGAATTCAGATGGACAATCTTGGGTTTATTCCTTAATCCCACCTATAAGTCCAGGCTATGTTGATGCTTATATAAAAGTTATTGTACTTTTTTATTTACAGAATACAGAAAATAACAGAATTGGAAGGGACCTTGGAGATCTTCTCGTGGTCCAAGCCCTGTCAAAGCAGCAGATATCATTCCAGACAAACCTCCAGTGATGGAGCACTCACAGCTTCTGAAGGCAAGTAGTTCTTCTGATTAATTGTTCTCACTGTCAGGAAATTTCTCCTTAGTTCTAGATTGCTTTATTTAAAACATTTATTTAGCTGCCCATCTTTTAGCCAACTCTGGGTAGCTCCCAATCAAAAGTTAAAACAACATATAAAATCACATTAAAGCTATAAAATTGAATGAATTAACAAAAATTAAAAACAACAAAAAACCAGGCCAACCTTCTCCATTTTCAAGGCCATCTCTCTACTCCTCTGAATCTCTTAGCTATCTTAGGTTTCTTATACCTAAAATCTCAGACAATTCCACTTATGTATTCCTCTTGAGTATCTCTTTTCTATAATGATACTTTTGTGGATCCTTGCAACCATTCCAGGACACAAAGGAGCCAAAATGAAGAGTTTGAATTGCCAAGACCTGTGTATCTCCTTTCAGTCTGAATGTGAAGGGGGATGAAGCAGGAAGGAGAACCCCTGGCTCATCCTGCATCGTTTCATCCTTGCAATACTTTCAGGCAGGCTCTATTTTGGATATAGATTATCACTCTTTCAAAAAAGTGTGAGACCCACACATTAACCCAATCAGCTGGCCAAGATCAAGGAAGCAAAACCATCTGTGATATCAGGAAGGACTTTTTAATGCTAAACCAGGATAAATTAAAAAAACCTGGAGATTTCTAGCCCTCATTTTTAGTGAGGATATTAAGGGGGCATAGCTCTGAATAATTTAAAATGCTTCTTTCCACATTTGGGGGTTCTTGGTGCTCTTTAAGCTTGATGGTTTTCTTGAAGACATTTCATCACCAAACTAGGTAACATCTTCAGTCCTAAAAGGGATTATAGAAGGGATTGCATTTCTTGCAGCTTAGCCATTTCTCATTAGCATTTCACAAGATGAGTTCCCAGTTGACTTTCTTTCTATCTCTTGACTGTTTATGTCTGCTATCTAGCTCTATTCATTTGAGCCTCTCCACCATCTCTCATGCCGTGTTCAGAGAAAGCCCATCTGGCATCTCACAGGCATGGACCCTCTCCACACTGACACCAAGTTATTACTTTGCCAAGTTGCAAGGTAGCTAAATTTTCATCCCAGACTCCTGCCTAGCCTTGCCCCCATCATATTGGGGGAGGGGGATTGTTGGTCAATCTTTCATTGATGACTCTCAGTGGGAAGAGAAACAAAATTGAAGGAATTCACTTCTTGCTTGTCCCACATTGATACTGAAAGGATGGTACCACTTGCTGGCCATGTCTGGGTCAGAAAGGGTATTTTTTTGGCAAATTCAAGGATCATAGGAAGCATTTACCCAGAATGCCTTAGTGTAGTACTGCTGGGCTAGATTAGACTAGACGTGACTGACAGAAAACAGATAGAGAGACAGAGATTTGATTTCTCTCCAGTGGTGGGATTCAAATAATTTAACAACTGGTTCTTTTCCCTGAGATTTCTTCCAACAACCAGTTCACCAAACTGCTCAGAAAGTTAACAACTAGTTCTCCCGAACTAATGTGAACTGGCTGAATCCCATCACTGTCTCTCTCCCTGATTATACTACCCAGCCCATCAGGGTATGTTGCAGATCTCATCTGTTAGGAAGATACCTTTGGTTGGGACCATGAAAAATAACCTTCTTGGTGGTGGCCCCTTCCCTATGAAGCATCGTTCCTATGGGGGTATGATTGGTACCCACCTTGTAGCTTTTCTGAAAAGCTAAGGAAGTGATGGAGAAGGAGATGATCAAGTGGTTGGCTTGATTCTGTTGCCACTGCCGTGGGAGAAGGGTACAGTTTTTATGATGTGGATTTTTAATGTTTTACTACTCCCGAAATCACGTGTCTGTATATTTTTGCTTAATATATATTTGCTTAATAAATAATTAGATAGATAGATAGATAGATAGATAGATAGAAAGATAGAAAGATAGATAGATAGATAGATAGATTGATAGATAGATAGATAGATAGATAGATAGATAGATAGATAGATAGATAGATAGATAGATAGATAGGCAGACAGGCAGGCAATAAGCTTTTATTGATAATGTTTTACGATTAAAATCTACTAAAACCAAGTCAAGAAACAGGAAAGTGCTCAGTGATTACCTTGGGTTCTGTATTAGTGTTGCCAGAAATAATGTTAAATAAACCCTGACTTATTTGGGGCTGGCTAACATGTATAGATTTTTAAGCACAGATGCCCTGCAGACCAGCTGGACTACAACTCCCAACACTTGGAATGAGTCCTGATTATAAAACATGGAAACTGTAATGACCTGCATAGAACCAGGGAGGGAAATCTAGTTTGATGCTTTTCAGCAAACGTGTGCAAAGCTGGGAATGAAATAAACCATTTTCCTAGTTCTTGAAATCTGCAAACCCATAAACAGTGTTTGAGAAATTTGTCTAAGATTGAGGTCTGAAGTGAAGTATTTCTGTTGAGGGCTGATTGACGCAATGTTTTGTCTCTATGAGAAGGAGCTGTGGCATTTTGTGATCTGTTCTGTTGGTTATAAGAAATGGGTACAAATGGGTACAAATGCATACTCACATGTGCACAAGAAAATACTATTTTCTCAAAATATAGGCAGAGAACTGGAGCAAGATAACAAAACAGAATATTTTCTGCTTTTAACCAGATTTTTAAAATCTATTTTTATGTAAGAAATGGGGGTGGGGGGGGCATGCTTTCAAGGAGGGGCGGGGAAATATAATAAATAGGCCTATCTCAACAGATTGCTGGTGTGTGTATTTCTTTTGGCATTTACATTTTTCAGATTAACATGCAGAAGAGAAGATAGGAAGTGTGCTAGGCCCTGAGGAAATAATTTGAGAAATCTTTGCATATTTTATTTAAAAGCGTGCTGTGGTAGGTAGAGTATTAAAGCAGAGAGATCATGATTAGGTTAGGCCTAGAGGGAGAGGCGCTGAGGACCCGTCCTCCCTTCTCTGGGTTTTCTTCCCTCAGCTGCCCTACCTCCCCCTGCCCCAAATTTCTAAGACTTCCCCTATCCCCCAATATTCTAGGTGAGTTTTCTAGCCTCTTGTCCTCCAGAAGATCTGCAGGAATCAGTCAAAACAGTGGAGACAGGCTGTGCTCCAGAGGTGGCATTCAGCCGGTTCTGACCAGTTCTGGAGAACCGGTAGCAGAGATTTTGAGTAGTTCGGAGAACCGGCAAATCCCACCTCTGACTGGAGATTTTACAGTATCCTTCCCCTGCCACGCCCACCAAGCCATGCTCACAGAACCGGTAGTAAAAAAAATTGAATCCCACCACTGCTGTGCTCACATGGTTCAGCTCAATCATCTTATTTTTACCCTGCTCCAGATGCCCCTGTTGTCCCCCCATAGCTGTGCTGATTGTGAATGATACGAATTGTAGTCCAATAGATGTGGTGAGTCCTCACTTAGGAAACATATGCAGATTTATTTTTTGCTCAAATTTACCATGGTAGTGGGCAGGGGTGGGATTCTACCGGTTCGCACCTATTTGCCAGAACCGGTTGTTAACATTCTAAGCAGTTCAGAGAACCGGTTGTTAGAAGAAATTACTGGCCTAATCCTGTAAGGAAGGCAGGAAGGAAACATTCTGGTGTTGCTTACAGAAACTGCCTCTCCGTTCACCCTGATTACATTCTTGGCAGGACTAGACTTCCTGTCTCAGGAACTTCTCTGGAGTTTTTTTCCCCTCCTTTGTTGGTACTTTGCTTGTGTGGAGTGACCATTCAAAGTTACAATGGCACTGAAAAAAGTGACTTATGACCATTTTTCACACTTACAACTGTTGCAGCATCCCCACAGTCATGAAAGGCCAGACAAGGAGATGCGTGCCTCGATGTGAGTGATATTGAGTTAGCCATACCCAGTCACATGATCACCAAGTCATGCCCACCAACTAAGCCACACCTACAGAACTGGTTGTTCAAAAAATTGAATCCCACCCCTGGTGGTGGGACAAGGGAAGTCAGTATAGATACTCCTCAACTTACAACCATTCATTGAGTGAGAGTTCAAAGTTACAATAGCACTGAGAAGAGAGACTTATGACTGTTCTTCACACTTATGATTGTTGCAATATCCCCATGGTTACATGATCAAAATGGCAGCAGGATCACATTTATGACCTTTGCTATGTTCCAGGGTTATGTGATCATCTTTTGCAAGCTTCTGACAAGCAAAGTCAATGGGGAAGGCAGATTCACTTAACGACCATGTTACTAAGTGCAAGTACTGGTTGTAAATCACTTTTTAAAATGCCATTGTGACTATGATCAGTCACTAAATGAATTGTTGTAAGTCAAGCACTACCTGTATTCTCAGAAGGTGTGAGTGTTCAGGATACATTCACACCAGAGGCAGCATTCAACAGGTTCTGACCAATTCTGGAGAACTGGTAGCAGAAACTTTGAGTAGTTTGGAGAACCAGCAAATCCCACCTCTGATTGGCCCCGCCCCATCTATTCTGGAGATTGCCATGCCATGCCCACCAGGCCATGCCCACAGAACTGGTAGTAAAAAAATTTGAATCCCACCACTGATTTATACCTTCTGAGAATACATTTCTCTGTAGGTGGTTTACATGACAATGTCATTGTGAGGTTGTCTACTGTGGTACATCTTCTCATTTCTCCAAAGCCTTTTTTTGCTGCCCCCACATTTCTATATCTTTCCTTGAGATGTTATTGATTGTGGGAAGCCAACCTCAATGAAGACCCCCAGGAAGAGGATTCTACAGTGAGAAAAATAACACAAAGAGACAAACAGCTCTTGGCCCCAGTGTGTCACTCATGAGTGCAAGAACATCTTATTATGTCCAGAAGCTTTTTTTTTTTCCCTGCAAATCTCTTTCCCTCTGAAAGCAAAATGCCCAAACTTAACTTGTTCCTCCCAGCAAGAGAGAATTAGTGGGAAAACCATACAGGAGAATTTCTTTGCATGTCATGGTGAATAATATAAAATCACAAAACTGAATCTCATTTACTTTGGCTACGTCATGCAGGGGAATTCACTGGAGAAAGCAATTATGTTTGAAAGAGCTAGTTGTAAAAGGAAACCAGGCCACCAAAGAACATGATGGCTGGACACCATCAAAGCTGACACCAGCCAGAACCTAGAACAACTCAAAGAAGGAGTGCAAAATTGGCAAATGTGGAGAGATCTGACCCACAGAATCGGTTGAGTCGGATGCGACTGAATGGACATCAACAATACATTATATATGCAGGCAAACCTAAACTCTGACTGAAGGCTCCAATGTTGTGGGGTGATTTGTTTTGACAAGCCCTGTGTGAGATGGAGATTGCGTGTGGAAGAACCATGAATCACGCTGGCTGCCAGTGAAGGCTTTGTGTGATGGCTCCTCCTTTGAAGTTGGCCAATATATCAAAGATCCTTGTGATGCAATACAGCTTGGTTTTATGCAGAATGTGTTTTTGAAACACAGGCAGAGACATAAAGCCTGCAGGAAACTTAGCAGGAAATTGAAATGATCTATCATACATGATTCTTGGGTAGTTTGAGAGACAACTTTCACAGGTTTTTCAACAAATGGATTTCTGAAACCATGTGAGACATTTTCTATTTATTCTCTGATCAGTTCCAAATAAAAATTATTGCTCAACATGGTACTCCCTCCTTTCCTATCTCCTTTAAGGAGGGAGGGCTTTTTCTATTCTATTCTTCTTTTATAAACTGAGGGGATGGGAGAAAAAGGGTGAGAGAGGAAAAGAGAAGGAGAGGGAGAGGGTGAGAAAGAAAGAGAAGAGAAACTGAAAAAAGAAAAAAGGCAGGTTCTGTTTACTTTTACCCCTATGCTTCTCACTGGTTTTCTGAAATTTTGCCTGTGACCATAATTGAGCCAAAAGTTTTCATTCCTAAACAAGACAGTTGTTAAGTGAATTTTGCCTCCTTTCTTGCCACTGTAAATCACTGCAGTTGTCAGTAACCAAGTTAGTTACATGGTTGTTAAATGAATCTGCCTTCCCCTTTGATTTTGCTTGTCAGAAGGTTGCAAAAGGTGATCAACAACTCCAGGACACTGCAAATAAATACATGCCAGTTGCCAGGCATCTGAATTTTGATCAAATGGCCACAGGGACGCTGCAACAGCCCTAAGTGTGAAAAATAAGTCGGTGCTATTACTAAAGGAATGGGTGTAAGGACTTCCTATAGACATAAAGACTTGAAGCTTAGGTAGGTTGGTTGGTGGATGGGTAGGTGGGTGGATTGGCTGGCTGACTGGCTCCAATTAAAAAAAAACTATCACCCAAGTGTCTCTTACCAGAACACATCAAATCTAGAAAACATACCCAGCTTTTGGAACACACGACAGTGATACCAATGCACCAATTTCATGTAAACAGCCATTTGAAATTCTGCACTGTGGGGTCTGGCATTTGGATTTTACTTTGCAAAGGAAGTGGTGCTTTTTAAATCCCTACCACCCCTGGCTCACCTCAAAATCTCCCTCGCTTCCCCACAATAAATGCAAGCCCTTCTACAAATCTGTGATTCCTCGTTCCCCATTTCCACATTAGAAGCCAGATTCATAATTGTCCTTTCCCATTATTAATACACTGAAGGTTCCCTTTCTGTGCCTTAATGAGATTAGTGTTATTTCTCTGCCTTGCCAGAGCAGGAGAGAAAGGCTGGGGGAGGAAGCAAGCCTGTCTGATCTGTTAACTAAAGGGTGCTAATCTTTTTTGGGCTGTAGCTCCCCTTTCCCATCGCCTGAGGATAAAAAGAGGGGTGGGGGGGAGAGCTGGTTGAATCAATTAAAGAGAGAGCAGATTAGGCCTCTTGGTCACTCTCTGGGTGGAGAACAGACTCACCCAATTCTGAAAACAAACACCCAGTAGGTCTTTCCAGGGTGTCAAAGTGCCTTAAGGCTGATGGGAGACAAGAGAGCAGATTTAGGTCTGGAAGCTTAGCTCAGCTTTGCAAGGAAAGCAGTTCATCTTGTTGGAGTGAGAAAGTAGAAGCTGCAATCTTCAACTTAAAACAAAACAAAAAAAAAACACAATGGTCCAGCAATAGAGGCTTAGCTTGACTCTAAAGGCTGGTTGCACTTATTCTCCCTGGTAGCTTTCCCAGATGAACTCTAACCAGTGAAGGTGGCTTTCAGAAGGGATGGAAGGGAACTGGGTTTAGTTTGCCTATGAATGCAATCTTACTTAACTCTGCATTTTCAAGTCAAAACTCAAGACAGCCATGCAGATTTCACTCCAAATTCACAATTCTATGAATTGCACAATTCTGTTTAGCAAAACCTGGAAAGGAAGGTATATAAAGAATAGATAAAAGTACAGAATTTGGTCTGGTGGTTAAGGCATCAGACTAACAATCAGAAGACTGTGAGTTCTAGTCCTGCCTTAGCCATGAAAGTCAACTGGGTGACTTTGGGCCAGTCACTTTCTCTCAGCCCAATTCACCTCAAAAGATTGTTGTTGTGGGGAAAATAGGAGAAAAAAGGGCTACTGGGCATTTTCGCTACCCTGAATTACTTATAAAACAATAAAGGCGGAATAAAAATCAAATAAATAAATAAATATCCTAGGTCTACAGAGCGATGAGTTCAGTGTTTCAGAATGCCTTATATCACTCCCCCCCAATAATAATAATAGGTAACTGGAAAAGCATTTTTGAAAAGTTCAAACAAAAAAGCTTAGATAGGCAGAAATGTGCATCAAGATAACAAGCAATTTTTGCTGCAAACTTTAAACAAACCTTCACATTCAACTTCACATATTTCCAGAAATAAATAATCAAGATTGATGAATTTTACTATGGTACAGCAAACAGTCTCCTCTTTTTAAAAAAACAATGTAAATAATGAGGCAATTTTTAATTAAACCAAGTGAATACGCAAGTATCTTCACCCTCATTTTTCCTCAGCAAAATAACAATTTTATTACAAACCATGAGGATATGTAGGAAGACTTTTGAATCTATCTTCTGCACACATTCTGTGGTCCTAGAGAAGATCAACAAAGAAGGAGGATTACTGGCCTGCCAATTGTTTGGGTTCCATTTAGGTTCCATTTATAAATTTTTTAAACAGGACTGTTTACGGGTCCTCAGATAATATTTTGAAAGATTTAAAGGTGACTGGAGAGAGGCAACAAAGGGGATCTATCCCTCATCATCAAAAGTTAGTATTTGGAAAATGACCAGCAGACCTACCAGTTAGCTTCCCCTATTATGATGCAAGGGATCTACTGTATTTTTATTTACATTACACCAATGATTTTTCTACTTTTGTTCTTTTACATATAAACAAACCTATACAATTTTTGCATCAATATAATTCTCTTTTGGAAAAGAATTGAATGCATTATGGGGGAAGAACAATTGTTAGGTGCCTGTCCTGTATTATTTCATGGACCAGAGGATACTTACTGATGCATGGAATACTGGTACAATTCTGGTCACCACAATACAAAGATACTGAAAAAGAATTTAGGAAGTGTGCAGAGAAGAGCAACAAAGATGATTAAGAGTTTGAAGGCTAAATCATATTGAGGGAGCTAGGTAATGTCTAGCCTACCAAAGAGAAGGATTATGGGGGACAACGGCTTTCTAGTATTTGAGGGGCTGTCACAGAAAAGAGCAAATTGACAGGACAGATTACAGGACAACGAGCAACAGATGGAAACTTGTTAAAAGAGAAATCCAACCCAGAAGTATGGAGAAATTTTTTTGAAGTGAGAATAATTAATTAACAGTGCAGTTTGCCTATCAGAGTTGTGGGTGCTTCATCACTGAAGGTTTTCAAAAATAGCATGGACAACCAAAGTCTCCTGCTTTGAGCAGGGGATTGGATTAGAGGTCCTCTGGGATCCCTTCCAACTCTATGATTCCATGTTCCATGTTCTAAATCAGGCAAAAAATAGCTAGACCTAGCACATGAAGAAGCCATGCTTGCTTCTTTCTTTCTTTCTTTCTTTCTTTCTTTCTTTCTTTCTTTCTTTC
>BLBF01000072.1:11460565-11471792 GCA_015471245.1 Laticauda colubrina
TTCTTTCTTTCTTTCTTTCTTTCTTTCTTTCTTTCTTTCTTTCTTTCTTTCTTTCTTTCTTTCTTTCTTTCTTTCTTTTTCTTTCTTCCTTCCTTCCTTTCTTTCTCTTTCTTCCTTCCTTTCCTTCCTTCCTTCTTTCCTTCATTTTCTTTCTTTTTCTTTCTTTGGGTGCTGCTTCCTATTTCGACAAAAATCTCACGATGATGTTCTTCCAATAGGCAGTTATAAGGAGCTAGTCCTAAGTCCCTAAATTTGCTGGGATGCTGGAGTTGATCCCAAATAGGCCACCTTCATTTTTATTGGAAAAAGGTACTTCAAGCAGTTTTCACACTCCCCCAAAATACTCAGGCCAGTTAATATTAAATTATAATGACTCTTAGTCAAAGGTAATATGGTCATAGATGGGCCCCAGTAGCTACTGAGAATCTTGGCATAAAGATAGTCCTCAACAATCTTAATTAAGCCCGCAATTACAGTTGAAACTCATGACAGTCACTAAGCAGGTCACCTCTGTGGCTGCACCCAATTTTACAATATTTTTTGCGGCAGTTGTTAAGCAAATGTTGGAGTCATTAAGCAAATCCATTGTTCACTTGGGAATGTTGTTTTTTTTGAAACTGAAAGTAATCGCTGGTTTCCAGCAAAAGCACCATAAATGTCAGGCACAAAGAATCTGGACCATTGGTTAGTTGCAGCATAGAAGGTTTACTCAGGCCTATACACAAAAATCTGTTTAACTAAAGTTCAACTCTATTAGCCAACAAAATAAGGGCCAACAGAATTCCGGAGGGTTGGACTTGGAACACTTGTGGGAATGCAACAACTTTAAGCTCATGACACACTTAACTCACACACACACCCCCAAGCTCTGTCTGCTCTTCTCCTATATCAGTCATGGTCACTGACTATGGGATGCTGCAAATGACCATAAATGCAGGCCAGTTGCCAAGTGTCCACAATGTAGTGACCTGATAACTGGAATTTCAAATCCAGATCAAAAATAGCCTTTGGGGGGTCCATTGTAATTTTGAACAGTTGCTAAGTGATTGATCATAAGTTGAGGAGTACCTGTATTCTGAGACAACCCAGAATGACTTTTCTGTGAGGTCCATGTTTATAAATGCATGGATTTATGTTGCTATTTGTTCTTTGCAAAGAGGAAAAATATAACCCACTACTATCAGAAAATAGCAAAGATTCAAAAAGGAACATTTCAGCTCCAATGCCTATTTGAGGTGTGATTGTCTTCACATTAAGGCTAATTTCTTCTGCTTATGCAAACACAACTTACACTCAGAACTCAGGAAGACGCGATTGTGTAAGTTTCCATGCACGCACACACATTTAATCTCACAATTGTTAGGTGATTGTCTGATACTTGTGCTGCATTAAAAACATTAGCAACTTCATCTTCAAGGAATTCAGGACAGTTTTTTTTGCTGTAGGGCATAACACAAAAGCAGCCAAGCTTAAAAATGGAGATTGATACATGGAATTATTCTTACTTAATTGGAGAAAGAGAAAGCACATTGGAAGACAAAGAAATGGTCTTTTCCTGTACGTGGCACTATAGGTAGTCCTTGACTGATGGCCACAATTGAACCCCAAATTTGTGACACCATGGGGTGTATATGCAGAGTTGTAGGTAATTTGGGGGATCCATTATAACTTCCAATAGTCAGTAAGTGACTGTAAAGGGAGGACTACCTGTACTCAAAGAAGAAATATTGTTTCAGGTGTCCTGCAAAAAGTTATAGAGAGATGGAAAGACATTCATTTTGAGGGATTCCCTTTCTTTGCCCTGTCGTTAGAGACTCTCTGCTTGCTCCCTTTTAGATCTGATGAAAATTGCTTCCGCAAAACAAAGCAACATGTGCCTGTGTGTTTATAAATACCCCCCTCCGGCTACAAGAAGTGTGCCTAATTTTGCCTTATTGCCAATTCGTTTCTGCTCGCCTTGATTTGTTCTCTTACATGGGCTGTAGGGTGATAAGCATGTGCTGTTTTGAAGCAGATGAAAGCTAAAATTGCAGATGATTTCTTTTTTCCTTTCCAGTACAGAACAGCACCTCTTATCCTCCGTGGGCAGGAAGCGCTGCCTCGATTCCGAAGATGCCGGAGGGCAAATGAATATCCTAAACTTCCAGTCCCTTTGGTACCTTCCATTCTGCCAGGCCCAGAGTTTGCTGCTCTTCATTATCATGTGTTTGTGGATTAGTGAGCCAACCCTGAACTTCCCTTTGTCTCACTCCATTGTTGAGCATTTTGCTCGCCTCCATTTAAAAACCCCATCCCCATCTTGTTTCCTTAAAAAAAAATGTTTTTAAAGGAAAATAAAGGAAAATAGGCTGAACTGGCTAGGCAGAAAGTTGGATGCAAAAAAAAAAAAAGAAAGAAGGAGGAGGAGGAGGAGGAGGAGAGGCTTCGTAGAAGAATTCAGACTACAGCTGCCCCATTCCCTAGGGCGCCCAATGGACACTCAACTGCCTTACAAGCTGTGTGTGTATATATAAGTGTGTAAAGAACAATACACCTGCTTTGGGTCTGATCACTTTCATGCCTGTTGGGATTAGAGACTTTAAGTGTCGTTCTAAATTGGGTGGATAAACAGTCTTGTGAAAACTTGTTCATGCCGCTAAAAGGAAGCTTAGCCTTCGTGCTTGATTTTTATTGACAGACTGAATTTGATGAGGGGTTAGGCTTCATTCAAAGGACTCTATTGACAAGCTGGGCCTTTTGTCTCTCAACGCGCGCAGTGTGAAGATCCCGAAACAAGGGCCAAGTTAAGCTCCGTTTTCACCCACGATTAGCCTCAGGAAGATACAAAGACCAGGTCAAGCGACTCCAGCTTCAAATAACACTCCCTCTGGCTTTTGCTCTCTGTTCTCCAGGGGGTCTGCTCATCGGATTCTTTGTCCCCCTGTGTTTGCGGAGGGAGGCTGGCCAAGAAAGTCAAGATCATACATATCTATGTGTGTGTGTATGTATGTATGTATGTATGTCCCACCTTTATTATTTTGGCAAACAACTCCAAGTGGCAAACATATCAAATATTACAGGGTTGGGCTGCTGGGAGTTCGCGGGGGTTCGGGAGAGCCTCGAACTAAGATTCTGTGCAGTACGGAGAACCCCCAAATCCCACTCCTGGCTGGGCCCACCCCGCCCACCCCTCTCCTCCCAGGAGACCCCACGTGGCCCATTTTGGATGCAGGTAAGTTCAGGAAGCGTGCGGAGCTCTGGGAGGGGGAAAAACGGGCCTCCTGGAAGTCCGGGAAGGCCAGAAGTGGGCCCATTTCCGGCTTCCAGAGAGCCTTCGAAGCCTGGGGAGGGCAAACCCCCTCTCCCCACAGTGGTGCAGGCCACCCCATCATGACAATGCCCACCCAGCCACTGGGCAGAGAACCCGTTGCAAAAATTTGTGAAGACTACCCCTGCAAATATACCTTTCTCTTTCTGTTTTCCACACAACAACCCTGTGAAGTGGGCTGGTCTGCCGGAGATGGACTGGATGGGTCACCCATCCGGCTTTCATGGCTAAGGCTGGACGAGAACTCACCATCTCCTGCTTTCTAGCCTGGTGGCAATAAACCTGGTGCCAAGATTGGCCTGGTGACAATAAATGAAATTGTCTCTAAACTCGACCAAACTGGTAGATCCAGCTGTGCAATCCCAGGGCCCAACTTTGGGGAACACTCCCACACACAAGGACCCATGGCTCTGCTTCTTACCATACCCATAAAATAAAGTTTCACCTCTTCAAGTTAGTGAAGACATTGGAAATGTAGTTTAACTTTTAAAACACACATTTCTTTTTTTTATTATTATTATGTGTGTTAGGGAAAAGTGTGCACAAAGGTGCAATGTTAATGAAAACAATGTACAAAAGTGCATTTAGTCAAGCACATGGTTATGGAAAAATAAAGAATTGATCTTTCAGGTAAGATTAGAAGTGGAAGGGTTTACGTTTTGGGAAAACATGTCTACTTGGCATCTCTTTGAATTTGTGAATGTGTCAATGAGAAATAGCATAAAAAATAAATAACTGTCGAATGTATACTTTTTTAAAAAATAAAGAGGAAATTAACAGTGTGTAGAATCATGCTTGAGGACTTTGCAAAATAATGAAAACCAAGAAAAACAGAAATCAAAAGCAGTTCCCTCTTGCCTATAATCTTCAAGTTACATGATTGCTTCAGATATATAGATATATAGGTTTTCTCTTTGTTTATTTTCCATAAGTCTCCAAAAAAACACCTAAAAGTGTTTCTTAGGCTTAGTTATTTTAAGTTATGTGGACTTCAACTCCCGGAATTCTCTACCCAGCATGACTACTGGGAAATTCTGGGAGTTGTGCTACATGTGTTGGCTAGGGCATTCTCGGAGTTAAAATCTATACATGCCAGCCAGAGGAATCTGGGAGTTGAAGTCCATGCATCTTAAGCTTTCCAACTTTAAGAAATATTATCGTAGAGCAAAGAAACTTACACCAGACCACGCCACCAACCAGGGGTTATTATTCAGAAATGAAGGCTGAAAAACTGCCACATTTTCATTTGACTGCTGGCTCCTTGAAGCTTTTAAAGTTTTTGGCCTCTCTGAAGATTTTACCTCGGCCATAGGACATGCCCTAACAAGAGCAGAGTCTTAAAGGTGGGACTTCATCAAGAGTTGTTGGTAGATGAAAGTGCGCCTGTGGGGCAAAGCTTCTTTGGAAATTACTCCATTGACTCATCTCGCCCCAAAGCAGCTGACAATAAACAAAGCAATTAAAAGTTGGATCTGCCAATGCAGGTTATTTGTTGTTGGGGAAAGGAGAGGCATCTGAGGGGGGAAGAGTTAATTTTTTTTTCCAGGTAACAACTTGTATCCCCAATTAGAATACTGTACATGAGCCAATCTTGGGCCTATAAACAGGACCTCAACTAGATATATTCAGAGTTCTTTCTGCATTTCATTTATATTTTTTATTTTAGATAAGGGGTATCAAACTTAATTTCATTGAGGGCCACATCAGGACTGGGGTTGACTTTGGAAGGGGGGTGACTGGTTGGGTGTGGACAACTAGGTGGATGTGGCCAGCTTGATGCCACTCCCAAAACTGCTATCATGTTTCCTCTTTGCTCCAGGTAGACCAGGTCAAAGCTATGTTGGCCTGCGTTTTTGGCACTGGGTAGACTGGGCCAATCTTTCCTCTTCGCATTGGGTAGACCAGGACAGTTCCTTGGGCCGGATCCAGCCTGCAGGCTTTGAGTTTGACACCCCTGTTCTAGATCAATTTTTTTGATCTGGCTGGGGAATTCTGGGAGTTGAAGTCCACACAGCTTAAAGTTGTCAAGTTTGAAAAACATTGATCTAGATCAGGCCTGTCAAAATGGTATCACATGCAGGCCATGCCCATGCTGGTTCCATAAAGGCAAAAAAAAATATGTCACGATATGTCACATGATGCGATCAGGTTTGACACCTGTGATTTAGATTCTAATTTAGAAGCCAAGATGGCAGTCACAGCCATAATCAAAACCTCATTACTCTTATTTGCATCATATGATTCTCTCTGAGAACATCACTATTTTGTTTGAACATTTTTGCACTATTGTTGCTGTTCTTGCTGTTCAGAGAAGAAGTACTTTTCACTCTGTATTAAGCCCCTGTCACACTGCACCAACGGATGCAAAGAGGATGTAAAACGGACAAAAAAGCTTGCCATCCGTTGGTTAACGCAATGTACTCACTGCCTCCGTTTTGCTTCCTCTCTATCCGTCCAGCATCCGTTTATGCACGTTTCATCCGCTCAGAAAGTTTTGAGCTGCCCAAAACTTTTGTGCGGAAAATGTATCCAATTCGTCCGTTCTGCATCCGCTACACATCCGCTATATCCGCTAGGCATCCGTTACGCATCCGCGCAACTCGCATCCGCTCGGACGCAGGGAGGAAGCGGAACGGATGCAGAACGGATGCAGAATGGATACAGAACGGATGCCAAGTGGAAACAAAGCGTTTAAAACGGAAAAAACGTCCGCAGAGGGGACCTATCTCGGATATTAAGGATGTCGACAGGATGCATAGAGGATGCCTAGAGGATGCAAAGGGACACCTATACTTCCTATAAAAAGGGGGAGAAACACATCTGGATCTCACTTTCAGAACAGCAGCCCTGCGGTGCGGACCTCTGCAGCCTTCATCTGATTCTTCCTCTTCCACAGCATCCAGTCATGTCCACCGTGGATCATAACACAGTCCTTTTGGCAGCCACCATCCTTCTGCAACAGTGCGAAGCCATCTACAGGTTCTGTGAACTCTACTACGGGAAGAAAAAGAGGTGGCCAAGAAGCGTCTGGGTACGAAGATGGTTCGCCAGAAGAGCAGAGGACGGACTGTACAACAAGCTGATGGTGGAGCTCAGGAACGAAGACACTTGGGCATTCCAGAACTTCATGAGGATGCCTTCAGCCATGTTTGACAAACTTGTGCAGTGGCTGACACCCAGGTTGACCAAGCAGAGCACCAACTTCCAGCCCAGCCTGGACCCTGGGCTCAAGGTGGCACTCACTCTGCGCCACCTGGCCTCAGGGACCACCTACAGCAGCATGCAGTACGGATGGAGGGTGCCACACAACACCATCAGCATTGTGGTCAGAGAGGTGCAGGCCATCATCGAAGAATACAAGGAGGAGCTCCTCCAGTGCCCCTCCACTGAAGAAGGATGGAAGAAAGTTGCAGAGTAGTGGTATCAGAGGTGGAACTTCACCCACACCGTTGGAGCCATAGATGGCAAGCACGTGGCCTGCAAAGCGCCAGCCAAGTCGGGGTCCACTTATTTCAACTACAAGGGCTTCTTCAGCATCATCCTCTTTGCCATGGTCGATGCTGACGACAAGTTCATGTACATCGATGCTTCAGGCAACGGGTCAGCTTCAGATGCCCAGGTATACAATGCCAGTCACCTCAAGGAGGGGCTGGAACGCAACCTCATCATGGGCTTCCCAGATCCAGAACCCCTGCCCAACGACACACAAGATGTGCCCTACTTCATCGTGGGGGAAGACACCTTCTCCCTCACAACCTACCTCATGAAGCCCTACACCCCCAGACTCCTCACCCGTGAAGAGAGGATCTTCAACTACAGGCTGTCCAGGGCAAGGCGGGTGGTGGAGAACGCCTTTGGCATCCTGGCCAACAGGTTCCAGGTACTTCTCACCACCATGCAGCATCGCCCGGAGACCGTGAGGAGGATCATGGAAACTTGCTGCATCCTGCACAATTTCATGCACACCCGCTACCCAGTCTTGCAGAACAGGCTCGTGGACATCCAACAAGGCAATGGGGACATGGAGCCTGGGGAATGGAGGCAAGGGTGAAACCTGATAGACACTCAGGATGTGCAAGGCCCCAACAGAGCCTCACGTGAAGGGAAGAAGCAGCGCAACCTCCTGAAATACTGGTGCAACTCCCCAGCTGGAGTGGTGGAGTGGCAAGACAGGATGATAGATGCTTAATGGATGCTTCCTTCAGCCTGTCTCATCACACTGATGAGATTGGGCCATGTATGTTGAGTGGCCCGACAATGAACAGGGCATTTAATAAAGAGTTGTGTTTCTGTTGAAATGTGTGGATCAATGATTACATTGTTATTGATAATAAAGGGCCATAGGTGTGGCACCTGGGAGGGTGGACCATACAGTCCCACTATGCTTGCACTGGAGGTTTATCTATCCCACAGCTATTACCCATCCCAAAGGTATCCCTTCCCATCCCACAGGTATCCCTGCCCAACCCACTGCTATCTTAACCCATCCCACAATCATGCAAATGCTTAAACCATTTCTAAAAGTTTCCACCAAGACTTTATTAAAAAAAAGAAACGAAGCAAGTGTATGAATCAAAGATAGACTTTATTAACAACAAGCTATGAGACAAAAATGAGTCTCTGGCACTCCTCTTGGTCGCTCAGTCTCAGGGGTGAAGGGTGCAGGTGCTGTGGAGGTGGCCTGTGCTGGAGTGCTTGTCATCAGCTCCTCCAGAAGCAGAAGCAGCAGAAGCCCCAGCCCCAGAAGAGCGAGCCCGTGCTGCAGAAGCCCCAGTAGAACCAGAGTGAGGGCCAAGGGGCGGGATGGTAGCCCTGTCCCTCTTGCAAGGGCTGACAGCAGATGGCTGAGGCTTGCTGTGCTTCCGCATGGTTGTGGGGTTGCTGGCTGGTAGGGAGGCTGGCAGGAAGACTGGCAGGCAGGCAGGCAGCAAGGCTGGCAGGCAGGTAGGCAGCAAGGCAGGCAGCAAGGCTGGAAGGGAGGCAGGCACCAAGGCAGGCAGCAAGGCTGGCAGACAGGCAGGCACCAAGGCTGGCAGGCAGGTATGCACCAAGGCTGGCAGGAAGGCTGGCACCAAGGCTGGCAGGAAGGCTGGCAGGGAGGCAGGCACCAAGGCTGGAAGGAAGGCTGGCAGGCATGCAGGCACCAAGGTTGGCAGGCAGGTATGAACCAAGGCTGGCAGGCAGGCAGGCACCAAGACTGGCAGGCAGACTGGCTGGCAGCAAGGCTGGCAGGCAGGCAAACAGCAAGGCTGGCAGCAAGGCTGGCAGGCAGGCAGACAGCAAGGCTGGCAGGGAGGCTGGCAGCAAGGCTGGCAGCAAGGCTGGCAGGCAGACATGCAGACAGACATGCAGGCAGGACAGGCAAGGCAGTCGATGTGTCTAGAAGCAGGTCTTTCCTCTGAATGGCGACCTGCTTCCGAGCTGCTTCTGGTATATCCGCGGGGCTTGCGCAATGCATCCCCCCCGCATGCGCAATTAACGCCAGGCATCCGCTAGGCTTCCGCTGTGCATCCACTTCATCCACTGTGCATCCGTTCTGCATCCACTGTATCCGTTCCGCGTCCGCTTTGCTGCGGCCCCCCGGAAGCCTAGCGGATGTGCCATCTGCTCTCATACGCTTCTATCCGCTGGGCTTCCGTTCCGCATCCACTTTCCATCCGCCCTGCGTCCTCCCCGTGTCCGTGTTATCCACTCTGGTTATGCAAATTTTTGCCCCTTCTGAGAGCGGATAATAACGGATGGAACATTTTTCTCGTCCGTTGTGTCCGTTTTGCATCCGTTGGGCAGTGTGACAGGGCTTTTAGATGAGAAAAACCTAGGAAGGAACAGTTAACAAATCAAGTTTATTATTAGTAGTGATAGCAGTACTAATAGCAGCAGCAATATATCTCCTTTTCCACCATCTGCATGGTGCTTGAGTGACTTACAGGCCAAACAAATAGCATAATATGATCTATAGCAGCAACACCAAATGAACAATAATCATTGTATCTGTTAGCATCAATACAGCATTTCTTAATGTACAATTGTACTGTATCATGCAAACAGTGTTCATGTTCTTCCTATAGAGCTGTGATGGCGCAGTGGTTAGAATGCAGTATTGCAGGCTAATTCACTGCTCACAGCCAAGAGTTCAATCCTGACTGGCTCAAGGTTGACTCAGCTTTCCATCCTTTCGAGATGGGTAAAATGTTGGGAGCAATATGCTGACTCTACAAACTGCTTACAGAGGGTTGTAAAGTACTGTGAAGTGGTATATAAGTCTGTTGCTATAAAGACAAATGAGACAAACTACACAGATAGTCCTTGATTTACAACAATTCATTTAGCAACCATTCAATTCAGTACAATGGCACTAAAAAAGTAACTTACTGTGGATCCTCACACTTGAAGTTATCAAAACATTCCCACAATCCTATGATCAAAATTTGGGTGTTTGGCAACCCGCATGTATTTATGAATGTGTTTCCATTTCCGACCTTCCCATCTGGTTTCCAACAAGCAAAGTCAATAGGGGAAATCTGGATTTGCTTAATGACCATGTGATGCATTTAACAATTGCAATGATTCACTTAACCATGGCAAAAAGGTCATAAAATTAGGCATGACTCCTTTAAGGAAGTGCTTGGCTTGGCAATGGAAATTCTGGTCCTGATTGTGGTTGTAAGTTGAGGGGACTTGGAAGCAGAAATAATTAATGAGAACAAAGTCGATATCCCCTTTAAAAAAAAAAAAAGTACAAAGTCCTATCATAACAACTCAGCCTCCTGAGATTTGTCACTCTATGAAAAATCTCAAATATGTCCATTTTGAGAAAATGAGACTTTAACAGCAACACTGAACAAAAGAGGGATGAATACACAGACCTCAAAAGGTCTCAGCAAACACAACCAATTTTCAACATAATTATTCCCTGAACAGATACACAGAATCTTTCTCACATGTAACCTGCACAACCAACCTATCTTCTACCCCATGTCACCCCGATTAAAATTCTACATCTATTAAGCCACTCTTTGCCTTCTGATGAAGTGAACTGCAGCTCACAAAAGCTGGTACCTTATAGTAACATGTCTTAATTGGAAAAGAGGCTGCCAGACCCTTCTGACTTTGGGTCAGCCTAAACTACCTGGCTTTCCTCCTACAAAGACCGCTCTGATGTCCCCAATGAAGAAAGCAACATGCAGGTGTACTTTGCAAAACAGAAGCAGGATGCCTCCATTGGCTGTCCATTTCCCAGGCTGAGGGTTGAACTCCGAGCTCCCTCCACCTTTGCTGTGGGATAAAAGAAGCTGAAAAGCCTGCACTAAGCTGTTTCTCCCCTCCAGGCCTGGAATTCAGATGTGGCTGCTATCGCTAGGAAAAATACAGGCTTTTCAGCCTGGAGGCAAGTTGGCCCAGCTGCCTCTTATAGTAGATTATCAGTCCAAAACTCAAGGCTACTTACTCTTGACTGGGCTTCCTATCTCTGGACTTTCCTGCCCTCTGGCCATGAGTCCGGAGCCTCACAATTTAATACCAAGCAGTATCAACCCCAAACAGACTGTCTGAGCACCATTTTCTCCCTTTCATTCAGTCTGGGAAACCAAGATGTGTGCATTTAGGAGAGAGAGAAAAAAAATTATAAACTTTCCCTGAACAAAAAAAGAACAGCAATGGTTTTGATTTCTACACACATTTAAGGAAAGATTCATTATTTGTCATTTAATCCATTGTCTGGGGAAGGGAAAGTTGCAGCAAAGGCCTTGAAAGTATTATGGCCCCTTTAAGATTAATAAACTGGGTGTAGCCCAGTTTTCTTGTGAATTGATGGCCTATGGAAGACCTGCTGAAATATTGTTGCTAGCTTTTTTCCTTACATTTCGTAATTTTATTATATATATATATATATATGTGTGCAGTTCAGCTTCCTTCGGGTAT
>BLBF01000072.1:11472192-11492026 GCA_015471245.1 Laticauda colubrina
GATGGCAGATGAGATTCTGCTGAAACGTTGCTACAACTTTAACAGAACTACAATGACGTGGGATAATACCCGAAGGAAGCTAAACAGCACACATGTAAGTACCCGCGAAAACCTAAGAAAACAAATATACGTATATATATACATTCATTTTAAAAATACTATAAATCCCATACTTAAAGGTGATGGAATCTTTTCATTGACACGCACTGTTAATAGAACTGGCATGGACACACACACTAGAATACTATTGATTCCTCAGGACTTGATGGACTCAGGACTTATCTACACAACCAACTCTATGAGTTTTAAAAATAGATATTATATGGTGATTCCTGTGCTTTGATATTACCCCTGAGCAAAGCTTTCAAACAGATGATTCCATGTGAAAGAAAGTCAGTGGAACTGAACTGAACTTCCAAATCAAACCTTTGAAGCCAATTTACACACATAGCTGAATCCAGTCCTTTAAATTTCCACAAACTCTTCAAGGAATATTCAGGCATTTTCTGCTAGGTGGGATCTGAAATGTTGCCCCTCTGATAGTGAGGGTCTCTGAGGCTGATATTGTAGTGATATATGTAGTTTGTCAATGAGTTTTGTCATCTCTGCAAACCCTGCCCATCTCTTTTGTCATTTAAGTTTTGCTCTTTTCTTAAGACTTGTTTAGAGCAGTGGTGGGATTCAAAAAATTTTGCTCCCGGTTTTGTGAGCGTGGCTTGGTGGGCATGGCAAGAGAAGGATACTGTAAAATCTCCATTCCCACCCCACTCCTTACTGCAAAATTACTGCAAAATCCCATTCCCTCTCCACCCCACTAACCTGCTTTCCAGCTCCGTTCTCCTGTGCAGGGCAACCAAAGGAGACCCAGCCAATCAACTGAGACTCAGTGGGAAGCAGAGAATCGATGGGGGCGGGGCCAGTCAGAGGTGTTATTGGCCGGTTCTCTGAACTGCTCAAAATTTCTGCTACTGGTTCTCCAGAACTGGTCAGAACCGGCTGAATAGCACCTCTGGTTTAGAGCAGTGTTTTCCAAACCTGGCAATTTTAAGATGTGCGGACTTCAGCAGGCTGGCTGGAGGATTCTAGGAGTTGAAGATCACATATCTTAAAGTTGCTAAGGTAGAGAGAAGCACTAAAAAAAAAAAAAAAAAAAAGTGACTGCGAAGCCCCGGCTTCTGGACAAGACAAAGAGGCAAGAACTACACAACACTTCAAGAGTCTTGGGGTAAACAGATAATGGACTCTCTCCCTGCCTCTTGTTTATCTCCATCTACTTTGTCTTCCTTTCTTGATCACAATGGACTTGAGAAGCAAGGTCCTATCATTCTGTTGTTTTTCTGCCACAAAGATGAAACGGAGGAAAACTTAAGCACAACCTTTCTTTATGTTTTGTTGCTTGCAAGTAATGTTATGTGTCCTTCCCTTCTAAAAGATACTGGCAAAAAAAAATTGTAATGGGAGAGTTCATTTAAAAGCGTTCCACTAATTAATCAGCTTAAAGCAAGTTCTTATTTGCTTTCAGTTTGGGTCATGGGCTTACAGCCAAAACCCCTAACCCTTGAAGGCTTTTTCATAATTTGGGAAAGTTTGATTTTGTTTGAGGACACAAAATGTATTGTCTGCTAACCTTATAATTCTATTTGAGAGGGAAGGAGGGAGGGAAGGAGAAGTTTTAGTGAGTTAAATCAGCACCCCCCCCCCCCCCCCCCCAAGGCTGTGTGCTATCTCCACTTCTCTTCTCCCTATACACCAATGACTGCACCTCAAACGATCCATCTGTTAAAATACTGAAGGTTGCTGATGCCACAACAGTGTTTGGTCTCATTCGAGACAACAATGAATCTGCATACAGACAGGAGGCTATGCAACTTGCCTCGTGTGTAACCAGAACAATCTGGAACTGAACACACTCAAAACCATGGAAATAGTGGTAGACTTTAGAAGAAACCCTCCCATACTACCACCTCTTACAATACTAGACAACACAGTATCAAAAGTAGAGACCTTCACATTTCCAGGTTCTACAATATCACATGACCTAAAATGGACACCTAACATCAAAAACGTCATCAAAAAGGCACAACAAAGGATGTTCTTTCTGCACCAACTCAGAAAGCTCGAACTGCCCAAGGAGCTGCTGATCCAGTTCTACAGAGGAATTATTGAATCATCTGCACCTCTATAACTGTCCGGTTTGGTTCTGCAACCCAACAGGACAGACACAGACGTCAGAGAGTAATTAGGACTTCAGAAAAATAAAATAAAAAACCAATCACTACCCACTTGCCTTCAATTGAGGACCTGTATACTGCATGAGTCAAAAAGAGGGCTGTGAAAATATTTACAGATCCCTCACATCCTGGACATAAACTGTTTCAACTCCTTCCCTCAAAACAATGCTATAGGGCACTGCACACCAGAACAACTAGACACAAGGACAGTTTTTCCCCAAATGCCATCACTCTGCTAAACAAATAATTCCCTCAACACTGTCCAACTATTTTCTAAGTCTGCATTACTATTACTATTAATCTTCTCATCACTCCTTATCACCCATCCCCTCCCACTTGTGATTGTAGGACTGTAACTTTATCGCTTGTATCCTTACGATTTATATTGTTTCCTAGTATGATTTGATTGTTGATTGTACCCTATAACTATCATTAAGTGTTGTACGTTATGATTCTTGATTCTTAACGAATGTACCTTTTCTTTATGTATACTGAGAGTATTTACACCAAGACAAATTCCTTGGGTGTCCAATCACACTTGGCCAATAAAGTATTCTCCTCTGTATGGGTGTAGTCTTTAATTTTTTTCGCAGTGATCAATCTTGCTCCTCTTTGAAGTCTTTCTTCACTTATTTCACAAAAATTAACTGCTGTCCTAACAAGAAGGTGAGAATATTACTTGTTTTAAACGTCTGGAGCATTTTTACCAATGTTTTATTCTTTCTTTGCTTTTGAACTTCACAGGCTGTGTTAGGACAATCATTCAGACCAAGCATGTATTTTAGGGAGGGAGGGACATTCAACCTCAAGAATGCTTTGGTGACACTTTTCCTCAGTACTCAGCTGCCTTTCTCACAAGTACAGATAGTCCTCAACTTACAGCAATTCACTTAGAGACTGTTCTAAGTTACAACGGCATTGAAAAAAGTGAGTTATGAACTTTTTTCATACTTACAACCATTGCAAGGTCCCCATGGTCACATGATCAAATTTCAGACACTTAGCAACTGGCTCATATTTATGACAGTTGTAGTGTCCTGGGGTCATGTGATCATCTTTTACAATTTTTTTGATAAGCAAAGTCAGTGGGGAAGCCAGATTCACTTAACAACCATGATACTAACTTTACATCTGCAATTCACTGAACAACTGTGTGGCAAGAAAGGTTGTAAAATGGGGCAAAACTCACTTAACAAATGTCCCACTTAGCAACAGAAATGTTGGACTCAATTGTGGTCGTAAGTCAAGGACTGCCTGTATCTTTCAGGACTGACAGGTCTTGTTAGATCATCCCAGCAGTAGAAATAGGAAATGGACCAAAATAGAATTAAAGGAAAAATTAAAATATTAACTTTGGGTCAGTAGCAGGAAGGGGAAAAAAACTGGTATTTTATTCACTCTGTGATACAAAAAAACAATTTTTCCAAAGATTCCTCTCTCATCTGAATGTCCATGAAAACAGATCTCTCTCACTCACACACACACACACCATTCTGTGTTTCCAACTGAACTGCTTTTGTTTAATATTCTCCCACCTGAGGCGTTTTTCGCCACACGTGACAGCATTTCAAACAGAATCGTTAAAGAAAGCAGGCTCAAACTGTGTTTTCATCAGATACCGTTGGCCTTCTTAAATGCTCAGTGTCTTGCCCATTATAATGCAAGCGAGGGGAAAAAAACCATAAAAGGGCTTTTTGGACTGTTTTCAAGGAGGCGCTAGGGCCACCATTAAAACTTCAGATGCTAAGGAGAGGCAACCTGGGCCTTGCCTGCTATAGCCCTTCACCCTATGAATGTTTTAAGAGCCCAGTTCCCATAATTCACAACCACATGATCCTTTCATTGGAGATTAAAAGGCAAAGCCTCCTTCCTGTCAAGCTTAACTCCTGCTGACTTCACGGACACATTCGTGCAATTTTCTTCGGCAAAAACATGCAAATATTTTGCTCTTGACTTCTTTTCTTGCAAGATGCTTTCTAACTGCTCTGGGATTCCTTGGAGGGATCTCTTCCTCTGATTTATGTTTATTTTATTTATAAATAACTCAAGAAAGCAGACATATCTAATATTACTTGCTCCTCAATTTTCCCCACAGCAACAACCCTGTGAGGTGGGTTGGGCTGAGAGATAGTAACTGACCCAGAGTAACTCCATTGGCTGTCATGCCTAAACAGGACAAGAATTCACTATCTTATAGTCTGGTCCTTTAACCATTAGACCAAACTGGCTTATTGATAGAGAACAAACTTATCAACAGATCTGCAATCTGAAGTGCTATCTGTTTCTTCCCCATCCTTTGTCACAAGTTTTGAGGATAGCTCCTGAGCTTTACAAAGGTATATATTTTGACAAGAAAAACCTTTTAAATCCATAGGTGAGATGACTGCATTCACTTAAGACAGTATGTTAAGGTATTGAGATTTAATAGCTGATCAGCTGTTGTAATGCTGCTGTAAATGCTGATGCAATGAGAATAGGTGAGCAGGGTATTGCCACTTTAAGACTGAGGATGGGTCAGCAGAGTTATTGCCACTTTAAGAAGCTGTCTATATAAGAGCAGCCAGGAGAGTGTGTATCTCTCTCTCCTCGTGTTCTATCTCCATTGTAGTTCTCTGTGCAGAGTAATGAAGACTGATTGCTTGCCTGGTATGTTCCTAACACACATATTTATGTATATAGCAGTCTTGTATATAAACCACTGATAATAGACAAAGACTCTTTGTGCGGTGTAATGCTCCTGGGTTGTCTCACAATAATAGTCACACTGCAAACACTCTGACACAGTGTTTGACAATCTTGACAAGTTTGTGTGGACTTCTGTCACCCAGAATTCTCCAGCCAGCATTGCTGTCTGGGGAATTCTGGGAGTTAAGTCCACACATCTTCAAGCTGCTAAAGTTGAGCAATGTTACTCTAGACAATAATGAGGATGACTTTGTTGGAGGAAAGCAAGTTCAGCTGACAAGGGGTAAAAATCCAAAATGTACAGATCACATCTGGAAACGGCTCAGACGACACCTTCTAATCCACTGAATCATAAGGAGGTGGAGGAAATATAACACAACCAGACTTGCAAGATTCTGCTATTACAGCCAATCTCAATAAAAGTTTTAGCATTCCTATGAGTTGATTTCTTCAGGTCTGGGCTCATTATATATACAACAACATATATGATTATATATACAACAGCACAACTCCTCAGGTTAGACAGCATTGGCAGTTTGTTCTGGGCAAGGATGCCTGCACCATTCAAAATGGTGGCTAAGGCTGCCATCTTGATTGTTTGACATTCCCCTTTAAACACCCCTGGCCCTGTGTGGGCCTCACCATGGGAGGCTGGCAGGACCCTCTTCTCCAGAAGTCCTACAGAATGTGGTCAGCCATAATTGATTGGAATGTTAGATTGGGTAATCATGGGTTTGATCAGGAAAGATGCTATAGAGTTAACAAATGGCTGGAAACCCATCATAGGTAAACTTGAATAAACAATGTTCATCTGAATGAAGTTTTAATAATCTCCCTAAATTATCCTTTAATCCCCATTTCCTGGAATTTTCCTCTAAGCACAAACAGACAGACATTCAATCTTATTGGAAGCCAACAGGTTGCTTATCATGACAGCCACAACTTTGATAGAAGAGATGCCGAGTTATTCTTCAGCGACTTGAGAAAATATCCAGAATTCCCTGAAACTATTTGCATTGGAAGCAAGTATGCAAATTGAATCTGTGAGTGAAGCAAGCAAAATAATCCCATTCTTCTCCTCAAGGAGAAATCAAGGCCAGGATGAGATCCATATCTAATCTACCTTCATCCCAGACATACTCAGCCCAAGAACAATAAAAAGCAAAACAGTCCACTGACCAAATAGATAAACTTTCCATTAGCTGGAGTCCTCCAGAGATCTTGATCTTCAAATCCTATAATCTCCAACTAGCAACCCAATTGGAGGAAAAGCTGAAATAAGATATTGGAAAAGATTGGTTAGATTGTGACAAAGAAACTAACCATCTTCTCAGCCTGGAACAGATTCATGGAAGGTCTCCAGAACAAACTGTAGCTTTTTCTGTAGAATCCAGACCAATTACTTCAATGGGATTTCTTCCAAAATTATGAGAATGCAGCAAAAATGACTAACCTGGGATGAAGGAGAAGAGATGCACCCCCTATCTATCTATCCATCAACTCCCTCACTTTTTTCTCTCCCGCTCTTCCCCCATCTCTCTGTCAAGCTCTGTAATCCTGCACTTACTCCCAAACAGAGGCAACCCACAAATATTCTAGGATGACACACTGGTGAAGATGTTGATTTATGTAGATTATAGAAGAGCTGGAAGGTCCATTACTAAGGCAATGATCAGATAAACATGAGTCATTAAGTCATTATGAAGACAGGGGCTTATGAAAACACCTAAAACAGGTACTTCCTTAACTTACATGGAGATAAAAAAAGGAAGGGAATACATTCAGACTTGCAATATTCTGTTTCTTTAGCCATTCTAATAAAAATAGATTTAGGCTCATGTGTAGCCTGTTTCTTGATCTGGACTACCTTGTAGGGCTGAAAGACTAGGAGCGGGGAGAACCAGTTTCAAGTCCTCTCAACCACAGAAGCTTCTGGATGACCTTGGATAAAGCCCTCCCTTTAGCCCAAGAACCAGCATGGTTCAGTGAAGATGTTACTGGGCCAAGATTGGAGAGGCCCAGGTTTTGTTTCTCTCTCAGCCATGGCAGCTCCTTGAAAGATTTGGGACCAGTCCTCTTTCAGCCTACCTCACAGTGTTGCTGTGGAGGAAAAGGGAGGAGGGAGGGGCACTATATAGGCCATTCTGACTTCTTGAAAGAAAAGGGGGTATAAATCTGAGGACTAGATTATGCCTATCAGTTCAGGGCAGATGATCAGAGAGGAAGGGAATATATGGGTAGATCTTTGTGATATATGGGCGAGCAGGGACAAAGGGCAAAGGTTCAAACCCACTGCAGTATAGATTGTGGCAGAGATGACTGGTATGTTTTATCATCAAGAAAATAAATATCTCAATTTCATTATTTTCAAATTTTGTATTAGTTTATCTGGTTATAAAATGCAAAGAAAATGAAAACAATGAGAAACTTGAAGGGAAAAGGACAAGTGTGGGGTGGAAGGGGAAAAAGAGAAAAAAGGGGGTTCTTTTTCCTTAAAGCTTAGTTTTAAAATGGATGAAAAAAGTTTTTTTCCTTTTAAGATCTGAGAAGAACCTGAGTATAGTAACTTTATTTTATGTCAAAGAATCTGAGTACAGTAAATTTTGTTAATATAAATGATGATAGTTTATAAAGATTAATAAGTGCAAACATAAATATATATTATTTCCCACAGCAAGAAAAAACAGTAGAGATGGTAAAAGAGATTGTTTTAGTCAAAGAAAAGAACATACCTATTTTTGTTTTCATTTGGAAACCACTTCTGGATTTTGTGCTTGTGCTTTGATTTTGGTTTTGCTGATTAGATAGGTTTGTTGTCATAGAAATGGTTAGTATACATCATTGTTGCCTTAGCCTTCCATACTTCTGAGGTTGGTAAAATGAGGACCCAGATTGTTGGGGGCAAGTGGCTGACTCTGTAAACCACTTAGAGAGGGCTGGAAAGCACTGGAAAGCAGTGTATAAGTCTAAGTGCTATTGCTATTGCATAAAAGTAAAAAGTTGAGGCTGTAATGCTATTACCTTTTACTGTGCTAAAAGAGCCAGAAGTCAACCGCCAAATATCTCCATTTTCTGAAATGAATATCTTCATTCATTCAGTGGCTTCCAAGATGATCTAATATGCCATTGGAAAAAATTTGAAGAAGAACTGCAATCAAGTCAATGGTCAGATAAAAGAAATCTGAGTCCAGGGCAGAAATATAATTTGAGAAAGTATCTCAGATGTGAGTCTCTCTGGTTCTTTTGATGAGAAAGGCAGATAAAAAGAAAGCGCATTCATACTTTCAAAATTCTTTTAATGCAACCTTATAAATGCAACTTTACACATTAGCTTCATAACTTTGCTTTCCTGGCCTGATCTACCTCAAAAGGCTGACATTAGGGGATCTCCATATGTGTGTAGGGCAAAGACAATATTCGTGTTACAGAGACCACTTTCATGTTTTATGATGCAAGACATGAAACGGCAAATAACACCAAGTTCTTGGAACAATGACACCATGATGCGTGTCCCATCATTTTGATGTCACTGTGGCTTTTTTACTGATGCTCTGACTGAATGTGTGCGACTGCACGTCCCATCATTCCCAGACAGCATAGCCAATCTAGTCCAGCACATCTGGAAGGATGGAGAATCTACTACTGGCAGTTTGCTTATTTAATGGATTCTGTTTACATAGCTGCCTACTGGGTGGTCCACAACATTAAAAACAGCCAACAAAATGAAATAGTATCGAAAACTAGGAAGGAAAAATGACACCCCCACCCCCACAAACACCCACAACATTGGGGTCATCATGCACTTCGCATACATGTAACCTTAGTGGTAAATCAATTTAGGCTTCCTGTAATTTAGTGCTCCTTATAAAATGTCTACTTTGACATTCCACTTTTCTTGAGTGTTTTTGCTGAGAGAGTGCCAAATTGGAAGAGAAGATACTTTTTCAACAAGATACATATCTGTAATGAAAACGTTATATTATAACCACCCATCCATCTTCTCTGCACACAATTTCAGAACTAAATCGTCCCATTTTCCAAAAAGAAATGAGAACTGTGGGAACATTCAGTCTCATTCAGTCTCCCCTCCCCCCCAAAAAAAAAAATAAAAAAAAAATTCTACCTTCCAGGTTCATTTCCTCATTGCACAAATATAGATTGTGTTGCTGGCTTGAACATCCTTGAATGTCCCTGGTTGAAAAGGTATTGGGGATGGGGAGGGAACTAGGTGAGAAAAAGTCCCAAAGTGGATTAAATAGCCAATTTAATCACTGCAACACCTTTGGCAGACTCAGTTTCAAGTCACAAGAATTTATAGCTCTCTTCTGTTCTCTGGCTCTTCTGTCCCTGTTAACCAGCAAACAGCCCCAGGGAGCTGAGAATCAGAGACACTGAAGAATTTAATCTGCTGCCACAACTCTCTTTAGAAACTGTCCACCATCCACCTTCTATAATAGTTTTCCCTGCTCAGTTTGATTCACTCACAAGGGGAACACTTGCTTTTTTAAAAAGAAATGTTCATAATTGTCAGGTGCCAGAAACCGGAGCCACTTGTGAATAGTCTTAAACAGAAGCTTTATGGTTGGTCACCTATATTACAGGAATCTCACCAGTCTCACTGCATTCTCTTGGGAACTATCAGATAAGACTCCAAAGATCCTGAGGGAAGTCAGCCCTCTGCCACTTTCAATAGTGCAAGGATTCAAAGTTCAGGCCCCGTTTTATCATCTCCCTCCAATCTAATTGGAGATTCCATCATAATAGGATAATAGGATGGAGAATCTGAATAAACAGCATTAGTCACAGCATCTTTTTTTTCATGTCCACCAACAAACTAAAATAAAGAGCATCATTAAGGAACATTCTAAAGCAGGGGTGTCAAACACATGGCCGGTGGGCCACATGTGTCACATGCTGGCCACGCCCACCCTCGATTGAGCAAAGGAGGGAAAAGTCATGATAAGTCATGTGACAACAATGTGTCACCACAAGTTTGACACTCCTGGTCAAGTTGAGCATTTCTTTAGAAGAAAACTCAACTGTTACCTTTTAGCTGATGTTGTATACAAACTCAGTTTATGTGGCTAGCTTATGGTTCAGTGTGTCCTGAGAACCCAGAAAACTGGGTTGAGTGAATCATGATGCCATGCCAAGACAAATATTTAGTGATCAAGTGAGCAAGGTCTGGGCATGAGTGTCCTATCTTTATATTGTCCAATCCTCGCTCTTGGGTTGTCCAACCCTCTGGCTTTCCACAGACTCATTCAAGTCAAGGAAAGGCACCACAAAAGTAGATTTTGCCCACTGGCTTTTTTCAATATGGAAAGGATGGGAAACTTTGAAGGTTTATAGAGTAATAGAGAAGTAGACCCCAAAAATCAGTACCATCAATATTTTACGGCAGTCCAGATTTGTATTGGAGGAAAAAACCAGGCATATGTCACAGGTGGTGAAGGTCTAAGGGCTATCTCTTTCCAACACATGGAGTTCTTGTCAGAGTGACAGAGATTCTGAATCAGACTGAGACCAGATAAAGAAGATAGAGAAATAACTGGGAGGGATTGGCTGGAGCTGAACTAAGTACCATAGTACAGTACATGCTCTTAAGGACTGGAACTGGGTACATATATACAGGTAATCCTCGACTTACAACCAGAATTGATGCCAAAATTTCCATTGCTAAGCAAGACTTTTGTTAAGTGAGCTTTGCCCCATTTCATGGCTTTTCTTGCCATATTTGTTAAGAGAACCACTAAAGTTGTTAAGTTAGTAACAGGGTTTTTTTAAGTGAATCTGGCTTCCCCATTCAGTTTGCTTGTCAGAAGATCACAAAAGGGGATCCACATGAACTCAGGACACTGCAGGAAACTGACATAAATATATGTCAATTGCCAAGCATTGGAAGTTTGATCACATGACCACGGAAATGCTGCAATGGTCGTAAGTATGAAAACAGTCGTAAGTCACTTTTTCACAGTGCCCTTGTAACTTTAAATAGTCACTAAATGAATGGTTGTAAGCCAAAGACTACCTATATTGGTGATGAGAGCCTCATAGCTTTCTGAGAGTGGATTTGCCAAATGCTTTGGGCCCAGATTCTGTCCCAATAGCAGCACGGAAGTGTTTTTTTGGATAGCACTTCCTTTTCTACCTCCACCGATAAATTAAACTCAAAAGCATCACGAAGGGACATTCTAAATAAATGTTCAGGTGCTCCAAGCAGAAGATAAAAATGAAAAGCCTTTTTCGACAGGGAAAGAAAACATCTGAGAAACTGCCAGGTAGATTTTTAGCACTGTGTTATTTTGGAAAAGTTAATTTATTTTCAATTAGCATAGGTTTTCTTCCTGGTAGGTATCATATCAACCATTTTTATCAACATTGCCTTTAGAAACAAAAACAGTGATTTGGCAATGTTTTAAAAATAAATATTTGTGCAAGAGCATTTACAGGAAATGCATTATAGCATTATTTAAAGCAGAGAATAAAGCCCCTTTTTTCTCTTCTTTTTTCTTTTGGTGCCATTTTAGGCGGGTTATTTCTGAACTATCCTAAAATCCTTTCCAAATGTTAAAAGCTTTGGCAGTAACTGCATATTATATTTTCAATCAGTGCTATCTCTGGTTGGATCATGGTTATATAAAATATTAAAATCTGTAAAAGCTATAAAAGAAAAACAGTAGCACGAGTGAAAAATATTTATTTCCTTATATTATTTTGAACTTTGTGTGGATTCAAAAATAGTTCCATTCTCTGGCAACATTTTCTTTCTTTCTTTTAAATTAAGCATGCTGCAAGAATTATCTTTGGAGAACCCAAGGAGCATGTTCTTTTTTTAAGAATGTTTTTTATTAAATTATAAATATTCTCTATTACTTATACTATTACTCATATATTACTTATAGACATTGATAGATAAGACAGTGTATTCAACAGCAGGTTGCTTTTGAGACAGAGAGGTTTAGTGAATTCAAGGTTTAGAGCAGTATTTTTTAAACATGGTAGCTTTAAGATGTGTGAATGCTGGATGGGGAATTCTGTGAGTTGAACTCCACACATCTTAAATAACTAAATTTAATTTGAGTCTTAGAGTCAGTATTACATATATTAATGGTGTTTTCACATCAAGTCTTTATTGCACAAGTATCCCGTTCATTTGTAGAATTCGGGGGAATTGCCCAGGCATATACATTAGAAGACATAAAATCATAGATTCATAGGGCTGGAAGGAACCTCAGAGGTTTTCTAGTCCAGCCCCCTGCTCAAGGCAGAGGTTGTACATCATTCCAATCAACTGATTGTCCAGTCTGTTCTTTTCACACAAAACCACAGGAGACAAGCTATTCCATTAATTGCCCTGTCAGAAAATTTTTCCTTACTTCTAAGTTGGACATGATGGGTAGGCCGAGAGATATCATGGAGATAAACAACTGAAAAATGAAATTTGTTGATAGCTAATTTCATAAATGACACTTAAGAAATCTGGGAAAAAACAATTAAAAACATTTCAAAAGATTCTGCCTCCATGAAATCAAGAATAAACAAAGGTTGAAAATTTATTTATAGATTCACGATTTTGAGTTTGTCCCTAATAGTCCCTTATGTTTAGTTTACTACTGATGCCATTGCCTGGCATTTTCTGTCCTTTGATGATGATGATGATGATGATGATGATGATGATGATGATGATGATCATCATCATCATCATCATCATCTTGATACCCCACCTTTCCAAAAAACGTTCATAGGGTAACATGTAGCATTCCTTTCTCTGATTATTTTTTCCACAGAAACATTGGAAAGATAATAATTATCCAAAGCTACTCAATCAGCTTCCATTCTCAGTTTTAGACACTCCACATTCCTAACACAACATCTTAACTAGGATGTGACACTTCCCAAATATTAGCCTCAGGAATGCTCCAAGTCAAAGCATCCTGGCTGGTTGAGGTCAGAGAGAATGAATGACATGAATAAGTTCTGGCAGAAGCCGGAGCACCTTGGGCAGCTCCCGGCAGGAAGTCACAGGATGTTGCTCCACCAATATTTCACAATGTTAAGAATTCCCCACCCGGTTCACCTGTCTCAATGTTCTTAGGTTTGAGAAAAGCTGCTCTACCACCCGCCTATCAACAGCTAAGGTCTTCAGACAGATAGCAGAGCCTGGTGAACCTAGCTAGGGCTGATTGCTGAGTGTATGTCAGCTCTTCAAGTTAGATCAAACTAAGAAACCAAGGCCATATAGGCCAATACAACTGTATTTTCATTGCCCAATTAAAATAACAGAATTTTGCAATTCTTAATACGCCTCTGTAATGGCGTGTGGGAAAGATTCGCTCTCCAGCTAAAAGCACTATATTTCCCTGCTTCAGCATCACTCATCAAAGTTCAGTATGAGACTTTTTATTTTAAATTAAAAAAAAACAATAAGCCACGGATATGCATAATCATTGCACATAAAAAGCAACTGACATCCATAAATCTAATAACTCTTTTACCATTTAAAGGTCCTGGCACCTGGGAATAAATCCTGGGAATTGTATCTGGGCAAAGTGCTAGTGATCTGATAGAGTGGCTGACTCCCCAAGAGTGATACTTCCCAGGATTCCCCAGTAAGAAAAAATTATAAAATCAATTTAGAGCAATCACACTGACACTAATGCAAATTTTCCTTCACTTTTACCAGTGCCATCTTCTAAACCAGGGTCAGCAAACTATGGTCTTCAGGCCAAATCTAGCCTACCACCTGGCCTACAAACTAGCCAAACTCCTGGGGTAAAGGTAGGAGCCAAGTCATCCTGGGCAGGGGCAGTCTATCAGCATCTTCCTTGCTGGCAGGCCAACATCTTCCAATAGTTACCATGCTCTTTGGCCTGCAGACCTGCCAGACACAGTGGTAGAAGAGAGGCAAGATCTGGCCCTTTATGGCAGAAGTCTACAAACTCGGCAACTTTAAGACTTCTGGACTTCAACTCCCAAAAGTCCCCACCCAACATGTACAACTGCAGTGTTTGCTTAGTGACCACCACCAAAAGGTTGTAAAATTGGGAATGCTCAGATGGTGACCCACTTTATTGTGAGCTCAATTAGTCATTGAGGATTACCTGAATAGCATTGGCTTAGACACAATACAAACAAAATATATGGAAATTTCACATCCAACACATTGTTCCCTGCATTCCCACTCTATAATCTTATTTCTTTTCCCCCCCAAAATGCCTTAGGTACCAGCTTAATAATCAAGATTCAAAGTATGTCTCCAAATACAGACATTTTTATCTTCTTTCAAAGAGCATGCATATCACTCCTGATTTGTACTAGCAATAGCAATAATTATCCAAATGCTACAATCAGTAAAGTTAGTTTACATCATTATTCTAACGTATATTATACTTTGTAATAATTTTTTTCTGTTAAAAAAAATAGAGAAAAGCAACAGACAAGTTTCTCTACTGTTAAAGGTTGGGGTTTTTTGTCAGTTTGAGAAAGACTTCCGCAACGTGATATCCATTACTGGAAATGTACACCCATATATCTGTACTTTTATTATTGATAGAATCATCCACAGGAAAGGAAGGTTAAAATAAACATTATGTAAAATATTTAAAATAATGAATTTCATTTCCACCCAAAAGATGCTGGGTGAAATACTAACTTTGACATAAATTTGACATTCTATCACATCAAAGAAATAGCAAATCAGATTTGGTCAACTGAACTGGCCAAGCAAATATATTCATCTGATACTCCCTAGTTTAGAAATTTTGGAAAATGTCAAACACTCTTGGAAACTTTTAAACTCATCTTAAGAGAGGACCCAGTTTTGATAGCAAGTCACTCACAGTTTACGTTCACCAAACACTGTAGACTAGAAAACAGTAGTTTGTAGCTGTGTTACTGCAAAGCTACCCACATCACTAGGTATCTTCAGTGTACTGTGTGAGCAATTTCTCTAATTTTTCTGGGAGTGGAAGACAGGAATTATTCTTATAGAAATAAAATTCAAGGAAATATAGCACACTTGTTTAAAAAGGGCAGTGGAATGTTAATACTGGGAAGTACGATTGAGAGGCACAAGGATGAGATATATGTCTCTTCTTCCTTCCAAGAAAATGAACAGATTAAGGAAGAAAGGTTTTGAGACTGAACCTTTTTCCTTGCTGATCTTTTTAAAAAATGCTAAAAGTTGAATGGAAGGGTTGCAGTTTGGGATTTCCTGGAATCCCAAATTGGGAAGCTGGAAAAGCATCTTTCAAGAAGGCAATTCCATATTCTTCCCAAGGCCATTCCCATTAAGTCATCCAAAGACTCTTTTATAGAAGTTATGATGAACACCCCCAAAGGTACAACTTGGTTCCAAAGTTCCAACAGCTGGCTCCCACCCCAAGCATCACATGACTGCATGCCAGACACTTGGTAGATGCTCATATTTACAATTGTTTGTATATCCTGCAATTACATGATTCTGGTTTATTGTATTTTTGCAGAAAAGTAACATTTACTTCTAGTTTGGGTCAAAAATGGTCCAAGGTGAATAATGGGTTCACTTAACAACCACAACATTTGCTTTATGACCACCAAAAACGATTATAAGATTAGGTCAATCACATAGGTGACCTGCTTTACAGCCAGCATGACTTACAACCACTATGGGTAGACTCCATTACAGTTGTAAGTAATTTATTATTTCTCCACTTTTGCAAAAAAAATTGGGCTTCAATAGGCTACTAGACTTCAGTTTTAGCCAGTGGTAACATGCAACTGTGCAACTTTGAAAGTTACAGTATTCCATACTGCTTTTGTTTTTCTTTTAAATTTAAAGAAACGCGCATGCAGTTATGTGTAAAATCTTATTTGGTCTCCAAGGTGATCACACTCTTGGAAAGATTTGGTTTATTTGGAAGTACAGTGAAACATGCTTCTGATTTTAATTTAAAGAGGTCATCGTCTAAAACATAGGAAACAAGATCCTCTTTCTTCAATCAACGCAGGCACAGATTTGTATGTTGACATCCAACCTTGTAAAGTGGTTCAACATATACCAAGGATCAGCTGAAGATCAGGAGATACAATTCGAACTGTGGGTTGGTTACATTCTTGACACATGTTGATTGGTTCATTTCCTGCCCCATGCTCCTGAATGCTTTCAAGGAGCTTAAGACTGGCTTCAAATTCAGCATTATTCCATTTTGATAAGTTAATGAGGGCCAAGGAAAGAATCAGATGCAGATTAACTAAATATAAGGCTGGGGAGAAGAATCCTGCCTATTCTAAAGCCTTCCAGATCTTTGGTTTCAAGATTCTTGTTTTGCATATTGATAGGTTTGAACTTTAAGGGCTGAAAAGGTTATAAGCACCTGGAAGTAGGAAGTGAGCTAGGATAAAAAGCTTGGATAGCAAACCAACTCAGAACCCATTCTTCCTGGCAAGAAGGATGGAGTCTAGTTAAGAACTAACAGAGGTGATAAACAAGACAAAGAGTATGGAAATGGTTAGGAGGAACAAGTTGTATCATGGTTTGAAGCATCCAACATTCTATCCAATTAGTAGTACAAGACTCAATAACTGACTTGCAAAGTTCCAATTCAAGCATTTTTCCATCTCAAATTGCTTAGCAAGTATTTTATAAGCCTATATGTCCACGATTTTTCATTTTTTCTCAATGAGCATAGGTTCTAATCATCGTAATACCACATGCATCTCTTATTTCATTTCACTGTAAGTTGTATTTATAACACATTCACCCCCAGAAGTGATGCATCTTGGAAAATATCTTGAAAAAAAAAAGTATGTGTCCACATACATAATATGTCTTGGAATGTCTATGATTAAATTGCTGATAATTTTCTGATCTGTCCTAGGAGGAACATCAAACATGAGAAAAGTCCACTGGGGCACATTGCAAACAAGCCATGATCCTGATGACCCTTATTTGGGAGGCCAAGCTAAGAAATGAAAAGATGGAAGGTGGGGGCTGTTTTATACAATTCTCTCTAAGTTGGGATTTAAGTGTGCACCACACCTTGTCGAATAAGTTCTTTGCGGTTGTCCAGGATAGTGTCAAAGCTCTCCTGCAATCGATTTTGCTGGTCGGCAACCTTCTCCTGGAGGCTGCGAATCCAGCGGAGCAAAGCCAGGCAGCGATACATCACTAAGTGGGTGTGATATTTCTGTTTCTCTAACTCTTTGAACTTCTTCTTCTCCTGCATGTTCCTGAAAGCCTCTGCCAGTGCTGGGGAGAAGGTCTCAGAACTAGAGGAAGAGCTGTCAAAATCACCATAGGAAGCTTGCTGCTTAGCATTACATGTCCAGTCTTCATCAGTGACAGAAGGTATCTTCCAAACATTGGTGCCATCACTCTCAGGGCTATCAATCCAACGACTGCTATAATAACCATTGTCTTCTAGAGGGGAGCTGACCAGACTCCCTTTTTACTTTACCTTCACCTGGTACTTGGTCTCTTGTTCTGGACTCCGGAACTCAGGACTTTCAGGTGGTCTACGAATGTCCTCCTCTTTTCTTTTCTTCTGACCTAAGCCCAGGAAATTGTCCTCAGACAATTTTTGAGAAATACTTCTGGAGCAATTCTTTGCTTTCTGTATTAGATCAGTCAGATTCTCAGATATCTTCTTTATCCCATTGTCATTCCATTGTTCCCATTCCTCTGGTATTGGCGCCTTTGATATCGGTTGGCTCCAGTTTTCCTTGCTATCGTAGGACTTCTCATCCATGAAGTTGAGGTTCTTGTCTGGGTGGGAGTCCTTTTTGTTACGGTAGATCACATCCTGCTGTGAATTTCCCCGGGCTTCATCGAGCTGCAGGTGGAGGCGGAATTCCGGCTGGCACGTGGCAAACGTCAATGCCCCCACCCAATTGGGAAAAAGAAACCAGCAGAGAAAGAAATGTAGATGTAAAGACATGACCAATAAGCAGAAAAATTCCAACACTCCTAGGTGGTCATCCTGAAACTCATACTTTGGATCCCAGGCCATATCTCAACATGTAGACCTGTCTAAAAGCCTGGGTCATCAAATAAAAAAACCCTGTGATCAGTAGCCCTGTGATTAGAGCTGACTAAGCTTCTTCTGAATACGGTCTGGTTTTTGAGGACTTAAGGAAAGTTTCCTTTGCTCCTATAATGAGCTTCTTGTTATCGTAATCCTGAATTATTTCATTAACTCAGTGGTGCAGGTTCATGCAACACTGAAATAAAAATTGACCAGCCAAGTTGAATTCACACAGCATATAGTACTGACTCACAAAGTAACCAGATTTTGGTCCAGTGAGTTGTGTGAGGCCAATCCTATTGCTGAGTTGTGAGAGGCCAACCCCAGTGCTTCTTTTGCTGGGGAGACGGGGAGGAGAGGATAATTTCATGCTAACCCACAAGTAATTCGCAAACTGAATTTTCCATCTTTCTATGACTACGTGACTATGTTGCATAGCTTTTTTCTAGCTTAAAGCCACAATAGTCCCCTGAATGCATGTTGGGCTGAGAGGACCCTGCCACTCTACGTGGGACCTGGATAAGTACTTTAGCTGATCTAATTTAAGTTTTACGAAAAGAAATGAATAACATAGTCATCAAAATGAATGCAGAACATAGAACAATAAGGTTTGAAGAAAACTTTGAGGTCTTCTAGTTCAATCCCATGCCGAAGCAGAAGACCCTACACCATTCCGGACAAATGGCTTCAGTGTTTGAGCACCCAGTAAAGTGAAAATATTTGGGGCTCAAGGTTGAAATGAGGGGTCCTTTGTCACTCTCTGAGCTTGGTTGTTTTCTTACAGGTGCTTCATTATCCAGATAGGTAACATTATCAGTGCTAATCACAAGCACTTATGATGTTACCTAGTTTGGGTGATGAAACATCTGCAAGAAAACCAGCAAACTTTGATGGGGCATCCACCCATATATTTAACCGTTCTATCCCCCTTTTCCTCCCCTAATGGTTATCTCGATGTTGGAGGTTAATCTTGTTACCACAAGTGATAAACTGATCAAACAAATTGTTTGCAAAAGAGGCCAAGCCAACCTCCTTCTCCTCACCCAAATGAACCTGAACAGGCTTCACAAATTACGCAAAAGCCATTGTTAGGCCTTGAATACTTTTGTATATTGTTTACACGAAACATCGGAAGGCCCACAAGCAGAGCTTTCACAGGGACTCTTGCCACCCTTGGGGGCTGCAGGATGTGTTGTTCAGCTGTAGGTCAAACGAGGGCAGATCTGGGCCAGACAGGTGGAATATAATAACCTGGCAGAAAGGGAAGATTTTCTCCTTGCTGCCCCGCAATCCCACCCCCCACCCCCACCCCCCAAAAAATCCACACCACCCAAAGCAGGTGAAAGAACAAAACTCCCCGAGCTGATTCCCATACAACCCTCAAAGATGCCATGATGGAACAAGGGGGTGCAGATTGTTGACTCCGCATTGCTGACACATAGGGGCTCCCCTTCCCGCTGGCATTTTCCAAGCAAGCTCTCCCAAAGATTTCTCTCCTTTCCCAGCTGAGAATGACGCCGTCCTGAAACCTTTCCCTGTCGGGCAGGTGGGAGAAGGCTGGACCTGTGGCCGTTTTAAGGCAGGTCATTTTTTTTGGGGGGGGGGGGAAGGGGAAGAGAGGTGGTGGTGGTGGGGTGCCAGGTGCAGCGTCAACGGCCGTGCAGGCAAACTGGCGCCAAGGAAGGAAGGAAGGAAGGAAAGAAGGAAGGAAGGAAAGAAGGAAGGAAGGAAAGAAGGAAGGAAGGTAGAAAAGCGGGAGCCGCTCTTGGCCGGGGGTCCCTCTAAAAAGGCTTTCTAAAAGGGTCGCTTGCGGGCCCCCCCCCCGTCCCCTCCCTCTCTCCGTCCTCTCCCCGGTCGCGGGCTTGGCACTCACCGCTGGAGCCTGGCAGGAATCTAGCGGGGGGGGGGGGG
>BLBF01000072.1:11492126-11516587 GCA_015471245.1 Laticauda colubrina
GGGGGGGGGGGGGAGACGCGGGAGGCCGGGGCTCGGGAAGGCGGCAAGGAAGGAAGCACCGCCCGTTTCTTGGAGGTGCCCAGACGGGGCTGGGGGGTGGGGGGGTGGGGGGTGGCGGCGATTGCAGAGAGGGGAAGGCAACAGGCGGGCAGAGGGAACAGGTGGACTCCGGGAAACCGGCGCGTGCGGACGGCTCCTCCTCCCTCCTTTCCACACACGCATCCCAAGTGCTTCAGTGGTGGCACCTTCACCTGACCAATATGCGTGAGGGTGGGCAAGACGCCAGGAGGAGGAGGAGGCCTGGGTGGTTGGTGACACGGTCTGTGGTGGGAAGGGTGGGGGTTGATGATGAGGAACATCTGGAGGAGGACTCGGCCTGGTCAGTCCCTGGGGACTCCCGACCCTTCCTGAACGCCGGTGGACCAGCGGGACAGGGGTGGCTCCCTGCTTTGTCAAGCTTGGGGGTGTCCATTAAGGTTTTCATCAGACCCAGGGAACTTTCATCAGACACCTCCCTCCCCCCCCCCGCCCCCAACCCCTTCAGCCAAGCCCCAAAGTTGATTGAACATAACTGGATAGAAGCTTTCCTGTCAAACAGGCAACAAGTGGTCAAAATTGGGAGCGTCCTATCAAATTCTGCACAGTGGTGTCCCCCAAGGCAGTGTGCTTGGACCAACTCTCTTCATACTCTACATACATGACCTCTGTGATCATATCAAGAGCAACTGCGTTCTCTTCGCTGATGATGTAAAGCTGTTCTACACCACAGACAATTCTGCTACCCTTCAAAAAGACCTCGACTATGTATCAGAATGGTCAAAGAAATGGCAACTTCAAATCTCAACAAATAAATGCTCCGTCTTACATATTGGCAAAAAAATAAATAAATCAGAAAATAAAATACAAGCTGAATAGTCAAGACCTTGTTGAGGATCCAAACTCTGTCAAAGGACCTTGGAGTACTCATCTCTAATGATCTAAGTGCTAGAGCCCACTGTAACTACATAGCCAAAAAGATGTTAAGAGTTGTTAACCTAATCTTACATAGCTTTTTCTCTGGTAATATTACACTAATAACTAGAGCATACAAAACTTTTGCTAGACCAATACTTGAATACAGCTCATCAGTCTGGAACCCACTTTATGTATCTGATATTAACACAGTTGAGAAAATCCAGAAATACTTCACAAAAAGAAGTATCCACTCCTCTACTTGTTGCAAAATACCTCATGCCACCAGACTTGAAATTCTAGACCTAGACAACCTAGAACTATGCTGCCTTCGGTCCGATCTAAGTATAGTACAGTATACATACTGTAATGTCATACACTGCAATGTCCTGTCAATGAATTACTTCAGCTTCAACCTTAACAACACAAAAGCACACAATAGATACAAACTCAAGGTTAATTGCACCAAACTTGACTTCAGGAAATACAACTTCAGCAACAGAGTGGTCAATGTCTGGAATACTCTCTTCCTGACTCTGTGGTTTCTCCCCCAAACCCCAAAAACTTTAACCTTAGACTGTCTACTATTGACCTCATCCATTTCCTAAGAGGTCTGTAGGGGGTGTGCATAAGTGCACCAATGTGCCTACCATCCCTGTCCTATTGTTTCTTTTATTTTTCTTATATGTACCCATTTCATGTATTTATAACTATGTATGTACTTATACCTATTATCTTGTAAGCGACTGACAAATAAATAAATAAATAAAAAATAAACAAACTGTTGAAGCTAATCCCAGGTATGAATTGTACAGTGGTGAAGAATGCAAGGAGAGCCAAGCATGGCTGGCTGGGATGCGAGTTAAAATCCACCAGATTTAAAGTTGCCAAGGTTAGACTCCCCTGCTCTTCCAAAGGTGCTTTTTTGTTCACAAAAGGCAACTGGACTTTCTGGTAGTCCAGTTCTGGTAGCACCAGAAAGTTCAGTTGCCTCTTGAAAAAAAACCACCTTTGGGACAACTATGACCTGGATGACTGAGAATCTCCATAGACCCTGCTCTAAATGTTGAATATTTAGCCTGTTTAGTAGGAGATTACCCTAGGTGATTAAATACCACGCATGGGGAAGAGGATATGTATCACGATGTCATCACACAATGTCACCACACCTTTGATTTCATTGTTGCTTGTACCAGACATCTATGCTGCCTTGGCGTTCTCATTATATGTTTAACTATTTAAGCTACAGCAGAACCTCTGGTCACAAACATAGTTGGTTTCATAACTTTGGCCGTAACCTATTTGGTCGTGACCCAAACCTAATTTTGGAAATTTGGCACTTACAAAAAAATTGATGTGGAAGGGGAAATCAGCCGTGGGAAAAAAAAAAATTGTGAATTTTGTGGTTGGAACCCAATTTGGTCATGGTCAGAAGTGTTCATGACCAGAGGCTCTACTGTATTGTGAGTCAATTTATTATATGAATCTAGCTAGTGGTTCAAAACAGTGGCTATCAATTCCTTCAAAGGTTGTTGGATTACATTAAATCATAACTTGTTGACCATGTATTACAAAACCAAAAGATTGGGTTCATGCAACAAAACCATAAACCAGAATTTATGAAGCAGAAACTGAATTCCTTCATACAGTGTACCAAGGGGTTCTGATATCGCATCTTATATAAATCTATTCAAATATGATAACAATGTTTGCAGTTTGGTGTAGTCTATTAACGTGCTGGCCTAGAAACCAGGAGACAGTGAGTTCTAGTCCTGCCTTAGGCACGAAAGACAGCTGAGTGACTGGGCCAATCACCAGGAGACTAAGTTCTAGTCCCGCCTTAGGCATGAAGCCAGCTGGGGGACTTTGTGCCAATCACCAGTGATGGCGAGTTCTAGTCCTGCCTTAAGCATGAAGCCAGCTGGGGGGACTTTAGGCCAGTCACTCTCTCTCAGCCCAGCCCACTTCACAGAATTGTTGTTGTGGGGAAAATAGGAGGAGGAAGGAGTATTGGGTATGCTTGCCACCTTAAGGCAGCCTGGCTTAGCATGTGTGAACTCTGCTTCGAACTCCTGCTCATCTGTGCACGTTCAACCATGGGTTAGCAAGTAAGCTACAAGAAAACCCTCATCAAAGCCACCTAGTCTGAATTCTGGCAAACCAGCCTGGGGTTTAGCTGCAGTGCAACACAGTCTACTCTATCCCCTGACGTGGCCTTGGCCCCGTGTCTTGCACTTGCCCTTATTCCTCTTCAAAGCTTGCTTCACATGCGGCATTGGTTAAACCTTGGTTGTTCCTCCTTCCTGACAGAAAAGGGTTAGAGCAACAGGCTTTGTGATGCTTGCAGCAGCATCCGAGCAGTCTTTAGGCCTCTGCTGGGAACAATTTTGTTCAAAGGCTGGGCCAGATCGGTGGATGGAAAACAACAGCAGATGAAAAGCAGGTGGCTCTAATGGCTGGTAAGAACCTGGGATCAGGCCTCAAGGGCCCAGCACCCCCATAATCCAGATGTTTGGGATTTCTGCTGGAACTCCAACTCAGTTAAGATGGCCCTACTGCGTCAAAACTGCAAGAAATCAAAGACTATTCCGAGGAAGTAGATTCCTAAAGTAGGATATTAAAGCAAAATGTGATTGTCTTGCTTTGTGGTCTTTCAATTGGATTCCAGACTTGATCTGTCCCAAACCAGCCTTTTCCCAGATGTGTTACAATTGCAACAGTTGTCACTCTCATTTGGCTTTCCTTGCCTGCAGTTTTCTGTGGCACTTGAGCTGTTTTGTCTGGCAACTTCATGTTTAGAGCCATGTTCAGAGCGGTGTCCCATGCGCACAGCCATGGTGGCACAGAATTTAGAAAGCAGTATTGCAGGCTAACTCTGCCCACTGCCAGGAGCACGACTGACTGGCTCAAGGTTGATTCACCTTCCAAGGTCAGTAAAATGAGGACCCTGATTGTTGGGGGCAATATTCTATTAATATTAATATTATTAATATCCTGGAAAGGACTGTAAAGCACTGTGAAGCAATATCTAATTCTAAATGCTATCGCTATCGCTATTCCCTGTTCACACATTGCTGTCCCTCTCTCATCTTCAGTTCATGATTAAATGGACTTACCTAGTGTTTCTCAACCTTGGCCACTTTAAGAAGCATGGACTTCTTGACTCAAACAATGCATATGTGATTTAGCCTTATGTATTGGCATTTTAAAATTATCTAACTTACTAAATGTTTTAGATAGGTTTTAGACTAGGTTTATTATTACTATTGTTGTTGTTTGTTGTTTTAATTTATAAATACTCTGTAGCATGATTGTAATGTGGTGTTTGGGGCACTGTGCTGGGGTAGCTTTCAAATTTCATTGTATTTGTAGAATGCAATGACAATAAAGCTATTCTATTCTATTCTATTCTATTCTATTCAACCCCCCCCCCCGAGTTCCACAGTTAACTAAGCTGGCTGGGGAATTCTGGGAGTTGAAGTCCATGCATTTGAAAGTGGCCAAGGTTGAAAAACACTGGCCTTATCCTTCTGCTTTGTATTTTGCTAAATATCTATTATATAGTCATATGTAAATCACTGCAGTCTCATGCTCACCTTTGAGATTTCCATGCCAGATGTTGTGTAGAGGAGTTGTTTGGATTTAGAAGTTAGGGGAAAGCATAAAATGGAAGTCTAAAAACATTCAACCCATCACTACCCATAACTAGAAACATGTTTCTGTAGTCAGATAGATAGAAATGAGAGGAAGCTCAGCATCGTATTACACCACAACAACAAAAAATTGGATTGCGTAAAGTTGGGGAAAGCTAATTTATCCTGCTATATCTTTGGATGGAGCAAGCATTTTGCTCCAAAACAAAGTAGCTCCATTGTTGTTTCAACTGTAACTGAATTTCTGGATTTTTTTTTTTTTTAAAGTTGTTATCCATCTCCCAGAGTTACCTTTCTATGTGCTGGGTGGCCAATTCAAACAAATAAACACAACATAAATAAAATCTCTCTCTATATATATATTCTCCTCCCTGCTCTGCTTCCCTGGGCTGACTGGGAAAGAAATGTTTTGTTTGCAAACGTTCCAAGTGTTAAAGGGAGATATTGAGCAGGGGGAAGAATCCTTCCAACTGCATTTTGCTCAGTGCAATTTTCTCTCACACTTTTCATTTCATTTATTTATTTATTGTGCTTCATCCCTGGCTGGGGGAACACATAAGAAGCCTGTTGCGTACCCAAGATCTGTGGCCATGCCTGTGACTTGAAGTTTTCTATGCCTCGTGTTCTTCTCCAGCTGCCTTCTCCAGAGCCTAGACTGACAAGATAATAAAAGGGCCTTTTATATCAACATTGTGCTACAGAAAAAAAACACACATGGAGGTAAAAAGAAAAGCACTGGAAGACACAAACCAAAACAACCGGTTTTTATAGCTCACATATCCTGCTAAGTCAGGGTTGACAAAGCCACAATGGCTAAATTCAAGAAAAGCTACATTATAAATCAGGAATCCCAAACAAATAATAAAACAAATAATAAACAAATAATAAAAACAAATAATAAAAGGGCAAATGATAAAAGTGGGATAATGGATAAATAACCAAATGCATCTATAGCAGAATGTAATCTGGAATCGAAGGATGGGGCGGCTGTTTCCCAGTGGAGTTTGGAATGGCTGGAGGACAGGAATTCCCTCACAATTCAGAGACTTATAGCCATCCGTTTAATGACCGCTTGAAATTACGTCACTGAAAAAAGTGACTTATGACCATTTTTCACACGACTGTTGCAGATCATGTGATCAAACTTGTTTCATATTTATGACGATTGCAGCGTCCTGGGGTCATTTGATCCCCCTTTTTAGACAAGCAAAGTCAATGGGGGAAGCCATAGTTATTAACTTAGGTGGCAAGAAACAGGAGTTCAAATTCTCCCTCAGCAGTAAAGGCGACTGGGTGACTTTGGATCAGTCTCTCTCTCTCTCTCTCTCTCTCTCAGCCCAACCCACCTCGCAGGGTGGTGGTTGTGGGCAAATGACAGGATGGAATGCAGTGAGGAGGTGGGTCCCCAGGAGGGAGGGGCTGCATTCTAGAGGAGCAAAAGGCAACTCAGACAAGATATCATGTGTGAGAGAAAGAAGGTGAAGACAGACCCTCCCTAATGGTTCCCAGACTCTATGTAGGTGCAGAGGGTAGACAGACTCCTCAGTCTGGCAAGATTTTGTCTGTAGGTAGGAAACAATACCTACAGGAGATGCGGTGGCTCAGTGGCTAAGAAGCTGAGCTGTCGATCAGAAAGGTCAGCAGTTCAGCGGTTCGAATCCCTTGCGCCGCATAATGGAATGAGCTCCCATTACTTGTCCCAGCTTCTGCCAACCTATGTATGTGTTGTAAATCGTGGTTTATATCTTAGCATTATGGATGAATTAGGTTACTATCTTGTAGAAAACCAAGGCCCCATAATATGCAAATCCATTTCAAATGTTCATCTGATTCTTGTTAAGGATGTTATCTTTCTCTTTGTTGTGCTTTTCTTTGCATTTTGTCTTTCAGATGCTTTGTAAGCAGATATTTGTTCAGTTAATTCCCCATTCCTTCTCATCTCTCTTCTACCTTCCTTTCCTCTTGTCTTCTTTCTCCTTCCTATTGGAATAATTTATGTATGCTAGGCTATGTCAGATTACACTTATCTTTTCATTGTTCCATTTTTAATTCAACTCTACTACTCTCTAAATTAAATTTAAAATGAATCTGCTTCTTAATTTTCAAATTATTATCTGCCAAGTGGATTATGAGTTTCCTAAATAAAATTATGAGGATGAATCATAAATAGACTCAAGGAGTCCTCTGCTAGATCAGGGTACAGATGTTCCTTGAACAAAAGAAGTAACTATTTCATCTTCAAGGGGGTACAGTCATTATCCTCTGGATTTGCTTTCAAAGGATATTATAGGATTTTAAATTAGGATTGCTGGAAAAACTCTCTTACATAGCCGAGAACAGATTGAAAAGAATGGATTAGAGAAAGAACAACAATTAAGCTTTGCCCTTGTCGCAGTGGTGGGGTTCAAAATTTTTTAGTACTGGTTCTGTGGGCGTGGCTTAGTGGGCGTGGCTTGGTGGCAGGGGAAGGATACCGTGAAATCCCATTCCCTCCCCACCATACTAACCTGCTTTCCAGCTCCATTCTCCTGTGCAGGGCAACAAAAGAAACCCAGCCAATCAGCTGGGACTCAGGAGACGGAGAATAGATGGGGGCGGGGCCAGTCAGAGGTGGGATTTGCCGGTTCTCCGAACTACTCAAAATTTCCACTACCGGTTGTCCAGAACTGGTCAGAACCTGCTGAATGCCACCTTTGCTTTGTCGTGATTGCAACAACTTTTAACTAATTTCTAAATATGCAATCAAGGAATTTTAAGGGGAGATTTCAAGGATTTTCAGGAGGTCGAAAAGGTACAGTCCAAAGGGAGAAGGATGGAGAAACTGTTCTAGATCTTTCCCTCAATTCAGTTTGCAAAGCATGTTCCTTAATTTGGTCAACCCTAAGGCTAGAAAGCAGAGGAATCTGTTGGATTCAACAAATGTACTTATTCACTGAGGAGGTAGCAGGCCCTGAACATCCTTATGGATATGCAGATTATTAATTAAATTAACTTGATTAAATCATGGATATGCAAATTAAATCAATTATGGATATAGATATATTCCATAATATGGAAGGGAAGGGAACTGGTTTCAGTTCACGACTAAAATCTCACTTACCAGCTTGTGGAAAAAGGAGCAGCTAACTGAACTATCCATTGCACATTGGATAGATCCATACAAAATGCTTAACCAGGATAATTAAAAGATCCAGAAGTTCCATTCACATATTCAAGTTTGATTTTCAGTATGAAGATGCTAAGCAGAATGCTTCAGGAATGGACTGTTCGGGAATACAGGATTATTCACTTTTTTCCTTTCAGAGTTCCTTTATCTGTTCACTCCCTTCTCCGTTGCAGAATATTAGCTTTGGAAGAACAATAGGGTAGTCCAGGGTCCAATAGGAAGCCCAGGGTACCTTTAAAATGTATTGTTTGGGAAAACAATGCTTGGTCTAGGGCCGTGATGGTGAACCTATGGCATGTGTGCCACAGGTGGCATGCAGAGCCATTTGTGCGGGCATACATGCTCCAGGCAAACTTACCTCACTGTGCATGCATGCGCCTCCCAGCTGATTTTCAGGCCTTTTTCGGCCTGCCAGATGCTTGAGGGAAACTTCTGCAGGCTTTGCAGGTCCAAAATATAGGCCTGTTTCATCACTTCCTATATTTCTGAAAATACTGGAAGTGATGAAATGGGCCCATTTTTCGGCCTGAAAAGCCTGCAGAGGCTTCCTTCAGGTCTCTGGCAGGCTGAAAAAGGCCTCAAATGGGACAAAAATCAGCTGGGAGGTGCAGTACAGGTAAGGGGGCAGGGGGGAATTGTGTGCGCATGCATAGGGTGTGTGTGTGGGGCACATGCATTGCCTTCTGGGTGCTGGCACGCGTGTGCATGAATGCAAATGTGCACACATTTTTGGCACAGGAGCCCAAAAAGGTGAGCCACCACTGGTCTAGGGATTAAGGCACCAGCTTAGAAAGCAAGTGACCATCAGTTCCAGTCCCACTTTGGCATGAAAGCCAGTTGGGTGACTTTGAGTGAATCACCAGGAGAGGGTGAGTTTCAGTCTTTCCTGTATGAAAGTTGGCTGGGTGACTTTGAGCTAGTCGCGCTCTCTCAGTCCAATCCACCTGACAAGGGTGGGGAAAATAGGAGGAGGCATGTTGGATATGATCAGCATCTTGAGTTATTCATAAAATAGTAAAAGGTGATATTAAAATTAATAACATGAAATAATACAATAATACAATATAAATATAAAATACTATAATATGGAAAGCTCTTAGTACTCTTACCGCTATTTGCACAGACTGCGGGTCTTCATGAATTGACCTTTGGACAGATCCAGCAGAACTCTTCTAATGCTCTCAGTCAATTTTTTAAGGAATTAGTCATCATTCAAAGGGGTGAGGTGGAGTATGGAGACCTTGCATTGCTCATTTTTCATGCATTTTTCCATACATTTTAGTCATTTGAAAGTCAGCTGAAAATGGCAGTGGAGAGACCTCCAAAGTGATCCCTCCTTCTCCCCAATGGGTTAAAGCTTTGATTTTCTTTTTTAAAACTTTCCCTGGACTGTGTGTGTAACCCAACCTTCCCCAACTGGCTCATCTGAATTTAATAAAGCAGGGGGAGGGGGGAGTTGGAGAAATCTCCCAAAAAGCTTTCATAGAAATTAAAGTAAACAATGCCTTGACCTCCATCCCCTCCTTGCCCGGCTGCTGACTTGGGCCTGTTGTTACGGTTACAGACGGTTTGGCATTTTTGTTTAATTGTAAACACATTTGGTAAATGCTGCCAGGATTTGGTGGTGGCTCACAGAGAGCACAGGTGAAGAACAGCAGAGGAAACATCTCCTAGGCTAAGAGAAAGAAAAGTTATATTTAAATGGACACAAAAAAGGAGAAGCAACAGACACAACTGAGAAGGCCACAAGTGGTAGCAGCAAGTATTTATTAGATCTGCCATCTTGGACTGGGCTGTGAGGAAATATGTGAACTCGGACTAGAAGTTTCCACCATTCACAAGATGTGATGGTGCTAGATTAGGATCCTAAGTACATCCTCCTAACAATGAATTAAAAATAGAACATCTATAACTTCATAAGAGCAGAGATTGGTTGGTTGGTATGAGTTATCAAGTTGTTTTCAGTTTCTAGTGACTCCATAGATTTTTCTCCATGATGACCTATTCTGGTCTTTGAAGTCTCCAAATAGTCCACTCATCACCCCTGTAACTGAGCTATCTGCCATACTGCTGATCATCCTTTTCTTCCTTTCCCTCCCTTCCACCTTTTCTAGCATCAAAGCCTTTTCCAGAGGGTTGGATCTTTGCACAACGTATCTGAAGTAGGATAATTTGAGTCTACTTAATCTCATTTGTGCCTCAAATGAGAACTCAGGGTTGAGTTTTGATGAACCACCAGTTTGGCTATCCAAACTACCTGTACCAGGAGGCGTCTGCAACACCAAAGTTCAAAAGCACCAGGCAGCTTCTTTGTGGTTTGTTTTATCTGACATGTGGCTACAAAAGAAAAAAAATGTGAAGGCCCAATTCCCTTCTTTCCATTAATACAGGGTCCAAAAGGAAAAAAAAAATAGGTAGGGGTGGATGAAATTCTCCATTTCCTCTTGCTCTGTGAATTGCTAATAAACTCCAGACAGAAAGGTCTGATTAGGAAATGGTTTCGGAAATTGAAAGTCAGAGGAGAAAGAAGAGAAGGGGGTGCCTGACCCGATGCTGTGTCCTGGCAAGAAGCAAGCTGGGTTTTGCATGTAATTGTGTCCTCCACTTTTCTCCCTTGCCCAGGAGAGAGATCTAAGGCTGTCCTCTGAATGGGTCATTTTCAGTGTGTTTGTTTTGAAGATGCAACTTCTCTTGTGGAGAGGTTGCCTTTTCCTGTGGAAAGCTTTCATTTGTCTGTTTTGGTCTCTGGGTGCTTGCAAACATCTTGCAGACTTCTTTTGATGGTGAGCTGACCTTATAGCTAGGGAATGAGGAAAGCACAGTTCTTTCTAAGCATCTTCCCAAGCATCTTTCTGTAGAAGTCTCCCTGGCTGTTCACAGGTCTACATTTCCTAGTCTGAGAAAAGTCCAGGGAAGAAGTCCCTCTGCAAGGTTTGCATGGAGGCAGAAGAATCCAGGGAGGCTGCAGTCCCTACAGAAGGAATGGCACGTTGAAGCATAGCAATCTCCGCAGAAGACCATCACTTCTGTAATGGAAAGTGGGAAAGACCTTGGGTGACAAAGCAAAGAGATGCTCCCAAGGGAACAGTTAGATAAAAGACAGCATAGCCTGCAGCTACCTAGGGGACAGGGCAAGAAGCTCAAAAGAGACCCTCCTTAGTTTCTCTGGGACTGGTAGTAGAGGAGATGTGGGGGTGGGGGTGGAAGGAGTTGTAGTTGCATGGTTCTGTCAATGTAGCATTACAGTAAAGTAGAATTCCATCTGGTTGTGATTCCTATCTGGTTTACCCCGCAGAGCTGGCAGAAGGACCCTGTCTCCAGAATAAAGGCTGTGTGAGTTCAAGCAACCATATGAGTTGCTTGAAATGGGGCAGCACAGAAACATTGCAAATAAACTGATAAATGAATGTTAACCCATGTTTGTTGAATTAACCTAATTAATACTTCACAATGTACTCTATCTTATTTAAATTCTATGGTTGTGCTCATCCTTTGACAAATGGGTAAGAGCCTATCTAAACTAAGCACCTCTTTCCAAATTGTTAAAGCATTTTTTTCAGATTCACACAGTTCTTTTGAGAGCTGTTCCAGATTGTCTTCGAAAGAATATAGGCAGGCAACAGCCACTTCACTTTGCATTTTGCTCTGGAAAAAAGTAGCTAAACTAATTCAGGAATTGATCAAACAAGCTATGATTGTTTTGACTGCAAGACCAAGGCATGTTTCATATAACAAGCTAAGCCATAGTTTAAGGATGGATGTGAAGAACACATAATGCTGGAATATGGTGACTTTGGTTTGGCTTAATGTTTCTTGTTCATCAAACCAAACAAAGTTATTCCAAAAATAATTCTTGAATAATTATTTTCATTACTTGCTCCAAACCCAAAGACTTCATGGTTAGCTTAGATTTTTTCCAGCTAATCAGAGAAGAAGAAAATCTCTTTGATCTTGGAGCTCACAAATACAGTGCAAAGAAACATATTCTGACTTGAACATAAACAAAGCCCCACCATTTCTAGACAAAAAGTGATTTTCAGTTACTATCTAAACTAAATCTATCTAAGCTAAATTTATCTTCATTTAAAAAGAAAAAAAATTTTTTTTTAAAAAAGAGGAAAAAAGAATGCAAAGATTGAAAGAGAGAAGTTAATAGTTTGTCAAAACTATTGTGTCAAAAAGTCAAGAAAGTGGCCATGAACATGCACTGAAACTTCATTTCCATTTTTATGGGGTTCCTTGAAAATGATTTCTAAAGCGAATTCTCTTTCATCAGATTGAATGAGAACTGATAGCAAAAAATGCAGGAGAAAGTTTCTGCCCATTTTTTAATATGCTTTCTATCCTCTTTTCCCCCATATATATACATACACACACACACACATGCTAGTGTTTACACCACATACTAATAACCTTAATTAAAAACCCTGATACTGTAGCTGCATTTACATATGTGATTTGAAACTACCCTTAACTTGTGGTTAGGGTAGATTTAATTTAATAGATTGCACCGATCCACTTCCATGGTTCATTGGAAGAATGACATCAAGAAATCTTCCAACCTAATTTTTTTATTGTTTTCACATCTACAGGTAGTCCTTGACTTACAATCATTCATTTAATGAGTGAAGTTACAATGGCATTTAAGACCATTTTCCCCACTTACAACTGTTGCAGTATCTCTGTGGTGACATGATCAAAATTTGGACGCTTGGCAACTGGTATGTATTTATGACGATTGCAGTGTCCCAAGGTCATGTGATCATCTTTTGCAACCTTCTGACAAGCAAAGTTGGTGAGGAAGCTGGATTCACTTAACCACAATGTTACTGGAATTAACGACTGCAATGATTCACTTAACAGCTGCAGCAAGAAAGGTCATAAAATGAGGCAAAACTCTCTTAACAACTACCTTGCTTAGCAATGGAAATTTTAGGCTCAATTATGATCATATGTTAAGGACTACCTGTATAGACAAAATCTCACCAAACTGAGGATTAACTATTATGTACTTCTACAACATATTCTGGGTGTCAGGATTCCAGCAGTTAAATCATGAGCCTCGAGCCACACTCCCAAAACTAAAAAATATTTATTTGAAGTTAACATTCTATGTCCGGCATTAACCTGGGTGTAGCCAAATCTGAGATACGTAATTCACTGTCACCCTTGACCCTGCTTCCCCCACCCCACCCCACCCCACCCCTCTGGGTGTATCATCCAACGAAAAACGTCCATAGCCAAGAGTCATCAGTCATGTTCTCCAATTAGACTTTTGCCGCCAGAAGCTTCAGTCATCTAATCAGTCTCTGAAGAAAATATGAATGGAATGTACTTTCGATTCCACACTGCTGCCTGCTCTTTGAAACTCTCCCCCTTTTTTCTGTTATCAACTATAAACGTGTATACAAAATGCTTTATGAGTTGACATTGGGAACTGTTAGGGAGGCACTGTCTTGATCTTCTTTTTCTCTGCATGTGATATCTGGGCTGCCGCTTACTCCTCTGCAATGCACCCCCTCTCCCTCTTGGGGACCTATCCCCTTATTACATTCCACCATGTTTATTTATTTATTAGACTTGCATGCCACCCTTCTCTCCTAGAAGTGACACATACTATGAGAATCCAGACAGTGAATCCCCATCTTAAGCATGCTGTGTAAGCACAGAGCACTGTTACAAATCAGAAACATGATTCCTATAGGCACTTATGCACCCATGGCCTCTGCCATTGGTATCCATTGGGTGCTCTTACCCCTTGATTATCTGTTTGAATTAGGCTGGCAGAAACAGCTGTAAAAATTCAGAGCACCTCAAGATGGCAGCAATCAGGAAAACAAAATTTTTGCTACCATCTAGTGATCATCTAGATTTGATAGTTCTGGCATGTTTTAAGTTTCTGTGACTGACAGACAAATAGAAGCAAAAGCGTTTTCCTCTTGGTGTCATCTTTATTTCTTCAAATTGGTCTTTGCCTTTTCTCTGAAACAGATGGGCTCCATTCCAAACAAAACTCTGGGCTGCAGCAAATAGCCATTTTCCATTTCAAAGAATAGGAATGAAGCTAGGTAGGCCTGAAGGCATTTTTGGACATCAAAATAATGCTGAAAAATGGTTCCTCTCCTGTTTTCCAAATATTTCTAAGTCATGTGGTTGCCAAGTAGGCATCAAGAAGATATTTGATGGTAGTGGTGACTATGAACCAAATTGAGAGTTTATATAAATTAAAAATATTATTTAAAAAGAGTTTACAATTGTAGTGTCAACAAATAGGAGATAGAAATTTTCATAAAGGACCTGGATTCTCTTTTTTCAGAAGGTTTCTGTGCGCAAGACAGAAATGTAAAGAAGTATACGTGGTTAATGGTATGTGAAAATGACCTTGGCAGAAGGAGGGAAGAGATACCACCTAGGGAATAGCCAGATAAGAGGGGCATAATGGTTCATAACCTGCAGCTACATAACAGGCAGAGAAAGAAACTAAAAAATATACCTCCCTAATTTCTCAGATGATAAAAGAAACAGTGGGAGATTTGTACTTTCACACTTGCAAGATTCTGTTAGAGTCCTACAGTAAAGTACAATTAGCTTATCTCATTGTATTTCCTGTCTGATCTACCTGGGAAGGCTGACACTGGGTTCACACAACAGTTACAAACCAGACCAATTGCAAACTTAGTTGTAAACCTGCTTATAATTCCAGATGGTGTGTTTGTGTCACCTGAAACCCTGGAAAAATGGATTGATGATGTATGTTGTGTAAACACAGTGTCAACGTTCCAGGGAATCTCCATTCCAACCAGTAACTCCGAGACAAGCATCATCTCAAAAGTACCTTTATTAGAATAGCACCTGGCACATCTGTGGAATTCTGAAACTAAAAGTTTCCCAGACTTCCCACAATGTCCCAAACTACAATCCGTCCCCTTTTTCCATCATCATCACATGAACAATCCCAATCCCAAAGTAAATTCCCTTTTTCTTCTGCGCCACACTCTATGACCTTGAACTAACAAAATAATTCTATTTTGTCTACTTAGAGCTACTCAATAAAAATCACCCCCCTGCCACTTTCTCAAGCTTTGTGGCAGCAATGAATAAGGATTCCAAAGCGGACACACAGCCACTCTGAAGTGTTCTAAATGTAAGAAGAAGAGAGGTGTGATAACAGGAAGAGGCATACCTATCTTATGGTGGAAATTGTTTTGAAACAGAAATGGCCTCAATCACAAACGAAAGACCTTGGGCATTCCACTTTTGTTATAAAGAAAAAAGAGGCAGTGGCTCTATCACTCGATATTCTTGCCCTTGTCAGAAAAATGTAGTTCCAAGATTTTTTAAGAGAAAGCTATGTCAAGCAACAAAACCTTATAACAGTGGTTTCAACTCACTTCATGCCCAGTTAAGCATGGAGTCCCTTTAGGCAAATGGTTAACCTAGTTGCTGTGTTAACCAATTTTCTGGCCTTATTCAAAACATTAACTAAATGGGTTGGATTCACAGAGCATGCAAAACCAGAGGAAATCAAATCAAGGTTAAACTAACCCAACTTAGCAGGTGGAATGGATACTGCTGTTAGTTTTAATTGGCCTGGATGGACAAGTTGAATGGATATCATCTTTGTGAGCATCATGTAGCAATGTAAGTCAAAGCCAAAATGAGATTTGGGTATTTTTTTATCCAGTCTTATCTCCACAACATCATATTTAACCGTCATACAGCTTATCCATTTCACCTTATTCTATTATGTGTATGTAAACACAGTCATTGTGTTTTGCTAACTCAGGGCCTTGTGTAAACACATCCACTGTCTCTCTCCGCTTCACAATTTCCAGAGGGGACATAGCTGCAATTCCCACCAAACCCAGGCAGCGTGACCAAGTCGCCTTGGCTTCATTCATATTTCTCCAGGACCTTGAAAAATTAACTTGTAAAAAATCACTAGTACAATGTGTCTTTTTCAAGGCAAAAAGCATTTATAAGCCTCTCTTGATTCCTCTCCATGCTATAAGTCCAACCTCCAAACTTTTATAAAAATGAACTCCTAAAGAAGTCACAATGCTTCCTAAAGCCAGCCATAGGAGAGAAGGACATGGCCAATTTAGACCGCTTCTGAAGACATCTCTATCAGTGGTGGGATTCAAATATTTTTACTCCCGGTTCTGGTTCTGTGGGCCTGGCTTGGTGAGCATGGCAGGGGAAGGATACTGTAAAATCTCCATTCCTTCCCCACTCCTGGGGGAAGGTTACTGCAAAATCCCCTTCCCTCCCCACCCCACTAACCTGCTTTCCAGCTCCCTTCTCCTGTGCAGGGCAACCAAAGAAGACCAAGCCATCTGAGACTTGGGAGGCAGAGAACAGATGGGGTCGGAACCAGTCGGAGGTGAGATTTGCCGGTTCTCCAAACTGCTCAAAATTTCTGCTGCTGGTTCTCCAGAACTGGTCAGAACCTGCTGAATAACACCTCTGATCTCCATGTAGTCTTACTAAAGGAGTAAGTCCACCTTTAAAACTTCAGCTTTTATCTTTGCTCAGTTGCTTCCTTGGTTTGGGAGTAGAAGGACTAATATCAATCTGAGCAACCCCAATCTTAGCTACAAACAGAATAGTGCTGGATAGGATTCCTCACAAAAGTATACGGGTAATGTGCCAGATGTTCCATGAGTCCTGTGGGAAAGTTTAGTAATATAACTGTAGGCTTTCTGATTTTGTAGCCAAGAAACCCAAAGCTAAAATAACTATATACAACATGACAATTTGGAGACCTTATAGTAAGTGCTTGTTTTAAAAAGACAGATTTCAATAGAAGCCCTGAGCTGGGCTTATTCAGGAAAATAAATTTAGAAATTAAAAGAAAAAAATTCCAGAAAGCAGCGACAAACCATTTCTGAAATGTACCAAGGAAATGTGTAGAAACAGTTATGTTTACATACTCTCCACCTCAGTATGAAGGATATTTTATACTTACTTAAGTGGTAAACTCTGGCTTATCTTGAAAAACAAGTAAAGTAGGATTTGATTATCTGTAGAGATTCTCAGTCATCCAGGTCATCGTTGTCTCAAATGTGTTTTTTTTTCTTCAAAAGGCAGCTGGTCTGGTTTTTCCCTGAGGAGGAACAAGAAAATGTTTCACTTTTCACCCAAGACACTTCATCAGTTCTGAGGGCAGGGGGATCCTTCCATCCATCCTTCCATCCCCCCACCATCAGAACTAATGAAGCATCTTGGATGAGAAGTGAAAAGTTTTCTTCTTCCTCCTCAAGAAAAAAACAACAACCCAGTCACCTTTTGAAGAAAAAAACACTTTTAGGATTTCATTGGTCATGGAATAGGAAACCATCATGAAATCCTCAAAAAAGGCAGTGACAAACCATTTCTGTACTGATATGAGAAAACTTCCTGGATGGGTCTATGAGGTCATCAGGGCTCTAGTTCAGTTTCAAGGTGAATTAGTGTTGTTATTCTAAAAAAGAATAGAAGTGGAAAGTGGCATCCAGATCAGTGGTGGGATTCAATTTTTTTTTACTACCAGTTCTGTGGGCCTGGCTTGGTAGGCATGGCAGGGGAACGATACTGTAAAATCTCCACTCAGAGGTGGGATTTGCCAGTTCTCTGAACTACTCAACATTTCCGCTACCGGTTCTCCAGAACTGTTCAGAACCTGCTGAATATCACCTCTGATCCAGATGTTGTACTATGAATATCAATAACAACCAATAATGACACAGTGACACAAGATCCTAGCTTAGTTATTGAAAGTCCAACCAGGCAGACACTAGATAGTGTGACCCAAAGCCATTATTGATGTTGAGTAAGAAATTCTATGTCAGACATGTTGACCTTCGGGCCAACTAGGACCTCTTCTGGTGCAAGATCCCAGTATCAGCCAATGAATGGGCTACTGAACTCATCTGGTCTTTCTAGAAAATTAAGGCAGCCGGTGGTCAAGTGACCAGCAAGGTTAAAAAAAAAGGGGGTCAGTTGAAAAAAAATTCAAGCAAGCATTTCAGTCTGAATTCTAAAAATAGAGGGCTTCAAAACAGAATATATGACTTTTGGAGAAAAACAGAGATTCAGAAACTGATGAATAAACAAGGATATATTCTTAGAACAAAAGCTTTTATGCGGAGGTGGTATTCAGCCGGTTCTGACCAGTTCTGGAGAACCGGTTGCGGAAATTTTGATAAGTTCGGAGAATCAGCAAACACCACCTCTGACTGGCCCGCCCCCCATCTATTCTCCACCTCCTGAGTCCCTGCTGATCGGCTGGGTCCTTCTTTCGTTGCCCTGCACAGGAGAACGGAGCTGGAAAGCAGGTTAGTGGAGTGGGGAGGGAATGGAGATTTTGCAGTATCCTTCCCCTGCCATGCCCACCAAGCCATGCCCAAAGAACCAGTCGTAAAAATTTTTGAATCCCACCACTGCATTTATGGGTTCTGTACTGTATGAACTGGGAAAAAAAACAGCTGCAAATGTGAATAACATTGATAACAAGACAAATGGATAACATCAAACAGATGAACTTTTGGAAAAGCAACATCACATTTGTTAACTTCGGAAAGATAAAACAGTGATGATGAAAGATATGAAAATGTTCAATAAAAGAATGTTGAACACCAGCTCTCTGGCAGACAGATGGAATTAAAACAAAATGAATGACTGAACATGTAAAAGACATACTTAAACTATGGGGAAAGACTTCCAGTCTTGAAAAAGAAAAGTAGAAGGAGTCAAAAGATGCAAGTTTTGGAGGTAGAAAATATTGAAACATATACATGGGATGAAATTACAGTAATCAACTAATTTATTAGCCCTTCAAAAATAAGAATACAACATTGAGATACATTGCTATAAAACAAAAGAAGAAAATCAATCACTAAAAGAGAAAAGTCTATTGGAAAATGAATCAATGAATTCCAAGCTGATATTTGAAAAACTTGAAAGAAATAGATTCAGAAACAATAGAAAGATTTTACAGGAAAAAAAAAAATCAAAGAATCAAAGAAATCTCAAAAGAATTAAAACAAGAAGTCATGGCTGTTTTAAAGAAAATTAAACAATATGAATTTTGACAAAATCAGCAGTTTTTTAACAAATCAGCATTTGCTTTATAAAAGCATTGCTGGGAAATACGACAAATACACTGCAGATGCTTGCCCTGATAAAGATGAAACATTATAATTTTGGACTAACATCTGGGATAACACAAAGTAACATAATAAAGATGCAACATGGATAAAAGAGATTGAGAAGAAAGAACATTGGCTCGGTCAAAATGGATGATATGGTCATAACATCTGAAATTTTTAAAAAGAAAACAAACAAGGTTTAAAATTGGAATGCATCAGGAAATGTGAAGTTTCCATCAATTTTGGCTTAAACATCTGACAATATTCTAAGAAAGATTGGCTATCTATAATTGGAAAAGTGGAAGAATGGATGACAATTGGTAGAATATTCTAATAATAAAAGACAGAAACAAGGGCATAACTGCAAGCAATTATTTTTTATTTATTTTATTTTTATTTGTTTATTTTGATTTGTCAATCACTTACAAGATAATAGGTATAAGTATATACATAGTTATGAATACATGAAATGGGTACATATAAGAAAAATAAAGAGAAACAATAGGACAGGGACGGTTGGCACATTGGTGGGCTTATGCGCACCCCCTACAGACCTCTTAGAAAAGGGGTGAGGTCATTGGTAGACAGTCTAAGGTTAAAGTTTTTGGGGTCTGGGGAAGGAACCACAGAGTCAGGTAGAGTATTTCAGACATTGACCACTCTGTTGCTGAAGTCGTATTTCCTGCAATCAGGTTTGTTGCGGTTAACCTTGAGTTTGTATCTATTGTTTGCTCTTGTATTGTTATGGTTGAAGCTGAAGTATTCATTGACAGGTAGGACATTGCAATGTATGATTTTATATCCTATACTTAAATCGGACCAAAGGCGGAGTAGTTCTAGATTTTCTAGGTCAAGAATTTCAAGTCCGGTAGCATAAGGTATTCTGCAACAAGTAGAGGAGTGGAGAACTCTTCTTGTGAAATATTTCTGGACTTTCTCAACTGTGTTAATATCAGATACATAATGTGGGTTCCAGACTGATGAGTTGTATTCAAGTATTGGTCTAGCAAAAGTTTTGTATGCTCTAGTTATTAGTGTAATATTCCCAGAGAAAAAGCTATTCAAAAAGCTATGTAGTCATAGTGGGCTATAGCACTTAGATCATTAGAGATGAGTACTCCAAGGTCCTTGACAGAGTTTGGATTATCAGCAAGGTCTGACTATTCAGCCTGTATTTTATTTTCTGATTTTTTTTGCCAATATGTACGACAGAGCATTTATTTGTTGAAATTTGAAGTTGCCATTTGTTTGACCATTCTGATACATAGTCGAGGTCTTTTTGAAGGGTAGCAGTATTGTTTGTGGTGTTGAATAGCTTTACATCATCAGCGAAGAGAACGCAGTTGCTCTTAATATGATCACAGAGGTCATTTATGTAGAGTATGAAAAGAGTTGGTCCTAGAACACTGCCTTGGGGGACACCACTGTTGACAGGTACAGGATTTGATAGGACGCTCCCAATTTTGACCATTTGTTGTCTGTTTGACAGGAATGCTTCTATCCAGTTATGCAGGTGTCCAGAGATACCATAAGATTTCAGTTTTAGGAGTAGTTTCTCGTGTACCACTGAATCAAAGGCTTTACAGAAGTCCATGTAGATTGCGTCTATTACTTTGCCCTGATCGAGTTGTGTAATCCATATGTTTTTGTAGTGTAAGAGTTGCAGGATAGTTTTTTTCCCGAAACCAAATTGTTTATTGGAGAGTAGGTTGTTTGTCTCTCAGTGTAGGATAATGGATTGCTTATTAATTAATTCCATGACTTTACAGGTGACGCAGCATAAAGAGATTGATCTGTAATTTTCAACTAGGCTCGGGTCTCCCTTTCTGAAAATGGGGATAACTACAGACTAATCACTTGTGAACAATACTTGGGCAGTTCACTGATACATTAGCACTTTCCATTTTGAATTATAGCTTCAAAAATGTATGGTATCTGCCTGAACAAAAAAGATAACTGCCAAAAAAGGAACAAAAATAAATAAATTGATAATTGATAAAATTATACTAAAAACCTCAAGCAAGGAAAAACCAACTTTAAAATAATTTAGGTGGATTATAAAAAGAGGTGGGATTCTCTTCCACATACAGTAGCGAATATATATATGTTTGCAAATATTTGTCATAAGTACAAACTTTCAGAATTTTGTAACAGAAGTTCTGAAAAACTAGATTGTTGCAAAGAAATAGGAAATACATACATCAGTAGGGGGATTTTTTAGTTTTTTCCAATGCTTTTTAACTATCTCGGTGATATCCTTTACTTGTGTCCTGAATAAAACAAGATTGTCAAAAGAAACTGGGAAAGGATGTCTAGAAGGTTACATGGAAATCAAAACTGAAACTGGACCCTTACTTAAAGTAAACAAAATGACATTACAGCTAAAAATGAAAATATCACACAATCTTAGCTCACAGAGGAAAACTAGAAATATTTTACAATATCACAATATTACATCTTACAGAGTGAAATAAAAAAACAGTTCGGAAAATTTTAAATGAATGAAAAAATTATAAATTCAAAGTTAAATGAGAATACAACCAAAGCTATAAACACGGGACAATACCGAGAATCATGTATATTGCTTTATATAGAATAAGCTAGACACAGGTTGAATTGGACAATTCAAAAAAACCCACCATTGTGTGTTGAATCCATAAAATGATGTTGACGGATTATATTTAATCAATTATATTTAACCTAAAGTATACTTTTACTTACACTTAAAATGATGGTTTACGAAGATAATATCAGAGAAACATTGATTAAATGATTACATCAGGACACACAAAGAAAAAATGCTAACTGCCATTTGCAAAGAAAATATCCTAAAAGTAGCAGAAGAATGACTACACAAACGAATTGCAAGTACAGGTAGTCCTCGACTTACAATGGTTCATTTAGTAACTTTCAAAGTTACAACATCACTGAAAAAATGTGACTTGTGACCATTTTTCAGTTACAACCTTTGCAGCATCCCCATGATCATGGAATCAAAATTCAGTTGCTGGCAACTGGTTCATATTTATGACCGTTGCTGTATCCCGGGGTCATGTTTATGACCATCTCACAAGCAAAGTCACTAGAAGAAATACAATTCGCTTAACAACCAGGTTACCAATTTATCAACTTCAGTGATGTACTTAACAACCATAGCAAGAAAAGTCATAGAATGGGGCAAAACTCATTTAACAAATGTCTCACTTAACCACAGAAATTTTGGTCTCCATTGTGGTTGTAAGCAGAGGTCTACCTGTAGTCCTCAGCTTATGACCATAATGGGACCAGAATTTCTGTTGCTAAGCAAAGTAGTTGTTCATTAAGTCATGCCTGATATTATAATCTTTTTTGCCATGGTTGTTATTGCAAAAATTGTTCAGAAAATTGGAGAAACAAACAATTACATGACCAGAGCATAAAAGAAAATAAAACAGACAAAATCCAAGAATTAGCATGAAGGAAACAGAAAGATTATTGTCACAAACAAATGTGAAGGAATTGAGGGCTCCACAGCAAACTTTGTGAAGAAAAAGATGAAACTATAAAACATAATTAATGGATGTTACAAAATTGCTCAGAAGGACTAAAAATAACATCACAACAGAGGAAGACATGATAATTCTTTGGCATCTGAGCTGAAATTATAATTTTAGAGTTTTCAGAATAATCCTAAAAAAATGATTGAAATACTGTGGGATTTTCACATACAAATGGATCACCATCTAGAATACAAAACACCAGATTTAACAATAGTTGAAAAGGAGAGATTAATCTTTGTAGACATGGCAGTACTCAAAAACAGCAGAATGGAGGAAAACGATTTGGAGGGAAAAATCCAAAATATAGAGATATAATATATTAATAATATATATATTATATATAATATATTATAACTCTAATAGTAGGAGTAGACTGTGGAGAAGATCTCCAAAATCAGCCTGTTATTTGTGTTTTAAGTGGAAGAACAAACAGATTAAACAATTTTTTTATGGAAACAAAATGTTTCCAATCTATAAGCGTGGACTTTAAAAAGTATTTTGCAGTCACCTGTTTGTACCTGACAACCACAATTTGCAAGCTGTGCATGTGGTATCCTGGAAAGCTGCAGAGGATTAAGAAGACTGCAGGATATTTTACTCTGCAATAAATAGAATTGTTGGTGAATCTGCTACGGTGCCCCAGCGCACAAATTGAGAATCACCAGGGATGCTGTGATCCAAAGCCAAGAATGTTTGGGAACTCTGTCATTCATTTGTATAGTCATTCTTTATTTCTGCTACTTTCAGGATATTTTCTTTACAAATGGCAGTGAGCATTTTTTTTCTTTTGTGTGCCCTGACGTAATCATTTAATCAATGTTTCTCTGGTATTATCTTAGTAAACCATCATTTTAAGGGTAACATTAATGAATAATTCTTAGATTCCAGCCTAGAACTCACATTTTTTTTAAAAAAAGCACCAGTCGAAAATGGATTGTTCTATTTACTGTGTTAATCCAGGGGTGGGATTCAAATTTTTTAACAACTGGTTCTGTGGGCATGGCTTAATTGGTGGACGTGGCTTAGTGATCACATTATTGGCTGGACATGGTCAACTCAATATCACTCACATCGAGGCACACATCTCCTCGCCTGGCCTCTCATGACTGTAGGGATGCTGCAACACTCGTAAGTGTGAGAAATGGCCATAAGTCACTTTTTTCAGTGCCATTGTAATTTTGAACGGTCACTCCACACAAGTGAAGTACCAGCAAAGGAGGGGAAAAAACTCCAGAGAGATTCCTGAGACAGGAAGTCTAGTCCTGCCAAGAATGTAATAAGGGTTAACGGAGAGGCAGTTTCTGTAAGCAACACCAGAATGTTTTCTTCCTGCCTTCCTTACAGGATTAGGCCAGTAATTTCTTCTAACAACCGTTTCTCCGAACTGCTTAGAATGTTAACAACCAGTTCTAGTGAATAGGTGCAACTGGTAAAAACTGATTAACCTTTGTGTTAATCCTTAATGAAAGGAGTCGTAATAACAATAAGGTCACATGCAAGTTATTATGCTGCTAGCAAACCTCAGCCTCTACAAGCCTCTTGCATTTATTCTGCAATAATTTCCCATCATATTCATGTAGGGAGAAAATCATTTTTCTTGATCAAACCTAAGAGGAAATATATACTGTATGGATAACTGTAGGGTGTCAGTTCAGCTCAAATTTTATCAAATGGCACAACCTAATTTAACAAAATAGTAGGAGATACATTACATAACATTATGTGATTATGGGGGTGCTGTGACTGTTACAAGTGCAAGGACCATTCAGAAGACAGCTTTTTCAGTGCCATTGTAACTTTGAACAGTCAGTAAGAGAATGGTTGTAAGTAGAGAACCACCTGCACTCTAATTCTGCTTCTTTCCCACCCAAATGGATCCCAGCCTTCATCCTTCATAGTCTATAATTCTGTTCCCCCCTTCATGTATGTATGTATGTATGTATGTATGTATGTATGTATGTATGTATGTACCATAAGTATGGATGCATGTATGTATGCTTTTCTCCCTCATAGTCTTCTTCTT
>BLBF01000072.1:11516597-11546639 GCA_015471245.1 Laticauda colubrina
TCTTCTTCTTCTTCTTCTTCTTCTTCTTCTTCTTCTTCTTCTTCTTCTTCCTCCTCCTCTTCTCCTCCTCCTTCTTCATCTCCTCCTCCTTCTTCATCTCCTCCTCCTCCTCCTCCTCCTCCTCCTCCTCCTCCTCCTCTTTCTCTTCCTCCTCCTTCTTTAATGATTAAGAGGATCAGGGTGGGAACCAGCCTCCCTTTGGCTGCAGCCTCCGATGGCTGATTTTGAAGCCGTCAGGGAGAAGGAAGGCTGCCCTTCTCCATTTGAGGAAACATGGCCTTTTAGCAATTATAGCAACATTCCGCCCTCAATTCGTACTTCCTGGTGACAAGTTTGTTTCCATTAAGTTGTTTGGGCCAGGGAGTAAATGGATCTCTGTGGAGCAGCGGCTGAAATAGTTTGGTAAATTCTCTCTGCATGGGTGAAATTCCCGGCGCTACCAGGGGTTATTATCTCTGTACAGGAACTAACAATATCCTTTTCGTCGAGACGCTAATTCAGACAATGTGTTCAGACCAAAAGCCAGGCAAAGAGGGGAAGAGTGGGGGAGGAATTTGGCTGCTCAGGGAACCTTTGAAAATTTGCAGAACAGACCGAAGCTCAAGGAAACTCACAGCTGATTCATTTTTTTGTATTTCCTCCTCTACCCCTTAAAAGCCAAATGAGGCTGCATCTAATCTCTTTCAGTCTTATGAATAAGAATGGCCTTGCTGGATAAAAACAGAATCGGTCTGAAGCTTGCCATCTTACTCAATTTGTTCAGTCCGCTCTTACTTAATTTTGCCATCTTGCTTTCATTCTTTTTTCCTTTGCAGAGATTACACATTATTTATCCTTAGCTGGTATTTCTTTATGGCTTAAAGGAGAAATCTCAGTTGACTAATAAATATTGAAATAAACAAACATGCCACTAGGGTGTTCCTGTCATGCACAGAGGGGAAAATTGGATGGCACTTTAAAAGCCAAAGTCATAAAACCATAAACTTTTGTGGACTGTTTGGAAACTGAGCAGTTTATTTAAGAGTTTTTTTAAAAAACGGTACCCTAAGGCTTCTTATGAAAGCCAGTTGGATGTAGTGGTGAAGGCACCAGGCTAAAAACCAGTTCTTAGTCACAAAGCTAGCTGGGTGACTTTAGGCCAATCTTTCCGTCTTAGTCCTAGGATGTACGCAAGAGTGAGGCACTCCTGAAATCTTGCCATGAAAACTGCAGGGACTAGTCCAAGCATTTGCTGTGAGTCAGCACTGACTTAAACAGAGAGACCAAATAAATAACAAAATGGTTTCTTTCTGGAGAAGTCAATGTGTTTGGCAATGCCATGAAAATGGGACCAGATGCAAATTATCCAGGAAGCAAAGAGACAACATGGATGAATTCATCAGAATTTCCCTGGGAAAAAGTAAAACTCTCCCATCAGAATTCTCAAAGGCATGATTCTGTGTGCCATGAAAGCAGGTTTTTTGGCTATCTTGAGCCAGCAAAGTGATGCTGCTAATATTCTGTCCCAAAGCCTAAAGTCTGTGCAGCTTTGGATAGGAAGAAACTGGCTGGCTAATCCTATAACCAAGATCAAGCTGCTGGGGATTTTAGTCTCCCAGCCCGATCTGGTTCTTTTCATCTTTAATATTGGGGCAACCTGGAATTCTTCTTGCATTCATGTGTCCTGCTTGAAGAATAGATGGCAGCTGTGCCACAAAAAAAGCTATTATGGAGTTCCATCTTGTGCACTAGTTGCATCCCTTCCTGGAGCAGCAGGCCTTTCGGATAGTTACTCAATGCTTCTAAACACTTTGCCTCTTGACTACTGCAATGCATTCCATAGGGAGATACCCTTGAACACCATCCAGAAGCTTGTTTGATCTAGAATGCTGCAGCAGTGCAGCCGTGATGGGCATGATTTGTTGTGCCCATGGAACATTACCACTTCATGAGATGCAATGATTGCCAGTGTGATCCAGGTGCAACTTGAGGTGCTAGTTATCATTTATAAGAGTCATTGGCACAGTGATTTAGATACTGGTCTAGAAACCAGGAGATGTTCTAGTTCTGTTTTAGGCATGAAAGCCAGCTGGGTGACTTTGGGTCAGTTCCTCTCTCTCAGCCCAACTGACCTCACAGGGCTGTGGGGAAAATAGGAGAAGTGGATATTATGAGCCACTTGCCAAGCATCTGAAGTTTGATCTCACAACTGTGAGGATGCTGCAAAAGTCGTAAATGTGAAAAACAGTCATAAGTCACTTTTTCAGTGCTGTTGTAACTTCAAAAGGTCACTAAATGAACTGTTGTAAGTTGAGGACTACACTGTTCTACTTGTTTGCTGCCTTGTGTTACTTATAAAGTAATAAAAGCAGGGTAAAAATATATATAATAAATAATAAAGTATTATTATAACTACCTATCCCCCATGGTTTCTGCCTTTCTGGGAAGAGCTGGCATGCTTGGTACCTTATAGATCCCTTCAAATAAAGAATGGTATCCATCAGGACCCAAACATCAGGATTCTTTGTCTTGATGCTCATTCTCTGAAATGAATTTTTTTTCCCCAGAGATCCATCTAGATCCCACCTGATGGAATTCCAGAAGGCCTTGAAAAGTTGATTGTTCTCCCTAGCCTTGGAATAATTCCTTTGTGTTAAGCTCTGAGCCTTCAAGAGTTGTTTGGAGTTGGGCAGTATTTAAATCCACATAAATAACCTTGTTTGAGATCTGAAATTGGAACTTTTCAGTGAAGTATGATGGGGAGAAAACTCTACAAACGTGTGCTTATTTACTTAAAATAATATCAATAAACTGCCAAATGTGATGGGCAATTCTATGAAAACCACACTATCTTTTGGAAAAGTGCAAACCCAAAAATATGCCTGGCTTTGGAGAATATGCCCAGGAATATATACAAAGTTCAGTATGAAAACTTCTCAAGCTCAATAAACCAAGTGGGGAAGGTTTAAAAAGACCAAAAAATTGAGAAAAACTGACATCGATGGTACAGGTAGTCCTCAACTTACAACTGTTCATTTAGTGACTGTTTGAAGTTACAATGGCACTGAAAAAAGAGACATGACCCTTTTTCACACTTACGTCCATTATAGTGTCCCCATGCTCACATGATCAAAATTCAGATGTTTGGCAATTGACTCATATCTATGACGGTTGCAGGGTCCCCGGGGTCAATGGGGAAGCCACTTCACAATGGTGTTTATTAATGTAACTGCATTGATGCATTTAACTGTTTAGCAAGAAAGACTGGAAAATGGGACAAACCTCACTTAACAAATGTCTCACTTAGTAACTGAGCTTGATTGTAGTCATAAGTCAAGAACTACTTGTATAGGTAGTCCCCGACTTACAACAGTTCATTTAGTGACCATTCAAAGTTACATTGGCATGAAAAAAAATGACTTATGACCCTTTTTCACATTTACGACCTTTGTAGCAGCCCCATGATCATGTGATCAAAATTCAGATGCTTGGCAACTGTTTCATATTTATGACCACTGCTGAATCCCAAGGTCATGGGATCCCCTTTCATAAGTATCAATGAGAAAGCCAGGTTCACTTAACAACCGTGTTAGTAACTTATCAACTGCAGAGCAATTAACTTAACAAATGTGGCAAGAGAAGTCGTACAATGGGGCAAAACTCACTTTACAAATATCTCGCTTAACAATATAAATTTTGGGCTCAATTGTGGTCATTAGCCGAAGACTACCTGTTTTGGCTTATCTCTAACCGAAGTAAAAGCACTTACAACAGGTAAGATCAATGCAATCTTGAATCCTAAGTCCCTTTCTATGATGATCCTGTGTTTTTCCCTCTAAATTCTTCAAGCAGAATTGAGCATCCCCTACCTGTGTGTTCCACCCAGTCAGAAATACAGAAAAGAAAGCTTCCCCCTTCTGCTTTGCTTGAGTATTGAGCCTTAAAACCACAATTTCCATACAGCTGGAGGGTGCAACAAGAATGCTTTTAAATTTGTTTTGTCCTAAACCACAAATTAACTAAGCAAGCCAAAGCTAAAGCTGCATAAACTACTCAGAACAATAAACAAATAGTTTCATTTCTTTCCACTTGCAATCAACATGGAAAAGCTTGATAGAATCTAAAATATGCAAAAAGAAAAGAGATAATGACATCTAGTCAATCTGATTTGTTACTCAAAGGGCAGAGTGAGATAGTCTCTCCTAATATGAGCAGGGAACTTCCCTGGAGCCCAGAGATATGAGAGGATCGCTCCCAGAGAGGCTTCATGTAGTCAGTGGCCCATTTGCAGGTCTCAATATTTAATTATTGCTTTTTTCTTGCCACTGTTTTTACAGATTATTTTATATTCTTTTATCTTTAATACATCCCCCTGCAGCTTTAAGGCTTAATGCGTGGGGGCTTTGGACTTTAACTCTGATAGTGTAAGTCATTCAGGACCATTTTTTAAAGAAAGAAAGAGCATCTATTTTTAAATAAACAATATCATACCAAAGCAGAAAATGCCCCTGAGCATAGACAAAGTGACTTTCCTTACTCAAGGAGAAGTGACCAATGGAATCAAATTATACAATTTTGTTATCTTCATGGATGTCCATCAAATGAGTTCTGGGTAATCTTAAAGAACTGGTATTCATCTCAAAAGCTGTCATAGCTTTGGATCTCAGAAGAAGTATTATTTGTTGACGCTGCTCTATACAAATTTGGAGAACCATATCCACCATATTTCTCTAATCACAAATGTTACGAAGAGTGTCAAAAAAACCCCATGTCCAATCCCACTTTCCCCTGATCTAACAGGTAGCAATATCTGAACAATCTTGTCTGTGGTCAGAAAATAAATAGAGTTAGTTCTGATTAGGACTTGATTGGACCACCACCAGAAGCTTCCAGTTATAGGACTTTATGTATCTTTCTTATATATAAAAATATAGTAAGGGAATTTAAAAAGCAAGCAAAGAAATCAGAAAATGGCAATATAAAAGAAGAGTTGATTTTGAGGAAGATATCAAGAACAGGTCTTTAAGAGGGAAGAAAGGAGAGTTAAAGACAAATGATTATACAGTCAGAAATAAAAAGAAGTGTGAAAAAGTATGTGGCTGGATGTAGGAGATGACCAGGTCTAGCCTGAGTAGAGGCAGGGATGGGATTCTACCAGTTCGCACCTATTTGCTAGAACCAGTTGTTAACATTCTAAGCAGTTCAGAGAACCGGTTGTTAGAGGAAATTACGGGCCTAATCCTGTAAGGAAGGCAGGAAGGAAACATTCTGGTGTTGCTTACAGAAACTGCCTCTCCGTTAACCCTTATTACATTCTTGGCAGGACTAAACTTCCTGTCTCAGGAACTTCTCTGGCGTTTTTTCCCCTCCTTTGCTGGTACTTTGCTTGTGTGGAGGGACCATTCAAAGTTACAGTGGCACTGAAAAAAGTGACTTATGATCATTTTTCACACTTACGACTGTTGCAGCATCCCCACAGTCACGAGAGGCCAGACGAGGAGATGCATTTCTCAATGTGAGTGATATTGAGTTGGCTACACCCATAACATGACCACCAAGCCACGCCCACCAACTAAGCCATGCCCACAGAACCGGTTGTTAATAAATTTGAATCCCACCCCTGGGTAGAGTTCAAACACATCCTCAGTCATGAATCCCTGTGCAACCATAAGAGATCTGAGCCCAGCTCAGTTTGAATTCTTTTAATTCCTGCTAATTTCCCTTCATTATTAGTTACTCAGATTCTTATAGAGAGCTTAAGTTGCAATAAATCTTTATACTCATTTGAACTGCCTGAATCTCGTGATTTCCCTTGTCTTGACAGTGTCAGGTTAATCTCCCTTTATTTTTGTTTAAGAAACTTGGACAGAATAGCTTTATGGGCTACCCTTATCTTGGCAGCCATTTTGTAAGTTACTCAGCCTTCCCATGGCAGCCATTTTATGAGACCCTCTTCATATGATCTCAATTTTCTCAAAAACTGCCTCACCCCAGTTTTTTCTACTTATGGACTAAATAAGTGTGGATACAACAACACAAAGAACAGTGCAATACTACATTTCTAAAAATATAAAATAGGGCTTCTAAGTTTGACCACTCTTGTCAAGTGAGACATAAATATATATAGGTAGTCCTTGTTTAGCAATTGCCTCATTTAGCAAAAGTTTGCAGTGATGATGGTGACGAAAAGCAACTTTAAAGTTCTCACATTCACCTTCACAAGGCCAGAAAACAAAGGAAAGCTGAAGAAAGATTGTATGCAAACCTGGAACCCAGTCCAAAGTCCAGAAACCTTCTGGGATCATCCACCTGGATCTCCCTGATTGCTCTGGCCTTGATCCCAAATGTCAGGAGATGTATGGGGGCTTTTGAACCATGTGGGAAGATGTTTTGCTCCTTGAGGTGGGAGGTTTTCACTTGCTTTCCTGGAACTTCTGCAGACCTCCGTTGTCTTGGCCAGCTCCATGGGCCATTATAAAGAAACCAATGAACTTGGAGGGGCTAAGCTGCTCCCCATTGTCCTGCTCCCAACCCCCCAGGTTAGCAGCTGGTTGAGTAGAGACATAATCACTCCTTCTGTTCAGAAGGAAGGCCATCTCAAGGAGAGGGACACACCCACCCTTCTTGAGTATCAATACAACAACCCAGTTGCCTTTTTCTATGCCGCCTATTGAACTTCTGAAATCATTCTTTGGCGATTACAATGTCAGTATAGCTTTTCATGGACTTTCAGACCTCTTTCTCCCCTGCCAACCCCTGCCATGGGGCTGCTGCACACACACAGACACAAAGGCACACACTTAACCACTTAACCCTGGTGACAAAAAGAGCAGTCAATGAGCTGTTTTCAAGACCGCTCGTGCAACAGAGCAGATCTCAATAGGATTTGGGGAACTGGGTGTATATAAATTTCCATGCCTCATGGCTCATCAATGGGAAACTTTGGGTTGAAGTCTATGCTGTGAAAAGGTGGTATGAATACCAAGGGTGGTGTTCCACCTACTTAAAAGCAGCTGCTTCCCTTTAGGAGAACAATGTTTTATTCATACCCATTTGGGGAGGGTGGAATATATTAAAAATCATCCTTAGGAGAGGGGGAAGGATTTAATACTATCCCTGTCCCTTTTCTCTGTCTTGCTTTTGTCCTTTGGTGCCTGAGTGACAATATGATCCTGCAATTGTTTTCTAAACAAGGGCCTCTAATAGAGACTTCCTGAGCAGAACAAGATGGTCTTAGGGCAAGAATGAAGTGGGCTCGAGAGCTTAGCAAGGCTTCAGAAAAGGCAGTTTTAAGAGGAGGCTGATCTCTCCAAGGGGCTGCAGAAGTCCCTGAGAACAGACACACCAAAGGCTATCAGCCAAAGTCTGTAAGGGATCATTTTACTCAATGGGATTTTTCAGGGTAAGGTGCAGTTGTTCCCAAAACTGAGGCAGCAACTGGTGGGCATGTGCAGATATTGACCATCAAGCACATGAAGAAAACCCAGATCGATCACATGTGATTGGATCTGGATTTTTTTTTCTGTCTTTCTGGGTTTGCTTGGAAATTTACATCCCAAATGAGAAAAGAAGCAGAGGATAAGTTGGGAAGAAAACAAACCTTTCAAAACCTGTCCACAGGTGAAGGGAAAATAGACAACCAAAGAGAGCTTGGATTACATTTTTGGCTAGTCACACCAACAGTATTGGCTAGTGATATTTGAAGTTGATGGAGTCAATGCAACCCATCTAGATTTTTTTTTCAAGCTACTACAACACAAATACATTGGGGGATATGTTGTTACACCATCTTGGATGTCTCAAAAGAAGGAAAGATTCAGAAGCTTTTATTTTTATTTATTTTTATTTTTTTTTATTTGTCAATCGCTTACAAGATAATAGATATAAGTATATACATAATTATGAATACATTAAATGAGTATATGTAAGAAAAATAAAAGAAACAATAGGACCAGGACAGTAGGCACGTTGGTGCACTTATGTACTATATCTTATGCTTATGTACTATATCTGTATGAAACTTTGTACATAGCCAATTCATATTGGTTATCACAATACTCTTTACACTCATAGACCCAGAATTAGCAAAAGCATCCATGACAACATTACTATATAGCACACCTGATCTAACCAAATACACCAAGATTGAAATATTCAGAACCATGGACCTCATCAACCTTTGCCTGCCTACATGCTTTCAGTTTGATGGACAAATATACCAACAAATCAAAGGAACACATGAGGGATCACTGCTTTCATTACTCATAGCAAAGACTGTAATACAGGAGTCTTCATCTTGACAGCTTTAAGGCATGTGGACTTCAACTCCCAGAATTCCTCTTCCAGTCATGTTAGCTCAGGAATTCTGGGAGTTGAAGTGCGCAAGTCTTAATCTTGCCAAGTTTGAAGACCATTGCTATAATGCAACACCTAGAATCTATAGCAGATGATACGTAGATGATATCTTTATCACAATAATATAGAACCTATAAATGGAGACTTTGCTGATTTCCTGGCTGTGACAAATGAAAGCAAAAAAATTCTATATGTAATCTAGACACGTTTATAACATTTTATACTTTTATCACTTGAATATTTTTGTTGAAATACAATGTGAACGGACATACATTAAATAATGTCATTATAAAAAAGAAACATCTGCTCCTAGGTGGCAAATAATTACATCTTCTATTCATTGAGCAAATGTGGTCCTACAGATAATTGATATTGTTTTAGAGTAGCTGATTTAGAAGTGAACCAGTTCGATATACAGGTTGTGCTCAACTTACAACCACAATTGAACTCAAAATTTCTGTTAAGCAAGACAGTTAAATGAATTTTGCTTCATTTTACAACTTTTCCTGCTATAGCTGTTAACTGAATCACTGCAACTGTTAAGTTAATAACAATTATAAAGTGAATCTGGTTGCTACATTGACTTTGTTTTTCAGAAAGTTGCAAAAGGTGATCACATGTCCCCAGGACACTGCTACCATCATCAATGAGCCAGCTAAGAAGCATCCAAATTTTGATCACATGACTGTAGGGATGCTGCAATGGTTGTAAATAAGAAAAATAGTCATAAGCCAGTTTTTTCAATGCCATTGTAACTTCACATGATCACTAATTGAAGAGTTGTAAGTCAAGGGCTATCTGTACTGATTAAGGCATAAGGACAGATACTGGGAGACCAGGAGTTCTATGCCTTGCTTTGGGACAAAGCCAAGTGAGTGACCTTTGGCCAGTCATTCTCTCTCAGCTCTTGGCAGCAAGCAATGGTAAACAATTTCTAAAATCTTGCCAAGAAAACCACAGGGACCTGCCCAGGCAGTTGTTACGAATCAACACTCATTTGAAAGTATAAAAATAATAAAAGTTAGAAATTCCCTGGAGGGTATACAGCAATAATAAAAGTCTTACCACACCTGGAGTGCAACTCTCTGGATAACCACTAGATGTTAGCAGAGAGATACAGAACACTCTTCATTCCCTGCTGCCATTGAGTGATCATGTGGATTTTTGAACCCAGATATACTGGCCCTAGAAAATATCACTCTGGTAGTTCTTGGCCTCTTTCCATAGGCAGGATATTTTATTTCAATACTTATTCATTTCTATACTCATTTATATATTTTTCTAATGCCTATATCTTTTTTTTTGCTATAAAATCTAGCAAGCATTCTGCAACTACTTGGAAGTCACGCCATCTCCTTCACTCTAAAAAAAAAAAAGCTATAATTCTCTAATTACATAAGAACCATCCGGACAAGAATTAAGAACATTAAAAGCATTTTAAAAATAACTTTCAAAGCCAAATTCAAAGATGTGTCTTAGTCTCACTTTAGGAAAGCCAAGATTGTCAGCCAGAAGTACTTATTATTCTCAAAGTAGGCATGGCTCCAGTTTGAGTGAAACATATCCCCCAACCTATTGGCCAAAGTCCAATCTCTCTTCCATGGATCAGTCATGACCTTCTCTGGTTTTTCCTTCATCAGCATTAGTCTAAAACAGTTTTTCAAAGTTGGCCCCTTTAAAGTATGGACTTCAACTCCCAATAATTTCCATGCAGGCTGGGGAATTCTGGGAGTTGAAATCTATACACCTTAAAGGAGCCAACTTTGAGAAACACTGGTCTAAAACATCACTTGAAAACATGAAAGAGTGGCCCATATTTCCCAGTTCTTTAGGAGAAAAACAACAGCAGGTTTTCATTCCTACCAGGATGTTTCACAAAGTTCAGCCAAGCGACACTGACCCATCTAAAGCATTGCATAAGGAGACACGTTGGTTTCATGAGTTGGCCAGACTGACTTCTCTTCTCCATCATCACCTCAGCACACACCGGAAATGGAAGCCCATTTCTCCAGATGCATGACCATAGTTCTTGGCTCGTGTAACACACTTCCCAAAAACAGATGCAACAGAAGAGAGTGAGATGAGAGAATGGGGCTATCATAACAGGCCAAATCTGGCTTTGATGTCCTTGTCTCAGGAGAAAAACCTTTACTACAGGATCATTTGAAGACTGCTCTGACCCTCAGCACAAGCACAATGCAGAACACATGTCTTCTCTTGCTTTAATTAACTTGGGTTGAATTGTTATTTCTCCTACAATTGCCTTTGTTCCCGTGACATGAGTTAATTTGATCTATGCTCCAAAAAGCGCACGTCTCTATCCATTGTACAGCTGAACCAAGTATAGAGAAGAGCTTTTCCCAGCCTGGTGCCCTCCAGATACCTTGGATACCAATTGAAATATGTTGAGAAAAGTATGCATAGAAATACATATACATTTTATGACAAACTGGACAGGTTCACAAATAGAAGAACTAGAAGAAACAGAAACATAGATAGTTGCTGATAATGTTTATTGTTCTGCTGTACTACTACAGGGAAGAATGGGACAATCCTTGTGCTAAATGTATGACCCTGCAGAGAAGAAGGAAGAAGGGAGGTGATTGATTCATAATTGATTATGTGCCATCAAGTTGGCATCAACTCTCAGTGACCAACTGATTTTCTCGCTGATGATCCATCCCTAATTTGCTCTTTCAATTCTTCCAATGGCTCCCTCTCACCTTTGTAACTGGGTTTCTCCTCCTTGTTGGTGGATGCCTTCTTCTTCTCTTTCCTTCCACTTTTGCTATCAGTGGAGCTTTGTCTACAGAGCTGGGTCTTCACATAATAAGATGGATGGATGGACATACAGACAGATAGACAGTCCATCAATTTAAGACTGTATTGACAGACCTTTTTCATGATTACCTGTCCTTAATTTGCTCCTTTGGGTCTTCCAAAAGTGCCCCCATTGCCACTGTATCTGAACCTGCCACCCTGCTACTAACAGTTCTGTTCTTTTCTTTTCCCACCTTTCCCAGCATCAGAGCTTTCTCCAGAGAGCTGGGTCTTCATATAAATGTGTCCAAAGAAGGATAATGTGATCTTGGTCATTTGTGCCTCTAGTGAGGACTCTAGACTGTTTTGTTCAGGGATACATTGGTTTGTTTTCTTGGCTGTCCATGATATTCTCAAGAGTTTTCAGGTTTCAAAAGCAGGAAAAAAGGTGTCACTAAAATGTATTACTTGTAAATATATCTCTACAACTGGGAAGAAAATGACTGTATGACAGGTAACTTGATGCTATCTATTTGAAGGGTTCTTTGTGTTAAAGCAGTGTGATACAAGAGTTAGCCTGGTGAATTAAAGCCAACCAAATCCATACTGGCTGAAGCTGGTTCCCCCACCTTATACAACGAGAAGAACAACTTGCTCTAGTGTGACAACTCCGAGACATGCTCTTGTGGAACCCAAGTCCAGAACACACTCAACTGGCAGGAGTTTTGTACACACTGCAGTCAGAGTCTGGAACAGCTTACCAGAAGACACTGTAGGCATGATTAGTGACAGAGGGTCTCAGTCATTCAAGAGTTGCGTCCACAACCACCTTCTGCAGATTGTATATTATTTATTAGGCCCCACTTTTTTCTTTTTGTCATTATTCTTCTCTTAAGCTGCTGTGAACCCTTGATTAGGCCATGAGGTTGTCATGTATAGTGCACAGCATTGTATGCATGATCTTGATACTTAGTGTCACGCCTTGTGGACTATTGTTCACAATAGCATGTAAAAAATAAAATAAAAAATAAAAAAATATTTTCACTCAGTCATGAGACTTGCTGAAATATGTTTGGCTGCTGACTATTTCTTATGTTTTCCACCCAAATTCCTTTAAAAATGGAACATTTTTTAAAACCAAACCAAGTCAGATCAGTTCATGATGTTTAGCCAGATTGTTGATTCTGACCTGCCTCTTGCAGATTGTGACAGTTCAAGAAGTGTAGGTGGTTAAAAGATCAAATATCTTTGCATGCCTTAAAACAAGGGTCTTCAAACTTGGCAAGTTTAAGACTTGTGGACTTCAACTCCCAGAATTCCTGAGCTAAAGGCCCGGTCCCACTGCACTTACAGATGCAAAGAGGATGTAAAACGTTAAAAAAAGCTTCCCATCCGTTGGAAAATGCTATGCATCCGTTGTGTACTCATTGCATACGTGTTTCATATGCTCTAACCATCGAGCATCCGTCCACTGAGATTTCATCTGTGCAAGAAGTTTTGAGCTGCACAAAACTTTGTGAATGGATGAACTTTCCACCATGTACAATGTACATCCGCGACATATACGGGCAACAAACGTTCTAGGTCCGTTATCATCTGTTAAACGTACGCTGTATCCTCTCTGCATCCTCTTTGTATCCTCAACTCACATCCGCTGCAACTGAAAACGGAAAGAGGGAGGAAACAAAAGGTACACAGAACGTCTGCACAGCATTAGTAGCACGGAAATAGAAAGGATGTAAGCGTATGCATCTGGTATATAAAGGATTAAAAACGGACAAAACGTTTGTATCTGGGATGTATCTCAGATATTTAGGATGTCTGGAGTATGTCTAGAGTATGTAGAAGGCTCTATAGCGGACAACTAATATTTTCTATATAAAGGGGGAGAAAATCATCTGGATCTCAGTATGAGTCCAGCAGCCGTGGTGTACTGACCTCTTCGCCCTTGGTCTTGCTCTTCCACATCATCAATTGTTCTCCACCATGGATGATGAAATAGTCCGTATGATAGCTGCGCTCATTCATCACCAGAACCAAAACCTGTTCAGACTGTTTCAACTTTTATACAGAAGGAGAAGAAGGAGATGTCCAAGAGCTGTGTGGGTCTGAGGATGGATCGTGAGAAGAATGGAGTTTGGACTGTATGACCAGTTGATGGTGGAGCTGAGGAATGAAGAACCTTGTGCACTCCATCACTTCATGAGGATGCCACCAGCCATGTTTGATGAACTTGTAGAGCATCTGAGACCCAGGTTGACCAAGCCTAGCACCAACTTCCGTCTCAACCTGGATCCAGGACTGAAGGTGGCACTGACTCTGCGCCACCTGGCCTCTGGAACCACATACAGAAACATGCAGTATGCCTGGAGGGTGCCACATAACAGCATCAGCAAAGTGGTCAGAGAATTGGTGCAGGCCATCATTGAAGAATACGTGGAGGAGCTCCTCAAGTGCCCCACCACTGAACAAGGCTGGAGGAAAGTTGCAGAACAGTGGTATCAGAGGTGGAACTTTCCCCATACCATTGGAGCCATAGATGGGAAGTACGTGGCCTGCAAAGCTCCAGCCAACTCAGGGTCCTCTTATTACAACTACAAGGGCTTCTTCAGTATCATCCTCTTTGCCATGGTTGATGCTGACTACAAGTTCATGTACATCGATGCTTCAGGCAACGGGTCAGCTTCAGATGGCCAGTTATACAACACCAGTGACATCAAGGATGGGCTGGAACACAACCTCATCATGGGCTTCCCAGATCCAGACCCCCTGCCCAATGACACACAAGATGTGCCCTACTTCATCATTGGTGATGACGCATTCCCCCTCAGAACCTACCTCATGAAGCCGTACACTTCAAGATACCTCACCCGTGAAGAGAGGATCTTCAAATACAGGCTGTCCAGGGCAAGACGGGTGGTGAAGAACGCCTTTGGCATCCTGGCCAAGAGGTTCCAGATATTTCTCACCACCATGCAGCATGACCCAGAGACTGTGAGGAGCATCATGGAAGCTTGCTGCATCCTGCACAATATCATGCGCACCCGCTACCCAGTGTTGCAGAACAGACTTGTCGACCATCAACAAGGGAATGGGGACATGGAGCCTGGTGAATGGAGGCAAGGACGTAACCTGATAGACACTGTGGATGTACAAGGCCTCAACAGAGCTTCACGTGAAGGAAAGAAGCAGCGCAACCTACTGAGACACTGGTGCAACTCCCCAGCTGGAGCAGGGGAGTGGCAAGACAGGATGATAGATAATTAATGGATGCTTCCTTGAGGCTGTCGCATAACACTGATGAGATTGTGCCATGTATGTTGAGTGGTCCTACAATGAATAGGGCATTAATAAAGAGCTTTGTTTATTTTAAAATGTGTTGATCAATGAATAAATTGTTCTTGATAAAAAAGGTCCATATGTGTGGCAGCTGGGATGGTGGACCATACAGCCCCACTATGGTTGCACTGGAGGTTTATCTGTCCCACAACTATCCTTATCTATCCCACAAGCATGCAAAGGCTTAACCATTTTTTCAAAGTTTTCACCAACACTTTATTAAGTAAAAAAATGAACCAAGTGTCTTAAGCAAAGATAACCTTTATTAACTTTCTTAGGTAAACATTATGACTTTATTAAATAAGCAAAATGAACCAAGTAAAGTGTCTTAAGCAAAGATAACCTTTATTAACTTTCTTAACTTTATGACTGTATTAAATAAGCAAAATGAACCAAGTAAACTGTATTAAGTGTGTTTAGCAAAGATAATCTTTATTAATAACTGTCTTAAGTAAACTGTATGACTTTATTAAAAAAGCAAAATGAACCAAGTAAAGTGTCTTAAGCAAAGATAAACTTAACAAGTAAACAACTCAGTCTCTGACACTATTCTCAGTCACTCTGAGTCATGTCCCTTGTCTCAGCTGTTAAGCGGGCAGGGACTGTGGAGGTGGCTGTGGCTTGAGTGCTGGTCTGAGGCACCATTGGGGTGCTTGGCCCCGAGGGTACAACAGGGGATGGTGTGTTCAGGAAGCTATCCGAGAGCTGACTCAGTCCCGTGAGGTTGAGAGGCCTTTCATCAAGGATTTGAGATGTCAGGCCCAATACTGATGACAGATTGTCCATTGACGGGCTTGGCTGTGGGGTGGAGGAAGGAGGAGTGTAGTGGGGCTGTCTGGTCTGCAGCTGGGTGAGGAGTGGCGTCTGTGGTGTGCGATGAACCTGGGCCTGGACTGGGAAGTTCTGCTTCTGCTGTGGGAAGTCCTGGCAGTCGTCGCCTTGGTAGGTGAGGGGTTGTTGAAAGCCGTGGAAGGGCTGTGACATCGCCTGGGGTAGAGGAGCAGACCTGGACTGGGTAGGAGCAGCTTCAGCTGGGCCTTGAGGGTTGTGCAGAAGTGCTGTAATCTTCTGCTTCATCACCTGGTACTGGGCCTTGGGCAGGTCCCTCAGGGTCTGGCTCATGTAGGTGATGAAGGGCTTCCGGTCCGAGGATGGTATGTCACTGTGGACCAGCTGAGAGAGAAGTTCTGTGCTGGTCTTCATTGTGTCCCTGATCTCCAACAGCACACTGTGGTTCTGGCCCTCCAGTCTGCCTCTCTGCCTGCATCCTCTGGAGCTGGGACTGGGGGTGGGGGTGGGGTGGCCTCTGGTTGCTGCTGCTTCTTCCTCCATTTGTGACAGCAGGGCATCATCCTCCCTGGGATCCTCCAAGTCTGCCGGCATGGGGAGTGCAGCTGTCAAGGGGGTCTCTGCCGTGGGGCCCTCTGAAGACACCTGCCTGGACAGGGTAGCCGGCTCCTGGCTGGAAGAGGACTGGCTGTCTGTGGGCTGTCTGAGGGAGAGGGGTCTCAGAGGGACTGCTTCTCAGTGGTGGATCTCACCCTCCAGGAAACTGCACTTGGCCATGACGTACATCTCCCGGTCAGCGAGCTTGACAGCGGCCTGCCCGGATTTCTTGAGGTGCAGCTTGCCATACCAGGTGTGCATGTGCTTCCACCATCCAAGGAGTACTTCTGCAATGTACCCCAGGATCTCTGCCTTGTCTCTCCAAACTGCCTGCTTCTTCTTGGTGTCGCGATACAGTCTGTGGCCCTTTCTCCAGAGGTACTCGTTCTCCCTCAGCCATTCTAGCACCTCATCCTCATGCTCCTCGGAAACGGTGTACTGTTTCCTCTCTCCCTTCCCCTTGCCTCTTCTTCCCTCTGGCAGGGGCTTGAGCAGCAGGGCCTTCAGGGGCTTGAGCAGCAGGGCCTTCAGCAGCAGGGCTTTGAGGGCCTTGGGGCTGGTCCACCACAGCAGCAGCAGCAGCAGCAGCAGCAGCAGCAGCAGCAGCAGCTTCAGAGTCAGTGCCAGGGGGTGGGATGCTGGTTCTGGCCTTCTTGCCAGGGCTTGAACGAGTAGGCACGGGCTTCCTCTTCTTGCCTGACTGACGAACCGTGGTGTTCCTGCTAGATGTATGTGGCAGCACGTCTTTCCCCGTATGCTGACTGCATGCGTGCTGCATCCTTTTATATCCCCGGACCTGATGCAATTCATCCTCCCCGCATGCGCAGTGAACGCTTTGCATCCGATATACATCCGTGCAGCATCCCCTTTGTTTCCTATAGGCGTCCGTGATGCATCTGCTTCATTTGTTATGCATCCGCCCCTTCTGCTATGTGTCCGCTTCGAAATTCTCCCCCGGAACCCCTTCGGATGTGTCATCATTTCCATCTGCTTTCATCCGCTAGGCTTCCTATGAACATCCATTTAATATCCCCGCTACATACTACCCACATCCGTTCTTTTCCATTCTTTTCCATTCTGTTTATGCAAATTTTTGCCACTTTTTGGAGCGGATGACAATGGATGGAGCCGCCCCCGAAATTTTGCTCGTCCACTGTGTCCTTTATGCATATGTTTTGCGTCCATCGGCCAGTGGGACTGGGCCTTAACATGACTGGAGGAAGAATCCTGGGAGTTGAAGTCCACAAGGTGTCAAATTTGAAGACACCTGCCTTAAAAAAACTGCAGGGCCAGAATTTTGCTTTTACCTCAACAGGAAAATCCCCAAAGTTCTAAAATCCAACATAAAATTAAAGCTATCTTTGGGCATTTACTTCTGGATATTTGATTTGGGAGTGGGAAGGGCAAGTATTTGTTGTTTTGTGTCAGTGTAGGATCATATTTTAACAACTCTTCTAGTATGTATAAAGAGAGAGGAAGGAAAAGAAGATGGACAGAACCCATGATTAGCTCCCACAGATATACACTGCTCAAAAAAATAAAGGGAACACTTAAACCAGTGGTTCCCAACCTTTTTTGTACCAGGGACCAGTTTCATGCAGAAGCACTTTTTCAAGGACTGGCAAAATCAATTCTTCCCCAATAGTAAAGGGCTTCTTTACAATTTCTTTACTAAAAACATTTTTTATATATATTTTAATCACGATTATTCATTCTTTGTGGCCCGATACAAAATGATCCACGAACCGGTACTGGTCCGGAGCCTGGTGGTTGGGGACCCCTGACTTAAACAACACAATGTAACTTCAAGTCAATCACACTTCTGTGAAATCAAACTGTCCACTTAGGTCGCAACACTGATTGACAATCAATTTCACATACTGTTGTATAAATAGAATAGACAACAGGTGGAAAGCGTAGACAGTTAGCAAGACATCCGCAATAAAGGAGTGGTTCTGCAAGTGGTGACCACAGACCACGTCTCAGTTCCTATGCTTTCTGGCTGATGGTTTGGTCACTTTTGAATGCTGGCAGTGCTTTCACTCCAGTGGTAGCATGAGATGGAGTCTACAACCTACACAAGTGGCTCAGGTAGTGCAGCTCATCCAGGATGGCACATCAATGCGAGCTGTGGCAAGAAGGTTTGCTGTGTCTGTCAGCGTGGTGTCCAGAGCATGGAGGCGCTACCAGGAGACAAACCCGTACATCAGGAGATGTGGAGGAGGCCATAGGAGGGCAACAACCCAGCATCAGGACCGCTATATCCGCCTTTGTGCAAGGAAGGGACAGGAGGAGAACTGGCAGAGCCCTGCAAAATGACCTCCAGCGGGCCACAAATGTGCATGTGGCTGCTCAAATGGTCAGAAACAGACTCCAAGAGGGTGATATAAGGGCCTGACGTCCACAGGTGGGGGTTGTGCTTACAGCCCAACACTGTGCAGGACGTTTGGCATTTGCCAGAGAACACCAAGACTGGCAAATTTGCCACTGGTGCCCTGTGATATTCACAGATGAAAGCAGGTTCACACTGAGCACATGTGACAGACGTGACAGGGTCTGGAGACGCCGTGGAGAACATTCTGCTGCCTGCAACATCCTCCAGCATGACCGGTTTGGCAGTGGGTCAGTAATGGTGTGGGGTGGTATTTCTTTAGGGGGCCGCACAGTCCTCCATGTGCTCACCAGAGGTAGCCTGACTGCCATTAGGTACTGAGATGAGATCCTCAGATCCTTGTGAGACCATATGCTGGTGTAGTTGGCCTTGGGTTCCTCCTAATGCACGACAATGCTAGACCTCATGTGGCTGGAGTGTGTCAGCAGTTCCTGCAAGACGGAGGCACTGATGCTATGAATTGGCCTGCCCGTTCCCCAAACCTGAATCCAATTGAGCACATCTGGGACATCATGTCTCACTCCATCCACCAACGCCACATTGCACCACAGACTGTCCAGGAGTTGGGGGGATGCTTTAGTCCAGGTGTGGGAGGTGATCCCTCAGGAGACCATCTGCCACCTCATCAGGAGCATGCCCAGGTGTTGTAAGGAGGTCATACAGGCACGTGGAGGCCACACACACAACTGAGCCTCATTTTGACTTGTTTTAAGGACATTACATCAAAGTTGGATCAGCCTGTCGTGTTTTTTTCCACTTTACTTTTGAGTGTAACTCCAAATCCAGATCTCCATGGGTTGCTAAATTTGATTTCCATTGATAATTTTTGTGTGATTTTGTTGTCAGCACATTCAACTATGTAATGAACAAAGTATTTAATAAGAATATTTCATTCATTCAGATCTAGGATGTCTTATTTTTGTGCTCCCTTTATTTTTTGGAGCAGTGTATAAACAGTATATTGAATACAGAGCACAATAGATGTAATGTGTGAAGCATCTTTCATTTTTAGATAGTCCTCGAGTTATGACCACAACTGGGACTAGAATTTCCATTCCTAAGCAAGGCTGATAAGTGACTCTTAACTGATTTTATGACCTTTTATGTCATGGCTGGTGAGCAAATCACTGCATTTGTTATGTGAATCATACAGTAGTTAAATGAATCTGGCTTCTCCATTGACTTTGCTTGTTGGAAGCTGGCTGGGAAAGTCCCAAATGGCAATCACATGCCCCTCAGATGCTGCAACCATTATAAATACATGTTGATTGCCATGAACCCAAATTCTGATCATGTGATCATGTTATAATGGTTGAAAGTGGGAGGACCTGTTGTAAGTCACTTTTTTCAGTGTTGTGTAACTTTTAGCAGTTGTTAAACAAATTGTTGTAAACCATGGACTACCCATATAGGTTTTCTTTTAAAAGATATGTATGTATCTATCGTGGGGGTCTCCAAACCTGGCAACTTTAAGACTTGTGGACTTCAACTCCCAGCTATGCTGGCTGGAGAATTCTGAGAGCTGAAGTCCACAAGTCTTAAAATTGCCAGGTTTGGAGACCTCTGATCTATAGTATATGTATCTATACTAAAATGAAGCATTCTTCTGGCTTCCAGATGTTTTAGACCAGGGGTAGTCAACCTTTTGATACCTTCCGCCCACTTTTGTATCTCTGTTAATAGTAAAATTTTATCTAACCGCCCACTGGTTCCACAGTAATGGTGATTTATAAACTAGGGGGCAAAATCCCTACACCCACCATGAAAGATGGAACGCCTTCTAGTGGGTGGTAGGGACCAGGTTGACTGCCACTGTTTTATATTTTCCTCACCATTGTCCATTCTGACTGGGGTACTGAAGTCAGAATATACAATTCCTGTCTTTTAACATGGGGGGTTTATGCAACCTTCTCTGCTAATGCTCCTTGACAGTTCCTTTCGCTCCATAAATTTATCCAATTACTTTTATGGCACAGAGAGCACTGTAGCCTTGATTGGAAGCAAATGTGGCTTTTCCTGAACTCAACCTAGATGAGCTATTCCAACCACATTGCCAAGACAGCTAATCCAAGTTCCATTTTTGTTTTCAGGAAAAGAAATTGCCAAAGGAAACCAGGTTGGTAGATCATAGGACAGTCTCCTGGATTGGCGAAAAAGTCCAGTTCTCACTGTCTCCTCAAATCAGGTTTAAAAAGGCAAAGAATCTCCTCAAAGTCAAGCTCAATCCATGTTTGTTTGTTTGTTTTTTCATTTCATCAACAATATGGAAGTGATTTGTCATTATTGTCTTCCAGGACACTTTTCAACTTCTCAGTCCAGTCCATAGCTCTGGGATTTTGTGGTGGGCTTTTATTCAAGTCCCAAGCAGGACTGACTCTTAGTTTTATTTTTTATTTTATTTTAGATCAGCCAACGTTAGTTAGATGCTGCCCCCTAGCTGGGCCAAATGAAGCCACAAAGAAAAATAACATGCAACTCGTTTTGGGGCCCTTCATTGCTGTTCTCACCCTGAGAATATTGCACCAGATGTTCTTGATAAGGTTTGGTGATTCCTTTTAATTAATCACAACTGTTCTCATTTGTGCTTGGTGTTCTGACTGCTGCATTGGCTGCGGGTGGAAAATGCATGGAGCATGGAACCACTTCCCTAAACCAGGTGGCAAAATTCTGCCTTGGACTATCTAGTTCTTTCTGCACAACGAAAAAGTGGGAACTTTAATTTGTGTATAAATTTCATCTGAAGATACCTCTCTGAACACACTCCAACTACCTAGCTATAGACTTTGAACCATCTCCCTCTTTTCTTCATTTCTTCTTTTCTTCTTGCAGCTGCATTATAGAATAGAATTCTTTTATTGGCCATGTGTGATTGCACACACAAGGAATTTGCCTTGGTGCAAATACTCTCATAAAAAGAAAAGGTACATTCATCAAGAGTCAAGAATCATAAGGTACAACTAAGAAACAGTCAATATAAATCGTAAGGATACAAGCGACAAAGTTAAAGTCATACAGTCACAAGTGGGAGGGGATGGGTGATAAGGAGTGATGAGAAGACTAATAGTAATAGTAGTGCAGACTTTGTAAATAATTGCACAGTATTGAGGGAATTATTTGTTTAGCAGAGCATTTGGAGAAAAAGTGTCCTTGTGTCCAGTTGTTGTGGTGTGCAGGGCTCTATAGCCTCGTTTGGAGGATAGGAGTTGAAACAGTTTACAGGTGAAATTCAAAAAATTAGAAAATTGTGCAAAAGTTCATTTATTTCAGTAATGCAACTTAAAAGGTGAAACTAATATACGAGACAGACTCATTACATGCCAACCAAAATAGTTCAAGCCGTGATGTGTCATAATTGAGATGATTATGAAAACCCCAAATCCACAATCTCAGAAAATTAGAATATTACATGCAATCAATAAAACAAGGATTGTGCATAGAACAATATCGGGCCTCTGAAAAGTATAAGCATGCATATGTACTCAGTACTTGGTTTGGGTCCCTTTTGCAGCAATTACTGCCTCAGTGCGGTGTGGCACGGAAGGTATCAGCCTGTGGCACTGCTGAGGTGTTATGGAAGACCAGGATGCTTCAATAGGGGCCTTCAGCTCCTCTGCATTGTTCGGTCCCATGTCTCTCATTTTTCTCTTGGCAATGCTCCATAGATTCTCCATGGGGTTCAGGTCAGGCAAGTTTTCTGGCCAATCAAGCACAGTAAACCCACGGTCATTGAACCAGATTTTGGTGCTTTTGGCAATGTGGGCAGGTGCCAAGTCCTGCTGGAAAATGAAGTCAGCATCCCCATAAAGCTCGTCTGCAGAAGGAAGCATGAAGCACTCCAAAATCTCCTGGTAGACGGCTGCGTTGACCCTGGACTTAATGAAGCATAGAGAACCAACACCAGCAGATGACATGGCTCCCCAAATCAACACAGACTGTGGAAACTTCACACACTGGACTTTAAGCATCTTGCAGTGTGTGCCTCTCCATTCTTCCTCCAGACTCTGGGTCCTTGGTTGCCAAATGAGATGAAAAAGTTGCTCTCATCAGGAAAGAGGACTTTGGACCACTGAGCAAGAGACCAGTTCTGTTTTTCTTTAGCCCAGGTAAGAGGCTTCTGATGTTGTTTGTTGTTCAGGAGCAGCTTGACAAGAGGAATACGACATTTGAAGCCCATGTCCAGGATCCGTCTGTGTGTGGTGGCTCTTGATGCACTGACTCCAGCCTCAGTCCAGTCCTTGGGAAAGTCCCCAACACTTTTGAATGGCCTTTTCCTGACCATCCTCTCCAGGCTGCGGTCATCCCTGCTGCTTGTGCACCTTTTTCTTCCACACTTTTCCCTTCCACATAACTTTCTATTCATGTGCTTTGATACAGCACTTTGGGAACATCCCACTTCTTTTGCAGTTACCTTTTGAGGTTTTCCCTCCTTATGGAGGGTGTCAGTGATGGTTTTCTGCACAACTGTCAGGTCAGCAGTCTTTCCCATGATTGTGATTCCTACTGAACCAGACTGAGAGACCATTTAAAGGCTCAGGAACCCTTTGCAGGTGTTATGGCTTCATTAGCTGATTAGAGTGGGACACTTTGAGTCGAGAATATTGAACCTTTTTACAATATTCTAATTTTCTGAGATTGTGGATTTAGGGTTTTCATGAGCTGTAAGCCATAATCATCTCAATTAGGACACTTCACAGCTTGAACTATCTTGCTTTGCATGTAATGAGTCTATCTCATATATTAGGTTCACCTTTTAAGTTGCATTACTGAAATAAATGAACTTTTGTGCGATATTCTAATTTTTCAAGTTTCACCTGTATGTCCAGGATGTGAGGGGTCTGTAAATATTTTCACAGCCCTCTTTTTGACTCATGCAGTATACAGGTCCTTGATTGAAAGCAGGTTGGTGGTGATTGTTTTTTCTCCAGTCCTAATTACTCTCTGAAGTCTTACAGCAATATTAAAGTTTGTTCTCAAAGTTATAGCAAGAATGCCCAAAATCAAGGCAAGATCTTCAAAGAATAATGCAACTTGAATTGGCAGCTCTGTTCTCTATCTCTACTTATTTCTGCCTTACAATTTTCAGGTGAACTTCAGTTGGCTTCTCACTGTGTATTTCTCACAAACACATAGACACCAAGAAATCCAGATATTTGCTCAGCTCCAGTTTGTGATTGAGAGTAATCAAAATGAACTAATTTGATTTTTTTTAAAAAGAGAGTGCCATGGATTCCTACTTCCTCATCCATTCCTGCTTGAGTTGAAATCCTCAAATTAAGAAAGGGTTGGTAATGCAAATGCTACGTTTGTGCAATGCTTTTTCAGCCTGTCCTTAACTATCCCTATCTGGGCCAGAAATACCTAGCCAACATAGACTCTTCCCCTTCTCCTCTACTTTTACTGTTTCACCGTAGAGTTTGTCTTGGATTTACAACCATTCCTTTAGTGACCAATCAGTTACAGCAGCATTGAAAAAAGTGACATGTCATGAAACATTGGGTGCTTGACTTAACTTCTGACAAACAAACAAGCCAGAATTGCTTAATTGCGTGATTCAGTTAACAATTGCACTGAGTTGCTTAACCACCATGGCAAAAAAAGGTCATAACACTGAGCATGACTCACTTAATAACCATTCACTACCTTAGCAGCAGAAAATCTGGTCCCAATTATGGCCATAAGTTGAGGACTTCCTGTACCATGTGGCCATAGGTGTCTTTCATAGTGACCAAAGCAGCAGAGCATCACTAAATATCACTCTGCCAAATCTCCCAATATGGGTTTGATCCAACTCTTCAAAGCCATTCAGAAGCCATAATAGACCAACAGTGAGGATCCCAGGACAAACTGCAGTATTCAGCTATTCTACTTTAACCTAGTTACTGTTCTCTTTGAATGCTTAACAACTTCATGAGCTGATCTATTTTAGGGAAGTGTGAAAAAATGTGCAAATACTTGAAAGGAAAAAGAATGTGCATTTTAAAGTTTTTTCTTAATTCCCCATGTTCTCCCATCTCATCTTGTGCCATTGGGACAAGGCAAGCAGGCATCCATAGAAGGCCAGGTACACCCTTTACTTCCCTGTTCCTCACGGATGCAAACCATGGATGAAGTCCTCTTTCCCACATCCTCTTGTTCTACTTCTCACCTTTCCTTGTTTACCTGCTCCTTCCCTCCCTTCCATCTCCTCCTCCTTCCCCAAAATCTGCTCCTGTCTCAGCTGTTGTCAGATATTCAGCTAAAGAGACCCCCCCCCAAAAAAAAAATGCAACCAAAGAGAAATCAACGACCAGAGACTGTAGTAGAACAATATTTTCCATTGCTATGTGTACCCTCCCCAAATAAGAGATAAGATCCCAAACAGCAAGTCCTAGCAGTCAGATTAATGCAAGACATACCTGCATTTTTGTCAAGGGTCCAGGCACACTTGCAGCCCACAAGCAACCTACATCTGGTTCCTAAGCTTGGATTGCTCTATGTTAGCTCTAAAGTGGTGGTGATGTGCTGCTGCCATCTAGTGGCCAAAGAGAGGAATCTCCATCTGGCCCCATAGGAAAAGAGAGGTGTTTAGTCAAGAGTCGCCCAAAACATCTGCTTGCCCTCTTTCAGTCTACCCAATGTTTTGTTTTCAAAAATCTAGTCAACTTTCAGCACTAAATTAGCCCTGGATAATGGCCAATTCAAGAGATGTTGGACTTGCACCACTTGTAGCAATGTACGGACTTCCAGCTGTTGACACATTTAACTTTGTCCTCTAGATTTCCACTCTTCTCCTTCAGCTGGGACATAAATGCTTCTTCCCCCAATGGTGGTGGTAGAGGGATGGTTTTGTACATGCGTCACTTTCATAAATGCAGCTTTCTGTGCATCTGTGCATTAGCCCACCACTTCTGTGGCCTAGTTCTGAACTGTGGACCAGGATCTGGAGATCCCTGCTCTACTGTACATTTAGTGCATTTATCATATTTCCCAAAGGACTTTTTCCTTGTCCTTTTGTTGGAAAAGAGCAAATTGAAATGACAGTTCATACCAATCATTCACTGTTGCAAATCAGGAATGAATTCTCCTTCAAAGATTGCATGATAATTCTTAAATTTTATGAATTACACCTTTTAACACACAGTGATCGTTTCAGTCATATTAATGATCATAGTGATATCAACCCAAAATGTGAAAATAGGACAAGACAAATCCATAGGAGTTAATGATTCAACTCCTAAATTGTATCTCTGAACAGCAAGGTTACTAAACTTATTAAATCTTACAAATTTCTTTACAAATTTGTAATTTACAAATTTTACAAATTACAAATGAAGGCACTCACATTCTCTGAGTTGTCTAATGCATCTACTGTAAAGCAATGCTATTACTTCATGCATGTCATAAGGAGGGTTCTTCCATTTTTAGTGAATTTCTTTAAGGAATATCCAAGTGTGGGAATGCTTTGTTTACAAACATGATTCCATATGCCAAATGCATACAGAAGTCCTCTTCTCACCCAAAATTCACTAAACTGGTAAGCACCCAGATTCCTGATTTTATTTCAATACAAGCGGATATGTGTCTCTTCATGTGTAGAGCATTGTTTCCCAACTTTGCCAGCTTGAAGATGTATGGACTTCCACAGTTCCCCAGCCAGCATTGGGAACCAATGCTTAAGAGCAGCTTTTTGTCGATCTTTGATTCATCCATTGACATCCCTTTCCAAATACAGAATGGGAACCCACACTTTATTGACCATATCTCTAATAATGCTGTTTGAGCTTTCAACTGAGAAAAGTGGGGATTTGTAGCATCCCATATTGCAAAGCAGGTGTTTTACAATTAAAATTCGGCCTTTAATAACTGGAGGTAACACAAGGAGAGATATAAGATCTTGTTTACAATTCTTAGTTGTAAAACTTGCAATGCTGAGAATGAGAAACTTGCTTTTTTGTTTTGTTTTTTAAAGAAGGTCCCATTTTTTACTATGCACTTTAAACTATCCATTCCCATACCTTTGTGGTGGAAATGCCAGGTGCTTGGTTCTCTTAAAAAAATATTCTGGGTCCTTGTTAATTATCTGTCTTGCATTTGTGTGTTAGCTGATGGCAGCCAGTATAAATCATGGGACTCCTCCAATTTCAAAGAAGACTCCAGGTGTGTTACCACTGCCACTATTGTGGCTGCATCCTTCACTTATAAAGCCCCAAATTGCTAAGCAAGATTGTTGTTAAGTGAGTTTTGGCCCATTCTACCACCTTTCTGACCACAGCTGTTAAGTGAATTCTTAAGTTAGTAACACAATTGTTAAGTGAATCTGTCTTCCCTATTGACTTTGCTTGTCAGAAGGCAGCAAATGTTGATCACATGACCCTGGGACATAGCAGCCATCATAAATATATGCCAGTTGCCAAGCATCTGAATTTTGAACATGTGGCATGAGGGTGCTCCAATGGTCCAAGTGTGAAAAATGGTCATAAATCACTTTTGTCATTGCCTGTGTAACTAAATGAATGGTTGTAAGTAGAGCTGCATTCTTTCTCCAACTTAATGGACTCCTATCTATAGCACAGAATCAACCTCTGTGCCATTAGATGAACTTTAGTCGACCAGAAGCTTATGTAGTAATATCTTTTTAACCTTCCAGGTGCATCAACGCTTCTTTTTCCAAGGCTGACTCTAGCGCTAGCTAGTCAAATGCTAGGATTGCTGCCAGCTTCAGGCAAGAGAGTGCAGAGAAAGACATCAGCCTGTTCAATTTCAATTTTCCCTTTTAACTCCAGGCCATTTATTAAAACGCACATACTGGGAGTCAAAAGCGTCACAAAGGGCCCCCTTTTGACACAGCATTAACTTTATCAAGGCTGCAGTACAGGGCAGTGATAAATTGAACTGCCCTTCGGTGTGTCACAGGTAGATTAATACGAAGAGCTAAATAGACTTTACATGGCTAGGAGGCCAGGCGTTCTGTAGTCATTGGAAGACAAGATGGAGCAAGCTATTCCCTGCAGCATGGCGTCTTCTTTGACACACAATCTCTCCCCCTGCCCCTCTGAAAGACAACTTCTGAAGCCCACTTTCCCCTGTATATTTAATGCAGTCCAGAGATTGGAGAAAAAAAATCTTTACTTGGCCAGAAGAATAATGTATCATCACGCTCTCATACAAATTAACCAAACATGGCCCAGGAATGATCCAAGGAAGCTTCACAAGGGAAGGAGAGAGGCAGTACATTTTCAGATGGATCCAGTGGGGATTCTCTCAGAGACTTTGGGATTCAGTGAGGCAGGTCCATGTTTGAAACTCAAGAACTAAGTAATAGGATTGCATGTGGGCGTCCAACCTTGGGAAATTTGGGATCGGTGAACTTCAACTTCCAGAATTCCCCAGCCATCCATGTTGGCTGGGGAATTCTGGGAGCTGAAGTCTGTAAGTCTTAAAATTGCCAAGACTGGACACTCCTTATCTAGTCTCAAGAATCTGGGCACCACAAATAATTCTGAAAGTATCACATAGTGGGGTGCTTTTTTAAAAATATTTCTTATATATTTTATTATTTCTTTGAACATTTTTTCCTCGGACTTTCACTTTTCCAATTCCACCCCTTTCCCACTAGATCACTAGGTTTTGGGGTTTAGAGATAAAATAGACTGTAGAATCTTTTGCAAAATGCTCCTTGCAGAAAAGCAGAAATGTAATGAAGGAGTTGAAATAGCTATCTGTTGTGATTTATTTGTACATGTATTTGTAATTGTGGTCTGAATTACCTTCAGTGACCAGAATCATACATTATACCACACCATGATGTTGTTTGCTTTTGGATCAGCCTGTTGTATCTTAGTCCTGGTGATTTGTAAGTAGCGATTTAAAGTTTAACGTGAGTAAATGTATAGCTTTTTCAATCCATGGGGTTGTGGCTTATTCAGTTGTGCTTTATTCCAAACCATGGGGTGATTAATCATGTGGGAATTCAGCCATGTGGGTGAGAAGAGGCAAAAACTCCTGCTACGTAGGCACAAGGTAGAAAGACTGCAGACTTATAGGGCTGCACAAATATCCATCTCAGTCTCAGTGATGATTTAGTCCAATCTTCAAAGCAGATTCCCAAATTAGCAGAATGGAATTAACTTGACAAATCCCAGTTAAACTAATAATTTGGATCAATGTTGACCAGACCTCTTCAATAGAGGTTGCTCCTGATGGAACAAGAAGTGTGATGGGAATGGGAAGAACAGAAAGGCAGAAAGCAAAGAATCAGAGCCCCATCAGTTGCTGACATGATGGAAAGGCAGGAAGGGATGGAGGATAGAAAACCAGTAACAGGACATTAATGAACATCAACTGTTTTTACTACTACTCACATATTTTATCCACCACTAATTTCTGAAGAGAAAGCCTCCCACACATGACAAAAAGCAGGGATTGGTTTTGTCAACAAGGACATCAGATAAGCTAAAAAGAAAAGCTTGTGTGTATTACAGTCATGGTGGGTTGTGATTTTTTGACCAAGGAACTAAACATAACCGGATCAAGGAGAAGAGAAGGCTGTTGATTTCTGGAACTGAATGTCATCATAGGAGAACCTAAACAAAGATGTCACCCTCCAAGGGCACATGTCACCCTTTGGTAAAGCTGATTTGAAGTAATGAAATGGTTTCTAACAGAAACAAAATTGTGACTGTGGATACTTTAAACAGAAATCCTGTCTTTTCTCACCCCGAGCAGACTTGTGGAACAACCTGCTGCCAGAAGTTTGTGAATGTTCCAATATTGGAAATTTTTAAGAAGAGATTGGACAGCCATTTGTCTGAAATGGTACAGGGTTTCCTGCCTAAGCAGGGAGTTGGACTAGAAGACCTCCAAGGTCCTTTCCAACCCTGTTATTCTGAATACTTCTTGTCTTTCCTCCCAGTGGCCAGGACTTGGTGAAGTCATGAAGGACTTCTGTGGAAGAAATGATGGAATAAAGGATGCTCTGCATAAAGCAGAATGAAGAGCTGGTGAGTAGACCAGCTCTTCATAATTCCTCTCCTGACAAGGACAAGACTTGAGATCACCTACAAGTGCTCCAGAGTTATTCTCTACAAGAAAACCCAAGAGGGGAGTCTCCAGCAGGTTTAGAGCTGAGGCAGATGAGGAAATAGCCATTTGACTCACATGATTGCTGCCTTTGATAGGACATACTTCCTTTTTAAATCACTTTCTGAAATTGCTTATCTGCTTTTCAGCTATTAGAAACTTTCAATTGGCAGGTTTTACCCTGAGCAAAATCCTTAGCAAAAGAAATTTTAAATAAAGTTTGGCTTAAAATTGGGGGGGAATAAACAGCGAAAGTTTGATTTTAGAAAATTACAAATGACTAAAGGTCCAAATAAATTTGAAATGAGATTTTGGAATCTTATGCTTTATAAATGTTTTTCACACTTACAACCATTCCAGCATCCCCACAGTCACACTATCAAAATTTGGATGCTCAGTAACTAACTACCTGTAGAAGTAAAGACGACTTGTATTTGTTATCTCTAGTAATTTTTAATGATGTACAGGGAATTTCGTATATGCCTTGGTTTTCCATATACGAAATTCCCTGTACATCATGCCCGGCCACATACATTGGACAGACCAATAGAAGAATAAGTACCCGCCTAGATGAACACAAAAATGCAGTAAAAAAGCTGGAACACACCTCCTCACTAGTCCAACACATGAAAACCACAGGTCACAACATCAACTTCAATGGCACTAAAACCCTGGCCACTATAGAAAACCCCAGCCACAGAATCATCAGAGAAGCCATAGAGATTGAAAAAAGACCTGACAGCATGAATAGAAGAGATGATTCCACCAGACTG
>BLBF01000072.1:11554428-11599674 GCA_015471245.1 Laticauda colubrina
TCTGTCTGTCTGTCTGTCTGTCTGTCTGTCTGTCTGTCTGTCTGTCTGTCTGTCTGTCTATCTATCTATCTATCTATCTATCTATCTATCTATCTATCTATCTATCGCGAAATACCACTCACGCATCCTCACAAAATCTCCAAAACCTCAAAACTTACAAACTTGAAATTTGGCACATTATGTTCCTCTTAATTTCTAGGTGCTCGCTAAGAAAGGATTTTTTCAAAATGACCATCACAGTATTAATATTTCACATATTATTATTAGCACTCTCTGATCCTAAGGAGTTCTACTCTCCCTCCCCACCTGAAAAGAAATCTCTTCCAAATGCAAAACACAAGCAAAGGAGAGGAGTTTCAGTTTCACAGCACCAAGCAGCTTTAGTACAGAACAGTTGAGCTAAGCCACGCCCAGGCTCCTTGCTATCTCTTCTTGCTCACACAGCAAATACTCTTGTAGTTTCCAAACAACCCTCAACACTCTCACACACTGACAGGATGCTAGCCAGATGAATACCGATGGATGCTGGTAGGCAGAGGCAGAATTTTCCCCCTCTTATTTTCTTCCCCAAAAACTAAGCCCAACCACATCGTCTTGCAGCGAAGCATGGGTATCGAGCTAGTATTTTTAGATGACCAGAACCTCATTCATTCAATCTGCTTGGACATGTCTCAGTCATTGGCTGTCACAAAAGAACCATGGTGTTCTCGGTTAACAGAAGCATCTTTATCTAACCTAACTTTCAACTTTTTATTTGCCTCTAGTCAGGACCAACTACTCTTTCCAGCTCTGAATAGTACCATCCAGACCTAGACCAAGACAAGTTCAAAAATGCCTGGGAATTTCTAGAAACCTGGCGCTCTGACAAATTAGCCATCAATTGACATTTAAATATAAACATCTATTTACTATGCAAAAGAGACAACCAACAAGCCAAAAAAGGAACAAAAAGACCAAAACACTTCCCCACCTGCGATCAGCACCCAGATAACCATCGGTTTAACTCTGAGGTTAACATCAGACCAACAATCAAGTAAACAATACCCCAATCAAGGAATTGCCAAAGAAGCCAACAGTGAACAGCCCAACCAAAAAAATCTCTAAGACTACCCCCACCAACAGAGAAAGCCACTAGAATATAAACTGACAGCAAACCCCAATCCTGACTAGCACCGATTATGTTAGCTAGTTCTGTAAGAAACTTCTGTAAGAAAACAACCAAGCTCAGAGAGCACCAAGAGCCCCTCACTATTCAAGCCTGATAGCACTGAAATTACTTTTCATTGGCTTGCTGGGGAATTCTGGAAGCTGAAGTCCAGATAGGCTAAAATTGCTGAGATTGAGAATCCCTGACCTAGAGGGAGGGAGGTGAGGAAAATGGATAGATGGATTTCATAGAGGGAGGGATGGATGGACAGTTATAGAATAAATAAGAACAAAACACTTGTTAAGTAACAGACTCCCCTCAAGTCAATCAGATTTCTACCTGTGGTTTGGCTTTCTCTTTCACACCTTCGCTCTTAACTGGAGACAGGGTCTGGAAGACAAAATTCCTTGAGTTCCTGGGGGCATTCGGGTTGAGATCAGACATGGCTGCCAATTTCTGCAAGACGGCTCTTGGTTGGTTCAGCAGAGATCCATTCTTCAGCTGTCAGTTGGAAAAAAAAAAAAAAGCTTCTCTAAGACTTGTATTCAAGCAACATGACCACATATTATTTCAGCCTTCAGGAGCATAGTCTCCTCCTTCTCCCATCTCACAGGCAGGGCAAATAAGGAAGAGCAGCACTTCAATTAATTTTTCTCTCTCTTAATGTATGCAAGCCATAATGGAAACATATTCGGAACATATGAGCTTTTGCGGCAATGAAAGATACATTTAGCCTAGTTTGTCTACCCCAAGGGTCTCAAAATCTGGCAACTCTAAGACTTGTCGACTTCAACTTCTAGAATTCCTTAGCCAGCCATGCTGGCTGGAGAATTCTGGGAATTGAAGTCCACAAGTCTTAAAAGTTGTTGATTTCAGAACCCCTTGTCTACCTTACTCATGGCAATTCTCCAAGGAATTGCTCCCAGCTGAGAGATTCTGCGACTGGAGAAAACAGGGTTGAACCTGGGATATTTTTCACGGGGAAGCACAAGTTTCAGCCATTAGATACACAAGCTTTTCCCATGCAATCAAGGCCATTTGTGACAGCCCACCCTCTGGGGGCAATCTGGTATTTATTATCAGAGAAAGGAAGCCCACCTCTATTATAAAGAAAGCTTTCTACTGACAATATAAATTTAAACAAGGAATGGTCCATCCTCAGATGATACTAACCTGTGGTTTGCTGCCGGGCTGGAAACTTTCAAATGGATTCCTGGGTAGTGATTTAATTTCCTGAACAGCTACTGCACAGGGTGCTAGGAGGGCAAAGAAAAAAAAAGGTGGGGGGAGAAAGGAAAGCTTTTCAGAAGGCAAACCAACAGTTGCAGTGTCTGCTTCTTCGTCCATCCACGCAGTGTAGAGGCAGAGGGGTTTCATGTATGGAGAAACTGCTTCCTGTGTGGGCACTCACAGGTCAGGACAACCAAATCCAAGGACAACCTGGATTTGGAAAACCATCTTTGACCATTTCAGAGTTGCTTTGAGGACAGTATCCTGGCAGTCACATGACCACATTTTCAATGGTTTTGCAGAAAACCAGCATTTATTAGTTTTCAGCAAAATGTGGGCATAGTGAACCTCTGTTTTTCTTTAAAACCACTGTGTTTGCTTAACAACCTTACAGTTGTAAAATTGGGCCAGTCACATGTTTTATGACTGTCATGACTTTTGACTGCGATGGGCAGACTCCATTATAGCTCTAACTTAGGGCCTACCTGTAAAATATTTTAAGATCTTTTACAGAGACTATTTTTAGAGAAACATGCGGCAACTTCGGCAGGTAGTGGGTCGTCTTTTCAACGATGCTGCTATCAGTGATGATGCTTTCTGAGCTTGCTTGCTTCCTTGCAGACGTTTCATGACCATAACTTGGTAACATCATCAGTGCTAGTAAGGAATGCTGTTTGCTGTCAGTTTATATCCTGGTGTCTTGCCAGTCTGCGTGGGTGGGGATGGTCTCAAAGACTTTTTGGCTGGACTGTTTACTGATGGTTCTTTGGCAGTTTCTTGATTGTTGGTCTGATGTTAACCTTGGATCTATGCAGGCCTGAGTGCTGATTACTGGTGGGGAGGTTGCCATCCCCTTTTGTGACTTCTGACCAGCAAAGTCAATGAGGAAGCCAGATTCACTTAAGAACTGTATCCCTAACTCAACAATGGCAGCAATTCACTTAATAAAGGTGGCCAGGAAGATTGTAAAATGGGGTAAAACTCACTTAAGCAACAGTCTCGCTAAGCAGCAGAAATTTGGGGCTCAGTTGTGGTTGTAATTCAGAAACCACTGATATCCTTAATCAAGCTGGTTTTGTGAGCTGATATTTTATTAGCCTGCATCACTTTTTAACCTAGGAGTATTCAAAGTGATTTTGATGGTTGTTCTGAACTTTGGTGGAGGGAAGTAAGGATACAGAGAAAAGGGCAATGATACAAAATTAGCAAGGATGTTGGCTGGCACACACAAAATAAGTTCTTTTAAATCCTAGAAGAAAACCAACATTTCTCATCTTTGTCTCCACTCTCCCCTCAGCCTGTGACTCAGCCTTACTAATTTTAGATAGTTGGCCAAGAGAGAGAGAAGGGAAGGGTTCAGGGTTGTTGATTAAAAAAAAAAAAAACTATGGTAAGCTTATTAAAGTTGCCTTAATTTTGATTTGTTTTGTGGATATCTAACATCATCTCTTCCGCTCAATTTTTGACCAGCCTAATGTAGAGTTCCTATCTGTCTGTCTAATTTATCTTAATTTATCCATTAATAATCACCCATTTCCAGGAGACATCATAATCATCATCATCATCATCATCATCATCATCATGATTATTATTATTATTATTTTCCCATGTTTCAATTATCATCTTTTATTTTGTGGTTGATTTTATAACCTGCTAGGAGTCTCTCAATTATAGGTGGTTAAAAAAAGGTCAAACCAGACAATAAAACAGTAATTAAAATATAGCAATGATTTTTTGCAAGTGCACAATTGAAATTCAGTGATAAGGAAAATCCAGCAACCATAAAGAAATGGATGAAACACATGAATTGCCTTGCCTTGATTTTTTTTAAAAACAGCCAACTTGGAAAAAAGAAATCACAGAATATAGTCCTTTTTTCTTAAGGTATAACTTCTGCCGTTCATAAAGGAAAAAAAGAAAGATACCTTTCTTTTGTAATGACTTATTGGTGAACTTTTTGGCCAGTCTCATGAATTGGCTATCCTCATCCACATCCTCCTCCTCCTCTCCTTTTGTAGACTGTGAATAAGCAGAAGAAGTGAATAAGCATTAGGCAAAGTAGCAAGAAGGAAAGAAAGAGACAAGAAAAAAATAATAGCCTGAACAAAATCACCATCTACTAGTCAGCACCAGGCTTTAAAAACACACTGATTTAAGAGCATTTGTGAGGACAAAGCCATTTTTGCCATCCATGAGAGAGGGGCAAAACATCCCACTCTTGGACAAAAGACTGTTCATCATGTTTGAGTCTTATTTATGTTCTGCGGTTAAAATTTTAAACGTACAGGTTGCCCTCAACTTGCAACAGTTCATTTAGTGACTATTCAAAGTTACTAACAAAGTTTCAAAGCACTGAAAAAAGGGACTTATGGCTGTTTTTCAAACTTACGGCCATTGCGGCATCCCCATGGTCACGTGATCAAAATTTGGACGCTTGGCAACTGGCGTGTACTTTTGGCGGTTGCAGTGGCCCGGGATCATGTGATTGCCTTTTGTGACCTTCTCACAAGCAAAGTCAATGGGGAGGCCAGATTCCCTTAGCAACCATGCTACTAATTTAACAAGTGCAGTGAGTCACTTAACTGTGGCAAGAAAAGTCGTAAAGTGGGGCAAATTTAACAAATGCCTCACTTAGCAACAGAAAAGTTGGGCTCAGTTGGGGTTGTAAGTCGAGGACTACCCGTATTTACTTATAAGACTTATACAGCCACCCATTAAACTTGGGTGGCTCATAAGAACAAAAGAACAACGAAAGAACAATAAACCCAGCATTAAACAATTCCAGATGTGCTCAAAACAACATCCTTTCATATATTAACATTCATATTTATTGCAATCCAGTCCAGTTCTAGTGCAAGAATATATATCTCTTATGTATGTCTTGAAAACACACATATACATGAAATACACCTAAAAAGGCCAGGTTGCTATCGTTATCGTTTGGACACGTTATGTAAAGACTTAGCTTTCTGTAGAACTCTCCTTCTAAGAAGGGTGAAGCGATGAGGACCAGCCTATTAAAAAAGTCACTTTTTTTAGTGCTACGTTATCTTTGAACAGTCACTAAATCACTAGCTTAGGACTAACTATAGAAGACCTAAAGTCCAAACCGAAGAGAGAACATCCTGGACAAGTTATATCTGTGCAGTTGCTAAAAATGAACACTGACTTGATGGCATATAATGAAAGAATCAACAAATCAATCATTATTATTATTATTGAAATGCTGTATCTGGGTATGCTTTGAGTTGTATATTATCATCCCTTTTTTTTTTTTTGCTTTGAAAGCTGTTGCTCTGCAGTTGGTAAAACCAACTAGACCTGTTTATTTCATTTGTGAATTCTTACAAAGATCTTACTCAACAGCGCCTGATCAAATTGTATGCCTCATCAAACTTACAATTTACTATAGATTATCTGGGAGATATATTAAAAAGAAGGAATAAAATTATCGAATTGTTATTCTCATATCACATGGAGACACTCCACAGGAGAATCATCAAACTGGCAAACCATCCAGGCTAGTGGTGTCTATTTTCTTAGTTTAAATCTATAATTGAAATAGACCATAAGGGAAGTTTGGCACACTATTATATCCCCCAATTTACCTCCACAAAAACAACCCTGTAAGGTAATATGGCTGAGTGCCCAAATCATCTGCTAAGCTTTCATGGCTGACATCAACTTGGATCTCTCTAGTTCCCAGGTCCAGTCACTCAAAGGTTGCATTTTTTCCTCTGCCCCAAGAGGGAAAAAATGCATGATTCCTGCAAGAATCGTCAGCCGCTGGATTGATGCAAAGAGTAGATCCAGATATTTTTTTAAAAAAATTAGGCCAGGGGGCTATTTGGGGCTTCTAGCCTAGGCTGCATGTTCTCCTGGCCTACTCTGAGGAATACAGGTAGTCCTCAACTTATGACCACAATTGAGCTCCAAATTTCCATTGCTCAGTGAGACAATTGTTCATTGAGATTTGCCTCATTTTATGGCCTTAGTAACAAGGTTCTTAAGCGAATCTGACTTTGTTTGTCAGAAGATTGCAAAAAGTGATCCTGTGACCTTGGAACACCGCAGCTATCATAAAGACATGCCAGTTGCCAGGCATCCAAATGTTGATCCCGTGACCACTGCTGCAAGGGTATGAAAACCGGTCATCGGTCGCTTTTCTGAGTGCCATTGTAACTTCACATAGTCACTAAATGAACGGCTGTAAGTCAAGGACCCCCTGTACATGAATTGGTACCCGATGCTGGTTACCTGTTCTCGAAACCATTGCTCTCGTTCAAAGCGCTCCTTCCTCCACTTGGCCTCCGTCTCTTCAAGGTGATTTTCATTCTCATCCCCGCTGTCAGCATCCCTGTGAAAATCATCTCCCTCGGGAACGTCATCTGAGAACGCAACACACAAAAGGAAAATAAGCTCCTTGTCCCCGTCTAAGCCTCAGTGGTCGTTTTAGAAGAAAAAGGGTAATTTGAGAAAAAGCATCTGGACTCAGAGGAGAAGGCATGAGATCTGTGACCAGGGCAAAGTGATAATGGATAATGAAAAAAAGGGGGAAAATGGCGGGGCAGACAAGAGCTGTTAAAATGAAAATCCCTTTCAAAATCTAACATTTTAACTTCCCTTAAAATTTCCAAACAAAGCATTAACATTATGGCAGAATAAGACTGAAAGCTGACCCAACTAAACAATGGGCATACAGAGAATATAGCAATAACAATAGCACTTAGACTTATATACCACTTTATAGTGCTTTACAGCCTTCTCTAAACGGTTTTAGAGTCAATATATTGCCCCCAACAATCTGGGTCTTCATACATACATACATACATACATACGTGTGTGTGTGTGTTTTCTTAAGTTTTCACGGGGACTTACATGTATGCTGTTCAGTTTCCTTCGGGTATTATCCCACGTTATTGTAGTTGTGCTTTTAAAGCTGTAGCAACGTTTTGGCAGAATCTCATCTGCCATCATCAGGCTTCTGTATTGTATTGAGTTTGTATGTGGGTCAGACTTTCACAGCCGTTTCTGTTTTAAATTTGGTGCTGGCCTACGCTGTGCCAGAATGTTTTTTTCTTCATCCTGATTGGTTGGGAGTCTTGGTCTGTGTTTATTGGTCTTGTAGTTTGCTGTGTTCTGCTTGATTGGTGTTTCGAATATCTTCTGTCTGTTTTGTAGCTTTTTTTGTCTTGATTGGCTGGCAACATTGTGTTTCCTGTACTGGAGGCTTTTAGGGCGGCTTGGCTCAGAGTAATTTATTAGGAAGCTAGGTTTCATCTGGGTGCCTGGTTGGGGTGTGTTTGTATCCCCCTGGAGGTATCAGGGGGAGTCTGTTTTTGCCCAGGTGTTTGCCTGGCTTGTGGTATGGAGATTTTTTTGTTTGAGAGTGCAGGCTTCCAAATGATTGACAGTCTGGTGGAGTCATCTCTTCTATTCATGATTTCAGGTCTTTTTTCAATCTCTATGGCTTCTCTGATAATTCTGTGGCTGGGGATTTCTATGGTGGCTAGGGTTTTAGTGCCATTGAAGTCGATGCTATGACCTGTGGCTTTCATGTGTTGGACTAGTGAGGAAGTGTGTTCCAGCTTTTTTACTGTATTTTTGTGTTCATCCAGGTGGATACTTATTCTTCTATTGGTCTGTCCAACGTATGTGGCCGGGCATGATGCACAGGGAACTTCGTATATGCCTTGGTTTTTCAGGTCAATTTTATCTTTGGGGTTTCTAAGGATGGCTGCTATTTTTCTGTCTGTTTTGAAGGCAGTCTTGATGTGATGCCTGTGTAGTATCTCACTGATTTTGTCTGTAGTACCTCTTATGTAGGGCAGGACAGCTGTTCTAAAGGTCTGTTCATCTTCTAGGTCTCCATTATGTCTCAGTGTGTTTTTGTGGATCAAGCCAGTGATTTTGCTTTTGTGGAAGCCGTTGGCTGTCAGTACTTTAGTCAGGGTGCATAGTTCAGTCTTTATGTGTGTCTTGTCTGCCAGGCGTTTGGTTCTGGTGATTAGTGTTTTGGCCACGGAGTTTATCTGTGCTGGGTGGTGGGGGGATTGGGTGCTGAGGTCGCGGTTGGTGTGTGTTTTCTTCTGGTATATGGTGTGTCCAAGGGAGCCATCTGTTTTTTTGTAGATTAGTACATCTATGAATCGTAGTTGTTTGATTCTGTTTCCATGGTGAATTTGATTTTTGGGTGTGTACTGTTTAGGTGTGTTAGGAAATTGTTTAGGTTTTCTTTTCCGTGGGGCCAAATCACAAATGTGTCATTGATGTATCTTAACCATAGTTTGGGTTTGGCTAGGGCTCTGGATTTGAATTCTTCCATGAACAGGTTTGCAATGACAGGTGACAGTGGTGATCCCATAGGGTCTCCTTCAATTTGCTTGTATCTTTGTCCTTTGTATATGAAATATGTGTTGGTTAAGCAGTGTTCTGTTAGTTCCATGAGGTGTTGGGTAGTTGGTATACCAACCACCCAAACACCTCATGGAACTCACAGAACACTGCCTAACCAACACACATATATGTATGTACATACATGTATACACACACACATTTTAAAAATTATATTTTTTCAACTTAAGAACTTTCAAAAGATAACTTTAGTAATGACTTTTCCAAAACGATGTTTCAGATTTGAATAAAAAAGGGAATTAAGAAATATATTAAGGAATATGATTATTCCTTAGGACAGTGTGAGAATCCTAATCAACTATCATAATTTATAGAGGTAGTTCTTGACTTATGACCATAATGAACCCCAAATTTCCATTGCTAAGTGAGACAATTGTTAAATGAGTTTTTCCGCATTTTATGACATTTCTTGCCACAGTTGTTAAGTGAATCACTGCAGATGTTAACAGCTGTTTAGCGAATCTGGCTTCCCCATTGATTCTGCTTGTCAGAAAGTCACAGAAGGGGAATCACATGATTCCAGGACATAAATATATGGCAGTTGCCAAGTGGCCACACTTTGATCACGTGACTGTGGGGATGCTGCAAGTGTCATAAACGTGAAAACTGGTCATAAGTCACTTATTTCAGCCAAATTGAACGAAAGGTTGCAAGTGGAGGATGATCTGTATCTCCTTTCCCTTACTCAAAAGACCTAATCAATATGACCTTAAGCCAGGCTTCTCCAAGGTAGAGCCTTCCAAATGTGTTCAGATCACTCTTTCTAGAACTCGGAATTCTGGAAGCTGTACTCCCAACTCATCTGGATGGTTCTAGATTCCATATGAGCCACGGTGGCACAGTGGTTAGAGTGCAGTACTGCAGGCTACTTTTGCAGTTAGGGTTAGGGTTCAAATCCCACCAGGCTCAAGGTTGACTCAACCTACCATCCTTCCAAGGTCAGTAAAATGAGGACCCAAATGTTTGGTGGCAACAGACTGACTCTATAAACTGCTTAGAGAGGGCTGGAAAGCACTGTGAAACAGTATAGAAGTCTAAGTGCTATTGCTATATTAGGACATATTTTCGTCGCCTTTTAGAGCCTTTGGGATTTCTACTAGCCTAGGACTGCAAAACCTGGGAATAAAAAACTTGATGAAGACCGGCATACTACTCATCATACCTATGTTCTTCCATCGGAACTTCCTCATCCTCCCAGGACCATCACTGTGAAGGTCTCCATCGAGAAGGTACTTCTCCTGATACAAGCGCAACTGCCGTTTATCATCATCAAGCATCATCTTCCTGGAGAGGAAGCAGGCCAGAAAGGGAACTTGAGTAGTTTCCATTCAGAAGATCTCCACAAAAACTGAAGCACAACCATAGATAAGTGCACTAATATGCAGCCAGATACTTACATATGGATTTTATTGACTTGATCATGAAGTTCTCCATCTGCTGGAAGCACCTCATCAAGAACATCTTCTTCATACTCATTGAGTTCCTCACCATCATATTCATCTTCACTTCCCCCATCGCTGCCTGAAAGCTCAGCTTCATCTTCCATGAAATCTTGTAAATTGCTGAAAGGAGTGGGGGGAGAAGAATTCAAGTTGAGTTGAAAAGGAATTAAAAGCAATATTGTTTACAAAAGCTGGCAAGGATCTCCAGGAGATAATATATTTCTTTCAGCTTTGCTCTTAGCAACACAAGAGTTGCACTAAGATTCATAGTAGAGAATTCATTTCTAATTCAGTGAAATATAGTAAGAGAAATGCAAGGTTGGAAGCAAAATCCAAGCTAAGAGATAGTTGGGTTGCTGCAATAAAACTTTTTTTATATATCAGTTCTTCATTCCTTCTGCATAAGGTTTAATAAACTTCTCAGACAAGCTGTTTTTAAAAGGTTACTTAACCTATTTTTCCCCATTTTGTTTTATGCAGTTTTAAAGAAGGATTTAATCAATTTTGCCAGGAAGGTTAGAAGGTGTTACTTACAATTTATTCTTCCTTCCTTCCCTTTGCCTCAGTTCTTCCTCTTCATCATCAAATTCTAACTCATCACCTCTTTCTTCCTCCTGATCGGTCTCCTCCTCCTCTTCCTCCTCCTCCTTGCACTTTTCATCCTAAGAATCAGGAAAAATATCAAGTTCATGAATTCTTGAAACATGGTAACATATTCTTTAATATTTTCCACTGTCTCTATTTGTTTTTTCTTTAAGACATTTTTTTCCTTTGGCTGAGTTAATATAATCATACATATCCTGAAGGAATACAATTATATTAACTAGGAGCAAAAGAAAAAAAAATGAGATGAGCAGTCCAGAATAAATTCACCAAAAGTTTTTTGTTAGGAGAAAAAAAAAAACCAAGTGTCCAGGATTTAGCCCTACTCAGAAGTCATACACAGATTACCTGTTGAAATCTCAAAGATAACAAACAGGTAACAGAACACGGCAGTGAGTGGGGAAGCTTCCAATTTGCTCTTTTCCGAACCAAATAAAGGAATGATCAAGTACAGGCTGTCCTTGAGTTACGTCCACCATTGAGCTTAATATTTCGGTTGCATAGCATAGTAGTTGTTAAGTGTGTTTTGCCCCATTTTACACAATTTGTTAAGCGAATCACTACAATTACAAAGCAAATCATGGAGTCATTAAGCAAATCTGGCTTCCATTAGCTTTTTCCCACAGTTGTTAAGCAAATTACTACAATTACAAAGGAAAACATGGAGTCATTAAGCGAATCCGTCTTCCATTAGCTTTGCTTGTCAGAAGCCGGCTGGGAAGGTAACAAATGGAGATTATGTGACCCCGGGATAGTGTCATGGTCACAAATACACCCCAGTTGCCAAGTGTCCAGATGTTGATTACATGATCATGGGGATTCTGCAGTTGTAAAGTGTGAAAATTGGTCATAAATCACTTTTTTCTATGCCATTGGAACTTCGAAAGGTCACTAAATGAATTATTGTAAGTCAAGGACTACCCCTGTGCAAAATAAGAGGGAATAATGAGCATTTAACGTAATAGGAACCATCTTATATTTATTGGACAACAAAGTTGCTTAGTGCAGAATTTTATTTTGAGAATCCTGCTGTTATGTTCTTCTAAGTGGGTGAAAAGAGGAGCATTTAAATTGAGCAGCCGAAGAGAAAATATTGTTCTAATTGCTGCTGAATTAGGATTGGAAACCCTGTTTCAGGACTGGACTGGCATGTGTATTTTAAGCTCCCTGTGGACATTGCTCCAATTGTGCACAGTACTTACTTCTTCCTCACTGTCAAAAGGATGATCATCTGTTAAAAGCTGGAATTCCCCAAATTCCTCTTCTTCTTCTTTATCTTCTGCCTCCCTGCTTGAAAAATAAGCTTTTTTAAAAAAGAAAATGCAGCAGGACTGTAGCTAATTGGATATGCCAGTTTAACTGCTGAACGCTTTGACTTAACTAACTGCAACAGGACATGTAGAAACAAACACCTATTGAGTGCATCAATTTTTATTTAACATGCCCTTTAAATTGGTATGCCACTCAACAGGAGTGCAAGGTGATATAATATTGGTATGTATCTTTCATCTAAAGCAGGGGTGTCAAACTCGTGCCCTGCAGGCTGGATGCGTCAGACTTGGCCAATGTCCACCCCCGGTTTAGGGAAGGGGGAAAAAGTTGCAATATGTCAGATGGTGACAATGGGAGTTTGACACCCCTGATCTAAAGCATAAAAAAAGGGAGAATTCCAGAAAGTGGTTGCCATGACTGAAAAGCCCATGTTTAATTCTGTAGGAGCCGTCACAACAGACTCTGGTAAGGCTGGCAGAAAATGGACAGATTCAGCAGGGAGTTCATCCTGGCCTAAAATTATTTCTTGGTAAAACTAACTTCTTCAAGTAGCTTTGAAGTGCATACTGTTGATTAAAGATCCCATATAGTCTAGACAATGTATTCCACTGACATACATTTCCCATACATAGTTCTCAAACAAAGGATGCTTTATATAAATACAAGCAAAAATCTGAGGTGACAGAGCCAAGATCTGCCTCCCATAAGAACTGAACTGGGCAAAGGAACTTCTGACTAACTGAACTTGCAGACTATTCAGGACAGAATGAGAGAGCCAAGCATACTCTGGGAGTCATGAACAAAATAAAATGCCCAACATTCACAAGTTGACCGAACAAGCAATCCATGTCCTTTCTTTGCTATAAATCAGTTAAAGCTAATTTTCTTAATCTCCCTTCCAGTAAAAAGATGAGCATTAAGAGAGAGATAAATGCTGCCCCTTGTTCATGATCCGGCACAAAAGGAATTCAACCCTGTTAAAAAGCTGTGATGTTCAGAGATTTTTAAAAAAATCACCTGATTAGATTTTTCTCCCCAATCGAAACCTGAAACACTCAGTAGGCACATGCCTCACTAACCAACATCTTATTATTTGAACTTCACAGCAGCTTTTATATTCACCTCTCGAAGATGGTTTTGTAAAGCTAAATACTTTGCATGTCTCCATGCCTCTCAGTTACCTCTCAGTTGGAAAAGAGTTAGAAAAAAGAGAGTGGGGTTCTTCCCCAGGCTCTTCGGTCCTCCTCTTCTTTTTCAGTTTAGAAGTGGCTGATGATGCCTGAAGAGGAGAATCTGAGAAATCAGAAACAAGAGGTCTTTAGAACAGGATCTAACTGCAGATCTAAACATAAAACAACTATTCTGCTTCTTCTGCTACGGGGAGAAATGTATGCTACTTTATGCCAGACACAGACCAGATCTAACCTGAATAATTTTTTGTGATCTCTGAATTCTTCTCTATTGTGTCAAACGTTAGCAGCATAGTTTAATGTAGGAGACCCACCAAAGATTCAAATAAATTCCTAAAAAGGTAGTCTCCCCTGTCCAATCATGTCTGATTCTAGGGGGTGGTGCTCATCTCTGTTTCTTAGCTGAGGAAGCCAGTATTGTCCAAAAAACATTTCTGTGGTCATATGGCCAGCAGGATTATACACCGAGGTACACAGAACGCTGTTACCTTCCTCTTGAAGTGGTACCTATTTATCTACTCACATTTGCATGCTTTCAAACTGCTAGGAATTAAATAAATTCCTAAAAGAAGCTAAATAGTTAAACAAAAAAAAATGTAGAAAAGGTGAATTCTTTCCATGCATATAATGTGGCCTTACCCACTTCACACCATGGTCCAATCCTCTGAAGAGCTTACCCCTTCTCAAATGCAAAGGATGGGCTTTGGCCACCATAAAATTGCCCTCTACTCGCCTAGTTACTTTAAAGAAACAGGTTTCACACAGAGATCAGCACAGCTTTTTGAACTGAGCTTTATGGAATCCTAGACATCTGTGATAATTTGATGGGAGTCCAATGGAGACTATACTGGAGGGGTGGGAAGTTTGTTTGAACACAACCAGGGGTTCCAACAGCAGCATTTCTTAAGTGCAACAGAAAAGAGGGGGGTGGTGAGTTGAATTCAGAAGCTCCACCCTTCTCCCAAGGACATTTGTGCTCATGATGACTCACTGTGTGTGTCTAAGAGCCAAGTAGCAGGATTCACAGGTTAACTTATTTAACTAACAGATTTTTTGGGGAGGTGGGGATGGAAAATCCTTGGAATAGAAGAACACAGAGATTAAATACTTTCAGTTCAGTTGGCTAGAAAAAATGATGTTGAGAGGCAGCCTTAAGTGGTTCTATTATTAATTATTCCAGTTCTAAAATGGCTGTTGCCCTGGAACCAACAAACCTTGAGCAGTTGGAATCCAAGGTAAGAGCCGGTCTGACCCATGGGTCAAATATAATTTTAATTCAGGGCTTAGAAATGTAGAAACCCCATTCCCTTGCCTGCATTTCAGTTGACAAAAGGTGAGTGCAGGATTTAGCACCAAGCCTGATGAAGATGGATGGAACACAGAATTATAGGATTGGAGAGGACTTTGAAGGTCTTCTAGACCAGGGGGTCACCAACCTTTTGGACCTCACAGACCACCAAACTCATAATTTTAAATTCTGGGGACCAGTAATATGAATTTTGACTGATGGTGGCTTGCTGACGTTGGTGGGGGAGAGAGAGACAGATCTGATCTAACCTCTCTCTCTCTCTCTCTCCCTCTCTCTCACACACACAAACACACAGAGGCAGAGGTGGGATTCAAATTTCTTAACAACTGGTTTTTGGGTGTGGCCTAATTTGTGGGTATGGCTTGGTGGTCATGTGACTGGCTGGGCATGGCTTGTATGTAAATATTATATTTATGTAAATATTGAATTTTTTATTAAAAAAGAGCAACTTTTACCCAAAATCAGCAAAGTAGGCAGGCACATTGAGTTGCTCACAGAATCACAGATTCACTTAGAAATCTGTGTTTCTGCCATTGGCTATCTGAGTCTGCACTAAATAATAGAACCTTCAGTCCTAAGATCTAAATATTAGCTAGAAAGTAATAAATTCAACCATTTCCTGCCTTCTAGCTCATCTAAATCTCCCCATACAGCAGAATAGCTGATAGTTGGAAAAAGAAAAAAAAAAAGGAAAAATAGCAATTTAGTAGGCAAGTTTGCCAGGTAAGGAGTGGGCAGGGAGGGTTCCTGTGGGCCATGTAAGCGGCGCAGTCTTGGGTTCCTGCGCTCCCTGGATTAATTGCTTTGGGGGGGGGTGCTCTGTGGGTGACATTTCTCTGCGGACCACCGGTTGGCAACCTCTGTTATAGACCAACTCTCTGCTCAAGCAAGAGATCCTGATCATTCTGCACAATTCAGTCTCTTTTTGAAAACCTCCAGTAATGGAGCACCCACAATTTCCAGAAGCAAGCTGTTTCAGATTAATTGTTCTGTGGGGATTTTTTCCCTATTGTTCTAGGTTGGACCTCTTTTCAATGATCTTCCACCTGTTACTTCTTGTCCTGCCCTCAGGTGCTTTGGAGAATAGGCTGTGCCACTCTTCTCAAACTCTTCACAGCAGCTCAAGTACTGGAAGACGGCTATCATATCACCCCAATCCTTCTCTTTGTCTCTCGAGATACACCTAGCTCCCTCAGTCATTCATCATGTAGTTTAGTCTCCAGACCTCTTATCACTTTTGTTGCTCTTTTCTGCGCTCTTTCTAGTCTCAACTTCTTTTTTGTATCATGGGGACCAGAACTGGACGCTTCTTAATTTTAGCAATTATCCTTCCTGTGCTTTTCAGGAGACACCAACTCACCCTGAGATGGAAATTTTCCCGAGCAAAGATGGAGCAATTCCTCCATGTCTGACTTCTTGCCACTGCCTGGGTTAGGAGAATGTTGATTCTGCCCAGAATACAGATCAAACATTTCACCCATATTGGCATCCATCGCATTCTCGTCCATGCTAGCCAAAGGCAGACGGCTCTTGCAGGACTGATATTTGTTCCGGTGAGGACCAACGTTCAAAAACCTGAAAGTCAAGACTGGCTTTTATAAGTTGTTCTTAAGGCCAATTCAGATAGGTCCCCTCACCCACCCCCAATAGGATTTGTATGCACCGTGGTTTATTGAAAAAGATGGCAACTGCTGCCTGTATCTAAAATAACCAAGCCAACCACCAATAAGTGAACCCTCCAGTTTTTGGACTTAGAAATCCATGTAGAACAGTGTTTCCCAGCTGTAGCCATTTTAAGATGTGTGGACTTTAACTCCCAGAATTCCACAATCACCAATATTCCAAAACCAACAATATTCTGGGAGTTGAAGTCCACGCATCTTAAAATGCCTACGGTTGGGAAACACTGATATAGAATACTGTGACTCAGAGTAAGTTTCAGTTCTCATAGATTAGTAGTTCTTACAAGTTTCAGATTAGGCCAGAAGAGGAAAGTGTGCAAGGGTTTCAGGAATGCTACTTTAGAATGTCAAACAGAACAACGGAATCTTGCCAAGTTATCCCTCTGCCTTTTCTTATTTTGAGTTTCTTTCTCCTTTCTTCCCTACAATTTTAATGGTGCCTGCAGAGTTTCACCACTAGCATTAGTCTGTATCATCATATATATTTTTAAATCTACGCTTTGTGTTCTTCTGCTACCTACCCATCTGCATCAAGCAACTGACTCTGCGTATCATCCTCTAGGGAGAACTGAAATTGAAACCTCCCACTGGTTGGAACTGGGCTTTTCTCCTCAGGTGTAACGTTGTAGAGATCCTGGGAATCTTCTATAGGTAGCGATGGCTCCGATGTTTTTCCTGAACTCTGCGTAGATCCCCCCAAAAATAGACATTCATGAATACACGCCAGATCTTCAACCCACATCAGAAAGTAAAACAGGGAAGGTGAGAGGAGGAGGCAGAGAAAAGAATACTGGAGGACATTTGAAATTATCGATCACAACTGGGGCCAGAATTTCCATTGCTATGTAAAGCTGCTGCTAAGTGAGCCACACTCAATTTTACAACCTTTTATGCCACGGTTGTCACGTAAATCACCAGCTTTATTATTTATTTGGAAAATTTATATTGCCTCCTATATGCCCTCAGGCGACTTGTGAAATGAATCGCACGGTTGCTAAATGAATCTGGCTTCCCCCATTGTCTTTGCTTATTGGAAGCTGGCTGGGAAAGTCACAAACAGTGGCTACATGACCCAGGATGCTGCAACTATCATAAACACATGCCAGTTGCCAAGCGCCTGAATTTTGATCATGTGACCCTGGGGATAACCGGTTCTAAGTTACCTCTTCCAGTGCCATTGTAATTTTGAGCAGTCATGAAATCAACGGTTGTTAAGCCGAAGACTACCTGTGTGTAATAAACAAAACAAAGGCCTACAAAATAGCAACATCTGCACAGAAGAACCACATACCTGGGAATCACCAGGAACCTGTTCACAGAAATGTATGTCTTATTAATGAACTGCCCTGTTCAGCCCTGGACTTTTAAAATAATTTCTTGGGCAGAGTGATCATAGCTACTACCCTCAAACCATGGCTCTTTCAGGGCAAGGCTCAAAACTGTAAATGAGGCCCAAGAGTGGAGCCTAGTTATCTGGAGCCATTTCATTGTGTGTGAGAGTGGGGGTGGGGTGGGGGTTTCTTTGTTCTGCCTGCTAGATTGGATGTGAAGGTAAGAGGAGAGCAACCCTACTAATCATTGATACTCTTGGTGGTACAAGAGGGATGGGCAGGGAGGTGGTGGATTCAAACCCCAGCTCAAAGATGCCAAACCTTCTGTAGAAGCTTTTGTGCATCATTTAAAACAGGGGTCTTCAAACTTGGCAAGTTTAAGACTTGTGGACTTCAACTCCCAGAATTCCTCCTCCAGTCATGTTAGCTCAGGAATTCTGGGAGTTGAAGTCCACAAGTCTTAAACTTGCCAAGTTTGAAGACCTTTGATTTAAAACCTCGCAATACTTTCTTGATCCTTTCGCACTCTGGTCTTTGTACTCTCGATAATTCATTTAGCATCTAACTCAAGTGCTGTAAAGACTAACGCAACAGTGGCTTACCTTAGAAGCTGAGCTGATGAAGCTTGTTTTGAAGAAGCCCGGAGAAGGAGAGCGGGCTGTTCCAATGGCAGAGAAAAAGTGGCCTCCACGTCCCATTTGCTTATTACAGGGCTGATAAGAGGGGATCATGGAGCCGATGAGCTCAAAACTGCTGTTGTGGCTGTTCTCCTTTGCCAAGGTTGGCAGCAAAAATGAATCTTCATCATCTAAGAGAAGGAAAAGGGTGAAGATAGAAAATAGGATCAGTTTTAGAGATATAATAAAAGTAAAAGCATTCAGCACTTCAGGGGATAATATTTGAAATCATATTTCTTTAAAATTGAAAGAAATAATCCAATCAGCAGCACCTACAGGTGGTAGGTAGTCCTAGATTTACAACCATTTGTTTAGTTCAGGGGTCCCCAAACTTGGCAACTTTAAGACTTGTGGACTGGAGAAGGCGGAGCTTCGTCTCGGTGCTACAGCTGAGATCTCGGGGCTCTGAGATCTCAGCTGATATTTTCACCCCTGGTCGGTCCTAACGGACCTAAACCGTCCCGTAGAGACAGAGATTGTGAAGGGCACAGTCCCAGGATCCCAGAGATATCGCAAAATCTCTGGTTTGATCCGGGAGAAGCCCTTTTGCTGGCGGTGGAAAGGCAGCCTCCAAAGCTGCTGAAGTCGGGACAGCTCCGAAAAGAAAGTGGCTGGAGCGAGGGTGTGTCGGCTGGGTGAGAAACTTCTTTTGTATTGCAAATTGGCTGAGACCTGAAAGGATATCCTGAACAAAGAAGAAACCTGTGGCTTTATTTTTGTCTGACTGGAACCTGGTTGAGCGGCGTTTTTTTAAGTGATGTCAAATTGAGGCTTGGATTCTTTCCTTACTATTTTTTTTTCTCTTTTCTGAGGACTTTAATGTGACTTTGTAGGTAACCAGATTGAATTTTTTCTTATATATATTTTTATGCTTCTTTTGATTTTTTAATTTTCTTTAGGATAGAGGCCCCCTTTGTTTCTTCTGAGTTTTGTATACATTACTCTTTTTTCTGGCTGAGGGGGGAAAAAGTATTAAGAGACCTTGCAACACTGCCAACTAGAGGCTTGAAAGTACTTTATTTGAATTGGGGAGAAATGTATAAACACTCCTTCTCAAGGACATTTTAATGTGATAAGATGGAGGGAGAGCACAGAAAAATATTATTACAGGTGTTTTCCTGGACTCTTATCAATATTTCAACACTTGAGGCTTGGCTTTGAAGCTGCTGGAGAAGAGAGTCATAATAAGAGCCTTGGATAAATAAATAAAGTGCAGTGTGCAGTCCATATATATATATATATATATATACTTGTGAAACCTCTACTCGCCAGCCTTTTTGTATATTTCAATTTTAGTAATATTTTTATTTTTGCTTTTTATTTGATCCTTTTTCTTCTTTGGTTTTTTGGGCCTTTTTATTACTGGATTTTTCCATTTTGGATCATAATTGACTACTCTATCAGATGGATTGAAGATTAAAAAGAATTTGAAGTTTTTTGAAGCATTAAAATGAAAAAAAAAAGTGAGAAAAAGAAGAAAGTGTTAAATGAAATAGACTGTGTGTATTTGGATTGCTTGGTGACTTTGGGACTTTTGGAAATTCTTATTTGAATGATTAAAATCATTTGGGTCGTTTAAATTTTTTCTTTTTTTTACAATGGCATTACTTATGGATGAACTGAAAATGGAATTTATAAAATATAATCAAGAAAAACAAGAAGGGAAGGATTCTTTTGGTTCTATTTTTCATTTTTTAGAAATGGCAATTTCTACATATGAGAAACTACAAGAACAAGAAGATTGGGATGAAGAAGAAACCATCCTTAATGAACAAGCAACTTTATTTGGGGAAGAAAGGGGAAAGAGGAGAAAGAGAATGGAGAATTTAAGACTTAAAAAAACAACCAAAAAAGGGAAAAACAAGGTGAAAAGTGGACACAATATCAGAAAGCAACAGAAAAGAGGAATACACAAGAGGGTGGAGATTAAGAGACAAGGGGGTAAAAAGTGTAGAGGGGAGAAACAAGGGAGGAAAGAAGGGAAGAGCAGCTACAAAGGTTTGAAACTAGATGTAAAGAAACAGATTTTATTTAGAGATAATGGGTAAACATATAACTGAAAAAGAGATTCTGCAAAGGTACATAAGATTGTGTTGTTGTATCTGTATTTGAAATAATGTTAGAAAATTGGAATAATATATGATTATAAAATGGGACAAAATATTTAATGTAACTTAGCGAATTTTTTTTTTAAATAAAATAAATGAAATTAAATATGAGAGAATTGAATTAAAGAAAGTAACTAAGCAAAATCTATAAGTGTTCCCATAGAAGTATATTTATTTAGAAAGGATTGTGTAAAATGTTTAAGACTTAAATGAATATTAATTTTAATGATATAATTTCAATTGCTATGGATTGTTGTTTTAATTATATTATATATCAAAAAAAAACTTTTTTCTTTCTGTTTTAAAATATTGAGTTTATTTTTAGAATGTATTACGCAGAATCCGAATGAAAATTATGTGTTATGTTAAGCTTTAAAATTAGGGGAAGGATAAGTATGACAAGGCATTATACTCCAATCAGTCATTACAGAAGAAATTTTGTGTTAATGAGAAAAAATAATAGACAGCTGAAACAGGACAGAAAAAAGATATAAGTATAATGATTTAAATTGAGATGAAATAAATATAATAGAATTAAGAGAGTGAAAAGAGGGGAGAAGCTATATAGAAAATGTAAAATAATAAATAAGAAATGGAATTGCTATATAAAAGTAAGCATGAACTTGAATTTATGTCTGTACAAAAAGATGTAACTCGGGATCAAACTGCCATCCAAAAAGATATTTTATGTTTTCTATGTTTTGTGTTTTGTTGGTATATGTTTGTTTGTTAAAAAATTAATAAAAATTTTTTTCAAAAAAAAAAAAAAAAGACTTGTGGACTTCAACTCCCAGAATTCTCCAGCCAGCTCTGGGAGTAAGTCCACAGGCCTTAAAGTTGCCAAGTTTGGGACCCTTGCAATATATCATGTCACGCTGCTGTGATGATGTGAGTTTGACACCCCACACCCCGATTTAAAGGAACACTGTTTTGTCACTGTGGATAAGTCCTTCGGGTTCAGCAAAGGCAGCTGGACTTAGGACTTGCTTTGAAGGACTTTGAAGAGCAGCTGCTTGGCCCGATCAGTCCCAGGGTTCACTTCCCAAGAAGCCTCTCCAAATACATGATTTGTCCACTGTCTACCAAAAATTAAAACAGCAATGCCCCTAATCTATTCCACATGTTGTGCAGTATGATTCTAAGATGGCAGTTTGATAGTTGGAGGCCTTGAGGACTTCTGTTTTTTTAATGGATGTAATCCACTCTGAGCGACAGGTGTGAGAAGCAGAATTTAAAAAGACAGTAGAGAAAAGATCTGCAATGCCCTTGTCTTGTTCACCAGGAAAAGGATAGAAAGAAACGACATGGGGACAGATGTTCTACCTTGTTTCTCTGCTCTCTTGCTCAGGGCTTCTTCCAGCTCAACTTTTTCACCTGACAAGTAACATCTGCAAAAAAAGAAGAAAAAAAGAAAAACCCATTTAAGATATCAGTATGATTTATCAGCGTAACATGCTACCCACGTTGATTTATTTTAAATGTGTCTTAAAGATTAGTTTTCTCTTGATTTTGGCTCCTTGAAAAATCCACCCAGCAATTATTCAAGGAAATGCAGCAAGTTAATTTTATAAACAAGGGAAAGTCCATTAATACAAAGGAATACAGAGAAAGAGTTGCCCTGAGGCAACATGAGCGGCTAAGAAATGTTCTAAAAAATTAAACACAGTTCACCAAGATGTTTTGGGGAGCGTTTGACAGTTATCAAAGAAATCCACTACTGGCTCTTCCAAAATAAGGTTTTGGGTGTACAACAGAAGCAGTTGCTTTTTTTCTGGATTTTTCAAAGTACCCTATTTTTGAAGAATTGTCTTTAAACAGGAGCAAAGTTGACTCTGTGGAGGAAGGCTTTAAAGCAACACTGCAGGGCAACCCAACGTTGGTGGCTTCGTCTTCATCAGCTGATTCTTTGTCTGTTTCTTGATCATCTTCAAGATGGTTTTCTCCAAGCTCTTCATGGTCCTCCTCCATCTCTCCAAGACCATCTGGGTCCTAATGGAACAGGGTAACACACACACACACAGACAAAACTCCATGAGTAAAGCAGAACTACAGGTACTCCTGGATTAGAATCATGCATTCAGTGATTGTTTGAAGTTAAAAAAAGAATTGGAAGGGACCTTGGAGGTCTTCTAGTCCAACCTCCTTCTCAGGATGGAAGTCTTATACCCGCGATGGCAAACCTTTGGCATGCATGCCAGAGGTGGCCTGCAGAGCCTTCTCTGTGGGCATGCAAGCTGCCGCCCCAGCTCAGCTGTGCATGCGCGCCTTCTGCTGGCCAGCTGGTCTTTGGGTCTCTGCTGTGCATGCCTGGGGAGGCGCATGCAGGGAGCGGGGCAAATGCATGGGGGATGCACATGTCCATGTGCGGGGCACATGCACAGGTGCATGGGGCACATTGTTATGTATATGTAAATAACGTAGTTGGGTTGACAATATATAAGCTATAAATATATGTACTTGTAGCTTTAAGGAAAAATACTGTAATGTATTATGCTGTGTTCTGGTTGATTAATTATGCTACAAGTTGTCATAAGAGGGAGCTATAGATCATGGTTTAATTCTCTTTCTCTTTTTCACTGATGGTCTCTCTTGATACTGATACTGATTGACTATGGACCGATACTAACTCTGTTTATTTTGATATTCTGTTGATGTTGAAGTTTATCTGTTGTATTATGATTTGATATTTGTCTGCTGTAAAAGATCTGAAACCAGTAAGAAGACTTTATGACTAGATATTTCTGGACTGATAAAAATGTGTATGACATGGACTGTTTATTGGACTGTGCTATTACTTCAAGTAAACATTAATACAATTTGTTCAACTCTGTGTGGCTGTATTCATAACTGTTCTCATAAAACCGTTTCCATGTGCATATCTTTTTTATACTCTGCACATATCCTAACACACATGCATTGGGACACACATGCATGTGTGGGGTGCAAGTGGGGGAGGATGCATGCTTATTACATTTTGGGGGTGCCTACTTGTGCTTTGGGCACTCAGTGCCCCAAAAGTTAGCCATCACTGCCTGATACCATTTCAGACAAAAGGTTTTATGTCCATAAAGGGCCTAGGACCCTTTTTCACACTTATGACGGTTGCAACATCCCCAGGATCACACGCTTGGCAACTGACTCATATTTAGGATGGCTGCGGTGTCTCAGGATCCATGTGAAGCTCTTTTGTGACCTTCTCATAAGCGAAGCCAACAGGGGAACTAGATTCACTCAACAATCTTGTTACTAACAGCTGCAGCAATTCACTTAACACCACTGTGGCAAGAAAGATTGTAAAATGGGGCAAAATTCATTTAATAACTATTCCACTTAGCAACAGACATTGTGGCTGTAAGTCAGGGACTACTTATATTTGCTGAAAGTGATAGGTAAAAAAAAATCATGACAGCCTTGAAGGTAAGCTCACAAGGTGAACAGATGTTGTGCATATAAATCTGTCTCAAACACCGCAGAATTTATTGTAATAATGGAACAGTGAAACATGGATAACCTTGTCATCCCAAGGCTGTTCTGTTCTATTCTATTCTTTCTCCGTATGTTATTCAGTTAATCTAGGTTAATCATAGTCTAGGACAAGGGTCTTCAAATTTGGCAAGTTTAAGACTTTGGACTTCAACTCCCAGAATTCCTGAGCTAACATGACTGGAGGAGGAATTCTGGGAGTTGAAGTCCATAAGTCTTAAAGCTGTCAAGTTTGAAGACCCCTGGTCTAGAACCCTGTCCTTACTACAGGAGGTATTTTATGGTCTTGCTAAAGGACCCCCAAATAATATCAAAATCCAATAAAAACAACACCGTTAATGCAATCAATCAACAGGAAAACAACCTCCCTTAAAATAAAATAATGCTGTTATAGAAATTACTATGTTCATGCAGTTTGGAATTTACAACATGTTAAGAAATTTAGTATGGTTCTGAAATAGGAGTTACTCTATAAATACTTATGTGAACAAATATGTGTCAACTGATATTAAAAGCCAGATGACCTGAAAGCAATTGTAATTTCCCTGGGCAAGTAAAACATGCAATGCAATAAGGTTCAGGAAACAAAGCTTATTGCATTGCATGTTTTACTTTTAAAGACTTTCTGCAAAATGAGCAAAGACTCATTTTGCAGAAGTTTGCATCAGGAAACCTTCTGATATGTATTCTACTGGTGGCAATTACAGAATTGGTCTCTCCTTATGCAAAAGTATGAACAATAACAACAATAGATCAGAATCAAATATTTGTCCCTTATAACACCACCTTTTCTGAAAAGCAGGTATGAGAACCATCAAAAATATATTCCAGGAATCCCGAAGCTGCAAGTACATTCCATGGCCAAAACACCTCTGGTAACCACGTTGTAACATGCAGCTGGGGAGAAGGAGCATAATGCAAATCAAGAACCAAAGTTCCTCTTTGCTTTACTTCATTTTACAACTTATAGTTGCCAGAAGGAGAAAAAGGAAAACACTTGAGAGATTATAGTAAAAGAAGCTGAGATACAACCTACTTGGCACCACTCAGAGAACCTGTTGCTTTCTCTTTGATACACAACCACTGAGCAGGGCTGTGGGTTGCATTGGACATAATCCTGTCATCCTCAGCTTCATCTCCTACCAAAACGTATCTGATGACTGTATAACTACGGTGGGATATAGAACAGCCATCCCAGAACTTGGTGTTTTCCAGCCATATGAAACATAATAACAGATAATGGCCCGGCCAGCTTTATTAGTGGCAGAGAAGGCATTTCAGCATTGCTCAGACCAAACCTTTGTACCTTTATGTCCCTGCTGTTTTTGATTAGCCAGGACAACTCTGGGTATGGGGCGCAGGGACAGGTGAGGTTTCTGACTGCAAAGCTACCCAATAATTAAGCCTATATGACACCCATCACACTTATTTCAGTGCTTTGCTCTGGACAGCTGAAGCCTTTAAAAGACTTCATTACTTAATTATGGCTGGAGGGAGAAGGTATTCATTTCAAAGAATTTTTATCTTCTGGGCAGCAAGCCAAAAAAGGATCTCTCATCAGCATGCCAATTATCTCAATTCCCTGGTTGATACCTTCCAACTACGTGCAAAAACATGCCAAAGGGGGCAAAAAGAAAAGGAAAGAGACCTCCTGATTGGCTGCTGCTGCTTCTCCATCTTCCTCCTCCTCTTCCTCCAATTCATCTGACATCTCCTCTTCCTCCTCCTCCTCCTCCTCCTCTTCTTCCTCCTCCATCACCTCCTCGTTATCCAGTTTGAACAACGCATGCCGCTTCTGGCGTTCTTCCGTCCTGCGAAGCTTCATGGCCGCCTGCAGCTTTGCCTTCAACATCTGTAACTTTTCACCTGGGTAGTCAGGAAGACAGGTAGGTTGGATCCCCACACTAAGGCCTGCGCAACACACCTTTTTAGTTTATGACCTCGAGCCATCATTTCAGCAAAGCTGCACGCAACTGAGCAAAAAAGCAATAATGGAGCACCTGAAAAGGGGAAGGCATTTCACAAACTGCCTGGAACAGCCCTGGGCTTTGTTTTCCAAGGTAGTTAAAACAATCTGTCAACACCTTATCCTTCAAAGCATCCTCAAGTGCTGAGTTGCTCTCCAGGCTTCAGAACAAGACCCAAAGGGTTCTGTGTTCTTGGGGATAGGATGACCCCAGCAGTAGTTAATACTGCCTAGCACAGAAGGGGTAATCCTTGTTTAATGACCAAACTTGTGACCAGCAATTTGCCCATTAAATGAAGCATTGGCTAAGTGAAACTGCAACTGTGCTTATGATCTTACTTTCAGTTTTCTGTTGATTTGTTGACTTGTGAAGTTCATAGATGCAAGGACTGATTGTACAATTAGTTTTTCAGAAGTTTCTATTTTTGGTTAGAAATGTTCACCATAACAAGGTAGGCAAAACAAACGAAAACAAAGACAGAAAATAGGAAACAGAGAAACAAGAAATTAAAAGAAAAAAGATGAAAAAAAAATACAATTGTGCTCTTTGTCTTTTTTTCTATCCATAATGATAATCTTAATAACTTCCACTAAATTTGATCTAGTTTTTGCCAACGTTTCTTTCTCATCATCCCCATAACTGTGAACTGTTGTTAAATGAAGCAGTCACTCAACAAGGACTACCTGCACTGAGACAGACCTGAAATATTTTCTCTCTTTATTTGGAATCTGCATGTTGATGTTGATTTCCTAACAGAGTAAAAAAAACCTTGCCAACTTTCCTGATGAGACAGGACTAGGAAAAAACAGTTAACTATCTTTGGATTGAAAAATTAAAGTCAGAAAAAGATTGCTTGAAGCAATCTAGAGTTAGATTATTTCTATGGCACTGTCAACAAGCAATCAGACCTGACCAAGGCAAATCAAGGAGACAGTCAACACTCAAGCCAAAGGAAGGATTTTTATTCCAGTGATGGACAATCCAGAAGCTTTTGCAACAAGACATAGAAATGATAGGGCTGACAGGCCTATATAGCCAATGCAAATGAATCGGCACCTGTTTAGACTACATACCTATCTTTTCCTTTATTCAGATGCCAAGTTAGAACTGGCCAAGATCAGCTGAGAATTTGGTCCAGCTAAACTATTGGCCCTTTTCATCCCACTTGGCAATTGCTACCATCTCTGCTATGTGAAAAATAGGGTCAAAACAAAGATCAACTCTGGCATGGAATTTATTTATTTTTTGATAAATATTGTGGGTTTTGAATTTATGATCACTGGTTTTACTTGTAAACTGCCTTGGTGAGATTTGTATGAACAATTAACCAATGCTATCATGATATATTTTAATGCAAAGAGATGGGAAGGCCTGGAAAACCGGGAAAAAAACCAGGTGTTTTCCATTGTTTGTTTTTTTCCAAATGGCTTGGGGGTGGGGCGCTGTTTTCCAGGTTTTTCCCAAGCCTTCCTATTTCTAGTAATACATGATAAAAAGATCCAGATTTCACCATTTAAAAAATGAAAATTAACAGCTTCCACAATGGCCACATGATGCAGTTGCAATTGCTTTCTAGATTCTATGCACCGGTAAAGGATAGTTAAGTGATCCATCCATATCCTTATAACCCATTGAGATCCCCATATTAAAAACAACTTATCTTATGTGCAGCCAGAATCTGAAAATAACATTTAACAAAGCACAGTACTTAAGCAAAATGGTTCGGTTGAGATCTGCATATGTGGAACTGATTGGGGTAGATTGCAGGGATGACACCGAAATATAATTTTATCATATTTCATCTATATCTTAAATTATTGTATTCTATTCCAATTTCATTTTAAATTGTATTTTGTCCAATTCCACTTTAAATTGCTTTTATCAAATTTTAGTAATAATTTATTTCTGAAACTCTGCGCTTTGATATGGCCCAAGGGCTAACCAATAAATGAAGATTTAAGATTAAGATATCCTTATGCTTTTTGCTATGTCAAACACAGCTAGGAAACACTTTTTTTTTTCTATTGAGAAAAGAGAAAGGCCAAAGCTAACAGAGGGTTGAGACATCCCTACATATGCCAAGTAGCAGGCTGCAAAAGCTAAAAAAAATAGCTTGTACCAGAGCTTTGATCTGGTTTCTTGACGGGATGTAGAAATGAAATCAAGAGCTGTATGTAAATTAGTCCACGGGGCTGTGGGTGGCCTCCTCATAGAAGTTCACATGATTTGATTCATCATTTGGAATTCGGCTTGTCACCTATTTAAACATGTCTTTAAGCAGGAATTCTAAACAGTCTTATCAATACCTACCAATATTTAGATACGGACAAGGTAATGAATCATTCTGATGAAATAAACAGACACAACTTTGGGAAGGTTTTGAAGACAGGTAGTCCTCGACTTACGATCATAATTGAGCCCAAAATTTCTATTGCTAAGCAAGTGGGTGAAGTGAATTGTGCGTCATTTTATGACCTTTCTTACTAAATGAATAATTGCAGTTCTTAAATTAGTAACAATGGTTGTTAAGTGGATCAGGCTTCCCCCTTTGATTCTGCTTGTCAGGACAAGCAAAAGGGGATCAGATGGCCCTGGGACCCTGCAACCATCATAAATATGTGCCAGTTACCAAGCGTGCAAATTCTGATCATGCGACCACGGTGATGTTGCAATGGTCATTAAGCGTGAACAACAGTTACAAGTCAAGTTTTTCAGCAGCGTTGTAAATTTGAATGGTCACAAAATGAAGAGTTGTAAACCGCGATCTACCTGTAATGTTTGTTAGGATGAGATAAGTCTCCTAAAGAGATACCTCCCTTCTTCATGAAGGTAATTCCCAATATTCGATTTCAAAGTTTAATCAAATAGAAATCTACTGTCTAGTCAAAAAATGCTTGATGTTCAGCTAGAGTGCTTATGATGTTCCTTCTCAACACATCATTTTTAAAATGAATCTATGTGTATTTTAACTCCAGTTAACTGTCTGACTATTCTGATGACTGTGTTCACATGACACAGATGAGTTAGATTTCAAATTTTATAACTTCCTAGCTTGCACAGAGTTGAACTCACACTGAAGGGAGTTTGTTTGATTAACTCCCTTTGTGTCAACCATCCTGGATCCTAGAGAACCAATCCTATACATTAAAACTTGAATCTGTGCTCTCCTAAGTATACCTGGTTTAGTCCAGGCAGCATCCTCTACCATCTCTGTAGCCAGCATTACTGGTACCACGTCCGCTTTCAGCTCCTCCTTGCCATCATTCATCATTTCTTTACGAATAATATTCACGCTCACCATTCGTTCTGCCTTTGGTTTGGCTGTGTGAAGTGCATGCTTTACAAAGCGTTCTTTCAAAGCTTCCAGTTCTACAAACCCCAAATAAAAATGCAAAAAGAAATTTACTAGAATCTTTTGAACAATATTTATAACTTTTTTCATTTTTTAAAAAGCCAATTCAATACTGGATGATGACTCAATTCTGCAAAGTTATCCACTCAGCTTCTTTATATTTCTGTTACAGATAGGAGGAAACAAATTTCTCTCTTGAACAAATCATAAAATACCACAGATCTAAAATCAAGTCTCAAGATAAAATCAAGATAAAAGATGATCAAACATTCTTTTCATTTAAGAGTAATTCTGTTATTTGAATGAGGATGCCACAAAAGGTATCCTCCACCCGTTAATGGTTAAATTTATATTAGCTTCTGCAAATTAGGAACTGCTCCAGTCTATCATAATAGGAAGTTTTTGCAATAGAAAAAAAAAACATTTTTACCATTTCCTTCTCTTCTTGCTATTGCTATGTGCCATAATGATTATCACTGATATCTATATACGACAGTTTATTTTAAATGAGTAAACAAACTGGAGAAAACGGCTTTTATAAAGTGATAAAATATTTGGAATTATTTTTCTCATAAAATTACTTTTGGAAGTATTCTTTTATTGGAGTAATTTCTGCTGCTTTATGTTGAAAAAAACAAATTACCTTGTATTTTGCTTGACTCCAGGAGGACAAACAGCAAATATCGGGCAGAGAGAAGTAAAACCACAACTCATTGATTGGATGGTTATTTATGAGTTATCTCTTTGTCTTGTTAGCCAATGCTTTTTTCTGTTCTTGCTTTTGATTTAAATTGTATATTTAAGTTCCTCATGTTAAAGGAATTACAGGTAGTCCTTGAATCACAAAGCAGTTAAGGCCATAATTTTCATCACTAAGTAATGCAGTCAATAAAGCACAACAATGTTTAGTGATGGGAATCCTTCAGTCCTGGGTTGCTGTCATTAAGGCAATGGCAAAGCTAGCAGGAAGTTGCAAGTCCTGGGCACAGGCAGGTAAGTGGCTGTTGCTGAGGAAGGGAGGGCACTTGAGGGTGGGGGAGAGAGGAAGTGCAGCAAGGGTCAAAGAGAATGTATGGATAGGGGAGATTTACTCCATCAACTTGTGGATTCCCCTGCTGACTTCCCCATTGGCTTTCTGGGGAAGCTGGCAGGACAGGTCACAATGATCACATGGTTGTGGGGAGATTTAATCAATCATAAGTACAAGTGGGTTGCCAAGGACCTTGACTGCAATCACATGACCATGGGTGATGTGGCTGTAACCATTCATTCAGCACCACTGTAATTTTAGTCATTGATGTTATAAGTGGGAGGTCCATGGTGCTCTCTGAGTGTGGTTGTTTTCTTGCAGACATTACATTACCCAAACTAGGTAACTTCATCAGTGCACTCATGAGGTTACCTAGTTTGGATTATGAAATTTCTTCAAGAAAACAACCACGCTCAGAGAGCACCAAGGGCCCCTTCATGTAAACCCTGAACTACAAATATCTTCCTCTATTGTGAGTTGTAAATTGAACGAAGAGTTGTAAGTCAAGGACTATCTATATGTGAGCTTGATAGACTGATTTGACAAACTATGGCATCAACTCCATTGTTTCAATCGTCTCAATCAATTGTAATTGCTATAATTTAGTATTTTAAAAAGGAAAAAAAAACAGCAATTGTTTAGGAAAACATGCAAAACATCTTTCCTACCTCCCTGCTAACTTCTCAGAATAAATTGCATGGAGTAGCTTCTACACAAAGAGCTTTAGCAGAGCTACATACATAACAGCAATCTAACCGGGTTCAAGGTTACCATACCTCTGTTGAGTTCAGGTTCATCAAGGTCAATAAATGTCTCCATGCCAGAACATAGTTTAGGCTTAATACTCAAATCCACCCCCAGCTTCCGTAGCCGATCCAATCTGGACTTTTTTATCTTGTCACCAGGAATTTCCACCAGGGACTCCAAGCCTTGAATGGGTTCTTGGGCCAGCACAGGCAATTCCAATGATTGTGCCTCTCTTTCTTCAACTATATTTCCTTCCAGTTTCTCCTCCGGTGGTTTGATAGAGTCAGCAGGGACTTCATTAAGCTCTCCTTCTTTCCTGGAATTTAGATCGTCACTAAATTCTGTTTTGGAATCATCATTCTGCTTATCTTCTTCAGAGCAATCTCCTATCAAATGTTCTGTTTTCTCTGCAGAAGAGCTGCCAAGACTGGCAGCCAAAGGATTTGCAAAATCTAAAATTGGCTGATCCAATATTCCTGGCTGGAGAGGCTGTTCTTGCCCATTGTTATGGCAGCTGATACTGGAATTTCCTGTCACATTACCTTCTTTGAATGAGTCAGGTTGAGGCTTCATTGATCTGTTTATCAAGACACAGATACATCAGCAACATCCTCTTTTCCCTTGAACTCAAGTCAATTCAAAATGTGAGACAATTAAGCTGAAGTTATAGAATATAAAAGAAGAGATCTATATGAAGTAAATAATCATAATTGGATTATTGCAAGGTGCTCTACATGAGGCTGACCTTGTAAACCATTCAGAAGCTACAGTTGGTGCAGAATGCAGTAGCACAGCTAATGTTAGTATTATAATGAAATATGTGGATGGATCTTGGAGGACGAGGGAAAGAGATGCTGCTGAAGAAAAAAATCAGACAACAGAAAGGTAAACCCCCAAGGGCTTAAAAGTCACACAAAGATAGTTAGGGAGGATGCACCATAATGGACTAGATTGAAAGTTAAAAGTGACAGTATTAAGTTTGTACCTTTAAATTTGCAAGATTCTGTTCAGGTAGCCTTACAGTAAAATGAATTTAGCTCAAACTGAGATGTTTACCCAGAAAGATTAACTCCAATGCTCCATAACTTGCCCTACTTACTTGTTCAATTCAAGGTGCTGGTTACCATCTATAAAAACCTTCATGCCATATGGAACATTTTTCTGATGAATTGTTATTTCTCATGGATTTTATCTGTCTGGAAAGGTCAGGCCGAGGTGATGCCTTCTGCAATTACATCCCCCACCCCAACATTCATATGGTTCACACCCTAATGATGTTCCAGCGATCTTTAAAAATATAGTTGCTCTCCTAAGTTTCATATAGAGTAAAATTTGTATTTTATTTTGTGAGATATTGTTATTGAGATGCTCTAGTTCCTTTTTGCTTGCTTGTTTTAAATTGTAGCTTGCTCCAGAAGCAAACTGGCATCAAGCAACCTCCAAATCCAATCCAATCTTATTATGTTGTATGTTTGACAAAATTACACTTCATTATTTATGAAGCAGCAACAGAAACTATCCACTTGCGCGCAAAATTCCAGAACAAAGAAAATGTCTTTGTTCATTTGTGACAAATGTCTTTGTCAGGTCACAGCAACATGCCAAATTAGTAATACTTTTTAGCTCAGAATAAGTAACAATTATAAATATAAGAATACTCTAAATGGGAAGATTTTCATATACACTAACTGGGATAACACTTATTCTGTACTTATGTACACACTATAGTTTGAATAACAATTTTTTGAATTAAGAAATAGTCAAACCCCAGTAATTAAAATTCAACCAGGTATAAAAATCAAGAAAATATTATCACAGCACTATATAGCACATGATTTAAAAGGGACAAGGGCAAACTGTGGACTCTGAATTAAAGGAATTCTTCAAGTTTATCCAGTTTTATCCAAGGAAAACAACATTGAGAAAGTTTCTCAAATTAAAAACTATGCATATTTGCTTATTTTATTTATATAGCATTCTTGGGATGTTTTTGTTAAGCCAAAAAGCTGGGACAGAAAGCAAAAGTCAATTCTTGACCTTTATAATCTTTTTCAGAGACATCCCTTTGATTTTTGAAATTGCAGCAAGCATATTTTCATACCCACAAAATGTAGAAATATATATTTTCTTTTAGAAGTTGGATCATGCATCCAATTGCAACTGATGCTGTTCCAACAGTGTCAGCCAAGAACGTTGAGAAGTTAAAAGAATATGAAAAAAAGGAAATTTGACTTACTTCAGCAAAGTCATTGCACTTCCTTGGAAAGAAGGACGAGGTTTATGCTTGAAGAATTCCTGCACGCTTTTGGCCTCTGGCAGGTGATACGGTAGTGTCATTGCGGCTTCTACCACAAAAAAGAAAAAAGAAAAGAAAATCAACCTAAGTAAACGATTAATTGCATTATTACCATTTGTAACATCACTTTTAATTTAGCAAAAATGCAAGAGTACCAAAAATTATGAAGCTAATCTTCAGCATAAACCAGTGTTCAGTAGATTACAGGTAGGTCTTGACCTTGCTCTAAGAATTAACTTGATGCATTTTTAGGTAAATTACACAAATGACTTGACAATAGAGCACTTTTTTGGCGGGAGGGGTGCATAATTACAGTGTAATATGAAAATTGCCCCTGGGGTGTCTTTAAAGCATTACAGAGTCTCAGCATTTTTATACCTCTAACAAGACGCTGGCTCTCACTATGCAGCTGCCTGTTTTCTTCTTTTGTTAACTTGGCTGGTTTCAGCTTCTAAATAAAGGAAGGAAAATCTTGGAATAAATAGTTTTAAAAACATATTGTGAAATGTTAATTAAAAATCAGACAGGCAGAAGATGGAAGAAGCGTATGCTACTGTACTAATCTCTTAAGTTAAACAAAAACTGGGAAGAAAATAAAGCCAAGTATAAATCAATATTGGGGGGGAAGTACTTACCCTTTTTCTAGATTCTTTTAAAAGTGGTCCCTCATTTTCATCCATCACGTGTTTGTAATCCTCACTCTCTGAAAATAGCTGTTTAGAAGCAAAAAGGGAATGTTACTTTTCATCTCATACTTGAGGGACAATGGGATTCTATGGGAGACGAAGGACAAGAAATAAAAATTATTCCAACATTGCCAAATTGCCTCTTGGTTATTTGGTTATTTATTTTATCCCAAATTGCCTCTTGGGATTCTGGGATTTTTCCCCCTAAACAAGTTATGTAGTCTGAAAATAATAACAACAACAACGTCGTTCTTGAGGACTCCAGTGAACAAAAATGCCAAATCCACTCTAGACATCTGGCTGTGTGATAACAACAACAATTTTATGCAACCCACCTTCCGTTTTTTGGTTTTCACTTTCTCTGCAGTATTTGACATTTCCAAATTCCCAACTTGAAAAGGAGAGCCATCCTCTTCCTCCTCCAAGCCATTGTCAAAGAGCTCTTTATCTGTCAGCAAACATCCACTGTCATTAAAAGGAAAGTCTTCACCGGTCTCCTAATTAGGAACAATGGAAATAAAATACAGAATTCCAGTGAAGCAATTCCATTCCCTAAATGAGTTTTTCAAACCAGCCCCCAGTCCTGCATAGACTGAACTGCAATTCCTGTAATTCCCAGCTTCACGTCTTTCAGATCTGTTGAATTAAAAGTCCTCAAACAGTAATGTGGTCAGAACCCCATGACTAGAAACTAAGCTGGGGAGGCCAACATGAGAGAAAATACCACAAACTTTTGTAAAAGGTTATACTGGAACAATGAATCACTCCACTCTTCCCCATCAGATGCTTTATATAGAGCCAAACAAAGTAGACAACTTGCCCATTCATCCTAGAACACCCCTAATCTAGCCAAGTCTCAGTCTCTTTTCAATCATTTCTCATGCACTATGTCACAGTGGATTTACAAGCAGTGGGTTTTCGTGAAATCAGGCTTTCAATCAATTGCATACACCAAACATTTTCATGTCTGGGAAAACCATGTTAAAGTGATTCATGTTTTTCATGTTTCTATGTGTACAGTGCAGTTGTTGGCAGTTGTTACTTTTGTAGAGAGAGGACTATGGGTATTTTAAAACATGGGCAAAGCATTTCTGTGTAATGAGAGATAAATCGTTAAACGGATGCTCATTTTTGCATCTGTTTGGTCTACTGCAGGGGTCTCCAACCTTGGCAACTTTAAGCTTGCCGAACTTCAACTCCCAAGAACAAAGCTGGCTGGGGAATTCTGGGAGTTGAAGTCTGCCAGGCTTAAAGTTGCCAAGGTTGGAGACCCTGCTCTAGTGTGCTCTAGATCATACTACAAAATGATGCTAGAGTCCTCAGCCATTGTCTTACTTCCTGTCATACCTTTTGTTCCTGTGCATTTTCCTTCTTTCTTGCTTGCCTTGTGGTCTTCCTCTTCTTCTCTTCCTTTCTCTTCCTTTTCCTTGAGCTGCTCTTTTCTTTCATTTCTTTCCTGTTCAAGCTCTTGTCCTCCCTCTTTGGGTTTCCCAGCTGAAGTTGTGGCAACAGGTTCTCAGTATCGCTGTCATTACTATTCACCCCAGCTTTGCAGGAGGGGCTGTTGTCTTTGTTTTCCTGTACTGCTAGCCAGTTATACTTTTCCTTGGTGCTTTCCACATTGCCAGCTGCAACCTTCAGTTTCTCAGGGGTGCCGTCTTCTCCTTCACTATTGCTGTCAGCAAGCACCCTCCTGCATTTGATTCTCTTACGCATGCAAATCTCTTCATCTGAATCTGCCCCAAATACATGACACCAGGTTCACTTATGCGCAAAGCCGTAGTTTGTTTAAATCTAGTTTGCCATTTCACAGTCCATAAAACCACAGTAAAGTTTACATATTTATTTATTTATTTCATTTCATTTAATGTTTCCTACTTTTCAACTTTAGAGAAGGGCTTTGAGACAGCATACAATTTAACCAAAATAATACATTAAAAACTGAATAATTTAAGATTAAAAATGTAAAACATTATTTTTTACATTTTACATGATGAGCCACGGTGGCACAGTGGTTAGAGTGCAGTGCTGCAGCTACTTCCGCTGCCTGCAGTTTGGCAGATCGAATCTCACCAGGCTTAAGGTTGACTTAGCTTTCCATCCTTTCGAGATGGATAAAATGAGGGCCCAGATTGTTGGGGGCAAAATGCTGACTCTGCAAAATGCTCAGAGAGGGCTGGAAAACACTGTGAAGTGGTGTATAAGTCTAAGTGCTTATTGCTATTATAAAATTTCAAAAAATGGAGAATTCCAAGATGGGGAGACTAGGAGTTAATACAAGTGGAAAGGGGGTGTCACAGGGCCAACTAGCCCCACAGTTGTGTGGGCTCCTGTGTCCTCCATGCAAGGCAACACAACCAAGTTTTGACCCCTTTGTGGAAGGCCAAGAGATTGGGGGCTTTCCTCATCTCTGAGGGCAAGATGTTCCACAAAGCAGAGGTAGTAGCAGAAAAGGCCCTATACCTAGATCCTGCCAGTCGAAATCCTTGGACATACCTTCTGCATAGACTGACTAAAAATATTTTATCCAGAGGTTACAGAAGAATTAACAACTCTCATATAAAAAAAACCTTTCAAACTTTTGTAAGGTGGCAAAATTATTATTGATGGGCTGCACTAAGAAAAGAATACATTCTCACACACAGACCCAAACCACATTATGTAACATTAGGTCAACAAATAAAATTGAAACTGTATTCTAATGCAGTAATCCCCAACCTTTGTGGTTTGGCAGCCTGGCTTGGGGGGGGGGGGAGGAGGGGAATCAGGCCATGTAAATGGCAGACCAGCACACAAGCAGTGGGCCAGCATGCACAGTTCAGCTGCAAGTAACATTGTGCATCCATGCTGGCCTACTTATCACACAAGTTGAGCTCACACAGCCCACTTGCAAATATGCCAGGGCCCAGTAGTGGGACGCGGACCAGCGGTTGAGGACCCCTGTTGCAGTGAAATTATACCCCAAAGATACATACCTCCTCCCTATACTCCACCAGAGGAAATGATTATTCAGAAAATATCAAGCTGCGCAGAAATGGATAAACTAACTCTAGCACTAAATAATAAAGAACTATCAGAGTACTATATGAGTTGGAACTGTTGGTATGAGTAGATAGACTATATAATAATATTAATAAATTGTAAATGAGGAGGAGTGACAATAGTAGATATTTGCACTCAAGATTTATTGCAGATATTCCACAAAATGTGATAAATAAGAAACCACAAACTGTTGATGTAATCATTTTTAATTGTTTTACCCTTTTTTCTTTGTTTTTCTTTCCTTTCCTGATCTGTGTGTGAGTTGTTTATATATTTCAACTATAAAATTTAATAAAGTTTATTTTTTTTTAAAAAGATACACACCTCCTTCATCAACAGATGCAACTCCCTTGCTTATCTGGGACCGGAAGCTGCCTTGTCCACTGTCTGAATCGCTGTCAAAGGTATTTTGAGTTTTCACATCCTGGGCATCCAAATGGAACTACAGTTCAGGAACATTGGTAAGTATGAAAAGATAAGCACATGTGACATCCAGTATTTAAAAAAGAAGGCAAGTATGGCATTATGCATTTCTTGTCAGATTCAACCAGGTTGATTTAGCTTTAGTACATAGATTGCATTATATTTAACCACAATTTTTGACAAACCTAATTAACTGGATTCACTACAATATACCATGAAACATGGTTTACATATCACAATACTGGGGGAACACATTATGCTAAGAAAAGCAAAATATAAGAACCCAGCATATCATTTGGGAACTGAAGCAACATTTATAGTTTTTATCTTCTCTGGACATTGTTTAATGGTAGCTGTCAAAACCAGGATAAGGGTTGGATTTATTTAAAATTATACTTTATCAGTATTGGAACTACAAATTCCCTAGCTTTGCTTCAAAATGAAGACATTTGGTGCATAAAATACATCAAAGTAAAAAAAACCAAATACATCAACAATTCTAATTGAATTTTGTGATTGCCCCAGCAATCTTGTGGATCTTTCTTTAAAAAAAAAAAAGAGAGAAACCAGCTCCATCCATTCATTGCACTACTGTCATCCAAAGCAACTTTACAGAACCCCAAATGAAGTTTGGCAAAAATTCGGGCCCAAATCCCTCCATCTTGCCCAAATCTCAATTGTCACCACAAGACTAATCACAGGCTAGGTTAAGTCAAAGTTTCAAAGAGCTTAAATGAATATAAAAGCCATTTCGAAAATCTCTATGCTGATTCCCCCTCTCCCCAGTGAAGATCAAATAGAGGAAAGAACATTACAAATGTCACTTGAAATTTTTCAGGAAAGTGGGGCATAAAAACAAAACTATCAAGATTTCAGAATTGACAGTTCCCATCTATCAGAGGGATCATACTAATTAATGGTTTCTTCAACCCTGATTTGTGTACTAAGCCTTAGTTGTCCTTTAGGTTGCCTATTCTGGCCTCTATAATTTCTGGCTGAATGTATAAAGGCAGACAGATAACTCCACAAAGCATCCATACAAAGTCTTTTTATTGGTTCATCAGGCATCCTCAATATAACTTACAGTTACGTTGAGATTCATCTCAATGTCCAACTCTTTGCACAGCTGACTTTCTGGTGTAAAAGGAGGGTAATCTTTCATCCCCCAAAAGAAGGAGCAAGCGGCTGAGACAGCAGCATGTTGCTGGGTTCCAGGCAAGAGTGGAGAAACCTCCCCCAACCCACCAAGGGTCAATTCAGTGATCAATCAGGATTACAGATGTGGCCACATGACATGGACTACATTTCCCAGGATACCTTAACTACACTTACCATGATGCATTCCCTTAAAGGGACAGCTCCCAATTCCTAACTAACTATCCCACTTCCCATTAACTATATACTGGCTGGACATCACATTGCCTAAACCTGCCTTCAAATTCACCGTTGCTAATTCACCCTTCTTGCTAACATTTCCAGACTTTGTGCAATATACCATTGAGGATTTAGAATAGAAATCAAGCAGGAGACCCTGTATCATTGCAGACAAGAGGCTGTCCAGGCTCTTCTTTAAAGACCTCCAGTGATGAAGCACCTGCAACTTCTGTTCCTCTGGTTAATTGTCCTCCCTGTTAGCAAGTTTCTCCTTAATTCCAGGTTGCTTAAGGTTGCTCCATCCTTTGTGAATCTGGACCTTGAAACACGTCTTTTTTTTTCCCAACACGTAAACGCACATGGCACACACACACACACCCCTCTTCATCCCCGTTTTCTCCAACCCGGAATGCAGGAAACCAGGTTGACTGGACTCGAACTCAAAAATTCCGGACAAAGCCGAGATGGCATTGCCGAGCTGGGGTTCTGCTGCCACCTAGGGGTCGTTTGGGGAGCTGTCCTAACCGCTGTCGTCCCCCCCCCCCCCCCCCCGGGTCCCCCAAACCTCTTCGAGGGAAAACCCCCCCCCCCCCCTTTCCCTCTCCCCCTCCCCGACAGCCGAGGCAGCTTCTCCTCCGCCGGTTAGCGGATAATTCTTCCCAGCCCCGCGCCTGACAACGGGTCAGACTCACCTCTCCCGCCGCCGCCGCCGCCGCCGCCGTCATGATAGCCGCCTCCCGCCTTGGCGAAGGTGAGCGACCGAGCCCCGGAAAGCGCCAAAAGCTCAGGGAAAGAAGCTGCGTTTGAGTCTTCGCGCTCTCGCTCGGCCTTTGGCTCCGCCTCTCCTCCCCAGCCAGTCACAGCTGGCCTCAGGCCTTTAGGGAGCCGCCCTTTTTCGTCCCCATTGGTCAACAGCTTGGGGCGGCGACTCTCCGGACCAATGGTCCAATCGTCTTTCCTGTCGGGAACCGCCCTCATGGAGGAGTCCGTTGGATCCGTGGGAGGATAAAAGTAACCTTGGAGGGTGCTTTCGCCCTCTTTGACGTTTTTCTTCCTCGCTTGATAAAGGCATTAAACATGTCATGTCAAACCCGGCCTCTGTGCGGCTGTCTTCATCCCCAAGGGGAGGTGGAAAAGGAATGCAGAATCCATCTTTTGTTGTTGTTGTTGTTGTTTTTGCTCCTTTGAAAGAGTATGGCAATTCTCGTACATCGGACGGTGTTTTTTCAATCTTAGGGAAATGTGGTGATGTCGGGATCTCAATACCCCCCACCATTCCTCAGCATGCTGGGCAGTTCTGGCAGAGCTGCAATCCGCACATCTTCAACTTCCCAAGGTTGAAAAACATCCCCAAACTGGGAAGAACTCTGAATTTGGCCTCTGGAATGCATCTACCTTCAGCAAAATGTCCCCGCTAATAACAGGATACATAAAACAAAAAAAATGAACCACAATCGTTGAGTCGTTATATTTGTAGAAGAGGCACCTTGTGCGCACACCCTTGCTAGCTAAATTTTCAAATCCAACGTGACTGATCTTCCGTGTGCCTCAAACCAGAGTTTTGGGCCCAGCTTGTCCCATGCCTTCCATAGTCATATTTTCCCCTTAAAAAAAAAACCTCTTACTGTAACTCCCCAGCAGCTTCATTTTTTTCCCTTGGGTGCTCAGTTGGCATACAAATATTGCCCTTTCTTTTTCCTGTTCATTGACTAGGACATTTTACTGCACCCTCCTGCTTAGGATTAATGCATTAGCAGAAATATGTGGAATTTCAGTGAAGGATGAGAAATCTTCAACCGTCAAATGTCCTCCCCATTATTTTATAGAAGTGTTTTTCAATCTTTGCAACTATAACACGTGTCACTGCTGAATTCGACAGATTGAAATCTATCGATCTTAAAGTTGCCAAGGTTGAGAAACAATGTTTTATGGGATGAGGGAGGAAGGCAAAGGTGTGCACATATACATACATACACATGCAGATATACATACCTTTTAAAAACTAATAGTTTAACAGCTTATATGTTTCATTATACATTGTGTGTTTCTTTTTCCTATGTTCCTTTCCAACTTTTTTCCCAGAAACCACATAAAATGCTCTGTCTAACCAATGGGGAAAAGTATAACATACTAACAACATTTTATTCTAAATAAGCATAGAAAATGGGGAGAATAGAGTGAAAACAACAATATGACATTTGTACAGGTGCTCTTTGAATCAGTGGATGGAACAATGGATGGAAACTGAACAAGGAGAGATTTAACCTGGAAATGAGAAATTTCCTGACACCGAGAACAATCAATCAATGGAACATGCAGAAGTTGTGGGAGCATCATCACTTGAGACTTTCAAGAAGAGATTGGACTGCCATTTGTCAGAAATGGTGTAGGGTCTCCCATTTGGGTGGGGGAGGGGTTGGACTAGATGACCTTCAAGGTCCTTTCCAACTCTGATTATCTGTTATCTGTAATCTCTCCATACTTTTCTGTCCTCATCCATGTTCAGCAGTTATCTAATTTATTTCTGGCTCAACCATAGGATATAAAAATTAACAGCTCCCTAATAAAAGCTTCAAGGAAGCAGACCAGCAAACTTTCCACAAAAAAAAAATCTATCCTGTGAATATAAAATACTCCCTTCTAGTAGCCAACTATTTAACTTCTGAAGATGGAAGCCACATCATGTTTGTAATAATTTTGATCATATATAGGTTTTCCTCAACTTACGATGTAGAAAGTCAGCAACACCCATCCTCCTAGAGAATTAAATTTTGGGGAATTTGGGGAATATTAAAAAGGCAGAATAGAATATTTTCCATAAAGGGGAAAATCTTAAGGGAGGCAGAAACCAGCCCGTCTCCCTGCCCCAAACGGAAATTGAGGAGGCTAGCTTTTAGAAATGCAGATTTAGTCATCCATTCAGAAAGATGGGTCAGACAGAAACTCTAGATAAGCAACAAGCCAAAGGTTGACAAGGTTAGCTCACACAAACACCTAGGATTTGCATTTCCCCTTTTGCTAGCCATGACTCCTACATGACCCCATAGGAATCCAGAAGGTAAAAAATCCACCCACTCTCAACTCCATTTTGTCAGCTGTCCCAGAATTGCACACTGTGTGTGTGTTGGTTCTGTTCACCAATAAATGGGCCTTTCTTTCTTATAAGCAGCCTCCATTTTATTCCTGGCTTGGAACTGGAACTGTATTTTTCTTCCAACTACTATAATCGAGATCAACGACTATAATATTTGTTGCTAAGCAAGGCAGTCAAGTGAGTTCCACCCAATTTTACTACCTCCCTCCATTATTAAGCAAATCACTGCAGTTGTTAAGTGAATTATGTGGTGTCATTAAACAAATTTGGTTTCCTCAATTGACTTTGCTTGTCAAAAGTCAGTTAGGAAGGTTGGAGTGGCAATCACATGACTGAAAGATGCTACATCTGTCATATATACATGCCAATTGCCAAGTGCCCAGATTTTGATTACATGGCCATGGGGGATGCTGCAATGGTTATGAGAAAACCGTAGGTGACTATTTTCAGTGCTGTTGTAACTTCAAATGTTCACCAAATGAAAAACTGTAACAACTACCTCCTCCTCTTCTTCCTCTTCCTCTTGCTTTCCTCCTCCTCCTCCTCCTCCTCCTCCTCCTCCTCCTCCTCCTCCTCCTCGTCTAGATCAAACTTTAGGCTGCCAGAATGAAGCCACCTTTTTAGCTTTGTTATTGGCCAAAAAGAAGTCATTATCAGTACATTTCTGGTAGGAGGCAACATTGCAGCAGATGGGCTGGCTCTCTATCTCTCCACATTCACACAGTGTGTTGTTATCTGCTAAGAGCCTCCACTCTTACGTTTTAGGCACTCCATTCCTCAACCTATTCAGGGTCTTCTAACTAGTATAAGGGAGGTCAAAACTTTCAGCCATATCCTCCTTTATTCGTTGCTCGATGGTCTCCTTCCTTGATCTTTAAATTTGATTTTGTTCTTGCCATAAAGCTATTCCTACATCTGAATAGGAGGGCTGCTTGAGGCATATGTCCATATGTGATTTTAAGTTGAAGACTATCTGTATTCAATCTGAGTGTCCAGCCTAATTATTATATCAATACATAGAATGGAATAGGGAGTCAAAACAGGGAGCGAAAACTGTCCTTCCTTGTCTTGTTTTGAGTTTCTTTGTTGCTCACTTCCAGACCCCAGGCGAGGGAAACACTGCTTAAGGCATTGGAGCAAAGGGAAGTAAGCTGAGACAGTGGGGTTTGTTCCTTTCCACCATGTTTTTCATAGCATAGATGCACATTTTAAGAGTAAGATTGCATGGAACTACTCCCCTGATCCTGCTAAAAGTTGCCACCAAATTATAATTTTGAACTTGACAGAAAGAAAAAAAAAGTTTCAAGACAATTCTATTAGTTTTATTTACTTTAAATTAAACCTCATTTTAGTTCTGACTCTAGTCAGTTGCCCTACTTATAGTTTTAACATGTTGTATGGATTGAATCAATTACTGTTTATTCAATAAATCATGATGAAACAAACTATGGCTGAGTTCAATACGCGAATGAAGTCATAAAGAATATTCCATACAACGTGTGATTTATTTCCAGACAAGACAGGAACGCTAAGCTTTCCCATAAGTCTGACTATAGATCAAAGCAACTAGGAAATTATTTTTTCTAAATAAAACTTTAGAACATACACAGACAAGTGGATTTCTCTCTGGAGAAATGTGAAAGTTACCAAGAGATTTTGTAGTTAAATAAACAAGGGAATGTACAAAGGAAAGCATTCTATAGATCCTGCTTGAAAAAAACTTTATTTATTAGAATATAAATGTCATATTTGGTTTGTCAGCAAAGACAAATTAGATGTAATGTTATTAAGTTTTTCTGTGGGAGTGAAAAGCTTGTCTTTGCTTGCTTGAGAGCTGGCAACACTGTTCTTCAGAAAAGAAAAGAAAAAAGAATGATACATGCTTAAAAGCAAATATTTGATTAGCCTTCTTTATCTGGGCACTATTCAGGTATTTCATTTTGGAACTATAAATCCCAGAAGCTATAATCAGTAAAGTCAAGATTGAAATCTGCATTAGAGGAAAATAAAAAGAAGAGATATATAATATCTATCTGGTTATGGCATACTATTATTCTGCATTCTAAGGTCTTATAATTACAGAAAATGCATAGACTGTACAAATATATATTTTTTGTGACTTTCTATGAAGTTGGTTTCTTCTGTGTGTTCTTCGATAACAGTGCCTAATCCACAGTGACAGTAATATAGTACAAAAACCAAATTAAACATTTTCATTCTCTCCTGGGCAGGATGTTCTAGTACATTAGAAACAACAGAACACCAATATGTTGTCTTTTTAAATTATATTTTGTGCCTCAAATTATAATAGCCTACTTCATATGTGCATTAGTCTCTATGTCATGCTGAGCCAAAAATAAACAATTCACATTTGTTATGTCTCATTCAAGAGTTCAAGGTGGTGTAAATAGCATTTCATCCCCAAAACAACTGTGAGAAAGGCTGAGTTGAGAAAGTGTGATTGCCCTAGTTTCCTTTCATAGTTGAGGGTGCACTAGAATGTGTGTCTTACTGCTCCTAATTCAGCACTTCATTCATATACTACACATTTGATTTAGCATTATAAATAAAGGTAGTCCTTGACTTATGACAATTGAGCCCAAAATCTTTGTTGCTGAAACAGTTGTTAAGTGAATTTTGGCCCATTTTATGACCTTTCTTGCCACAGTTGTTTAGTGAATCATTATCAGTAACATGGTTGTTAAGTGAATCTGGCTTTCCCATTGACTTTGCTTGTCAGAAAATCACAAAAGGGGTCAAATGACCCTGGGACACTGCAACCTGTCAGAAAAAAAGTCAGTTGCCAAGCACCTTAATCATGTGACCATCAGGATGCTGCAACAGTGGTAAATGGGAAATATGATGGTAAGTCACTTTTTGCAGAGCCATTATAACTTCGAATGATCACTAAACGAACTGTTGTAAGTTGAAGACTATATGTACAACCATTCGTTTAGTGACCATTCGACTTTACAACAGCACTGAAAAAAATAACCGGTCTTGTACTTATGACTGTCATACTAGCATCTCCACTGTCATGTGATCAAAATTCAGAGGCTTGGTGACTAGCATGTAGCAATACCAATAGCACTTAGACTTATATACCCTTTCACAGTGCATCACAGCCCCCTCTAAAGCAGTTCATAGAGTCAGCCTAATGCCCCCAACAGTCTGGCTCCTAATTTTACCCACCTCAGAAGGATGGAAGGCTGAGTCAACCTTGAGCTACTGAGAATCAAACTCCTGGCAGTGGGCAGAGTTATCCTGCAATGCTGCATTCTAATCACTGTGCCACCATGGCTTCCTTCCTTCCTTCCTTCCTTCCTTCCTTCCTTCCTTCCTTCCTT
>BLBF01000072.1:11611803-11682503 GCA_015471245.1 Laticauda colubrina
CCCCTCCCCCTTCCCGCCGGGAACCCACCCACACCTGCAGGCCTCTCCGCGGGTCCCGTGGCGGCGGCGACGGCGACGGCGGCGGCCGGGGGGGACCGCGGTGAGGCCGCCGCCGCCGCCGCCGCCGCCGCCATGGAGGCGCTGGGACCAGGTGAGAGGCCTGCAGGTGTGGGTGGGTTCCCGGCGGGAAGGGGGAGGGGGGCTGCCCAGATGGCCCCTTTTTAATTGGGGCGGGGCTGGAGGTGACTCGGGTTTCCTCCCCGTTGAGCCCTCGGAGGAAGAAAGGGAAAGAAAAAAAACAGGTGCTGGTCGCTCAGGGCTCTCCGGGCACGTTGACTCCACTCTGCCCGAGGCCATGTGGGCCCACAAAGGAGTTTCCCGTCGGTTGCTGCCTTCCGTGCAGCTGAAAACCTGTCAGTGTTTGTAAACACAACACAGCACGTGATGGCTTGAGGAGCCGTTTAAAATTTTGCTTTGCCTCCTTGGGAGTCGGAACAGCACTTTCCCCGGCCTGCTGCCCTTTTACAAACTTTTTAAGACCGCAACAACTCCCATTTGTGGTTCAAGCTGAAAACAGACCGTTTAGTTCAGGGTATCCGGAGCGGGCGGTGTGGCCATTCCGAGGACTCTGCACGCGGTGTGAATGCAGTGGACAAAGGAAACATTTGTTTACCGACCTATCCCCTTAACTCGTGGTTTCGACTGAAACCTGGTTTTCAAGAAACACAGTTGCCAGGGTTTGCACGATGTGCTAAGCTGTAAAGTCATGGTTTATGGACCTCCTTGCTAAGCCCAAGGCAGACAAACCACATCATAGCCTCGGTCTAGGATGAAGTGTGAAATCAGTCTCTGGATGGATTATTTAGAGGGGGTGGGGGGGGGGGGGGAAAGTACCACTGTGCTATGACCTAACTTTTGTAGAGCAAGTTGCCTTGTTCTTTAGTTATTTTCTAATCTGCTTTTTGTTATCTTTAAGAAAAAAAATACATTTTGAGAATATAGAGAATTAGTTTGTTTTGTTCAGCTATTTATTTATGCTTTAACTTTTGGCCCAATTTCCCAAGATATAATATTTCAAGTAGTGTTGAAGAATATGATTATGCCAGTATTGCAATATTTGTTAAAAAGTCAACTAAAGTGTAAAAACTGTCTACAAATTCCAGAAAATTCTGATTCCTGATTACGAAATGAAATTGCAGAAGTTAATAAGAGTGCAGTAGTTTTTAGATTCAACACTTATTATTGTGACTAAGGTTAGGTACAATAAGTGCAAATATATGTGTGTGTATCAGTTACTTTAATGGTGATACTTTTTGACTGTGTGCACAAGTCATCATTAAATATAACTAACAAATCACACTGGCTTGTGGCCACTTAGTTTAGGCTTAGCTATTGATATTTTTTTAGCATATCATAAACAGATTCTGGCTTCAATGATTCGAAAGTTTAGGGAGATACTTACCGTAAATAGGGCTCTGGTAGTTAACTTCAGCAATGTGCCTGAGATTCTTCAACTGAAGGATGGAGCAGTACATTTTACCATTATGTAGGAATTCCATCTGACAATTAAATATTTATTTGAACACTAAATTTAAAATCTTTAAGATAAGAGTTGGAAAATTTGTATTTATGAAGGAATTGCAGAGGTGAAATCTCAGAAATATGTTTCGCATTAGTATTGTTTCTAGTATTGGGCTTTTTATTTTGATTTTAGCAATTTTCCTGACAAATTTTTTAGCTATTTTTTTTACTGCTCTGGTTTAGTTATAGGCGGCCATCAAAAGCTATAGAATGGACATTGTGAAATGGAAATTCCCTAAATCAGTGGTTAAGTAACTGTGTGGTAAGCACAGCACATTTTTTATTTTGAGTTGATTTTGCTTGAATAAATGCTCAGGTTCTGAATTTTATATCTGTGATTTTTGTAAAGGATCATGAAGTAAATTATAAATTTTTGTTTCTTGCTCCTGGTCAGAGCAGGAATTAGAGCTGCTGTGGTAACTAGAGAATATTTGGAGATGAATCTATTTTAGCTGATTCTTTTTCTCCTTTTCCTTCCCGCCCCATCTCCCTTGAAACTCTTCAAGCTCCCATACTATTATTTGACTCCCTAATGTGTTTGAGATCTAAATCTTGAGCAAAGACTCAAGGGTGTGGCTCTGGCAGTGAAAGGTAGGGAGTGGTGGTCCATGTGGGTTTTGCATTTGGGAGGAATGCCAAGGGAGAAAGACAGCAGCTGCAAGCCCTTCTGGTCTTGTGCCAGGCTATGTAGCCCGATTAGGGCTCTACAGCCCTTTCAACTATTCCTTTTAAATGCCATGTAGGTTCAAAATAAAACAAAGTATTTCTGGATTGAGCTTTTTAGAAATGTGATAGATGAAGTGAAAACATGTTTGATGTGTTTGTAATATACACAGCCATTGGGGCTGTGTAGATGGGAAATTCTTAAAAAAATAACTCCCAAGAAGACAGTGAAAAACTGCTTCCTAATTATTAAATCATGAAACATCCATGTAGCCCTTATCTTGATTTGAAAATGACTTTATTTAGAGGAATAAATACCAGTAGTAATAAAAACTTAATGGTTGACTTTTGTAGCAATATACTTACCTTTTTCCAAGAAATAGTTTTTCTTAACTGCTATGTTTATAGTTTGAATTGAAATTATCCCAGGTGCTAATAGTCTACCTAGCTAGTGTTGGAAATAGTTTTGACTGTGATATTTCTGGAAAATTTCAGTTTCTACTGGTACATCAAAGCTTCTCAACAGGCACAGCAATTACTCATGCAATGTATGGCAAGAATATATGCTCCTGGCGTGGTCTCCCAAAGCATTAAAGTCATGCTAAAGCAAACAGGCTTTTATATTAGACAGTAGTAATACAGATGATCACTTTAATGATAGTGGCAAAGCATCGTTTTGTGCTGCATGGGAGGAAGCAATGGTAGAAACTTTGAATTGATTTAGCTGTAAAAATCATTTTATTAGTTTTGGACACACAAATATTGCCATGCATCAGCTGCAGCCCCCATGTGGATTTTATTGCAAATGTATTCAATACTTTTGAGTTTGAAGACATGTCTGATAAGATTTGTTTGGCAAATTTGGAACTCACTTAGCAAGAAAAATTACTACATATGGGAGACATATTTTTTTATAAGGAAACAAAGAGAACAATCACTTGTTCAGCAGCTGTTTAAACTTACAATAGTGCTGACCTGAGGCTTCCTCAAAGTTTTGGCCATCAGAGCATTCCCATGGTCACGTGATCACAAGGTAGGCATTCAATGACTGGCTCACAATCATGGTGTTGGATTGTCCTGCAATCACATTTTGCAACTGTCACTGCCAGCTTCCAACATGGAAAGTCAATAGGGACACCAGCAGGAGGTCACAATGATCATATAATATGGCAGTATTCAATTAACGACAGCAACTGAAAGTGCTGTCACTAAGCAGTCTGATCACATAATGTCCTGCTTTATCACCATGTCACTTCGTGATGGAAATTCCAGACTTAATTGTCATCATTGACTAAGGACCACCTGTATTCCAATACATATTTGACAAAATTTGTTCCAGGAATGGCAACTTTATTGTGACAACTGTTACAGGATATGGATGCCAGTATATTGAGATACATATTAAGAATTGAAACAGTTACTGATAAGTTTACCTCTATGAAAATATTATGATTTGACTAAACCTGTAGCAGTGTCAACAGGTACTGGTACATCTCTTTCAGTGTAGTATTACAAGAAAGATTTTGCGTGACACATGCATTTAAAACCAGGACTGAAACTTGGCAAAATTAGCAACTGCTGGTTATTAACATTCCAAAAATATCAATTAGGAGTAGTTTAAAGCAACAGTCTTGAACCTTTCCAGCTTTGTGGATTGGCATGGGGTGGGGGGAAAGAATGCCTGCAGCTTCATTTGCACAAGTGATGGGCACGCATGCCTGCTGCTTGCACAAATGGAACTGTGCCCACCTGCATGCTGCACATGCTCGCCTAATGCTTCTGTGGGCTGGTTCTAAATGGATTGCAACCTGGGGGTTGGAGCCCCCTGGTTTAAAGAATTGGGAAGGAATTGATGATTATAGATGCCTTTCTAAGAGTTTTTTAAGATATTAATGATGACATATGTGGATTACTGTATTCTTTTTTTAAAACAAACTTTATTGATTAGACAACTAAAATGTCAAACGAACACATACACAACACACAGAAAGAAAAAGAAAAAAAAGATTAAAAAAATTAGCAATTCTATTATCGACAGTCTATGGTTCCTTGTTTGTTACCAATATTGGTGATATATTCACAAATGCATCTTATTGTGAGTATATAATTGCTACCTCTTTTACATTTTATGTTGTTTACCAATATATTTTCTATTTTTGTTCTATCCAGTCATACCAGCATTCCAAGTTATAATATTCTGATGTTTCTTTTTCCTTAAGTGCTAAGGTTAACTTATCCATCTCTGCACAGGCTGTTATTTTCTGAATGACCATTTCCTCTGTTGGAATAGCTGCTTGTTTCCAACACTTGCAAAGATTATTATGGCTGCAGTAAGAATGTACTGTATTATATATTTGACTTTTTGAGAAATTTGTCTATTAAATATCCCCAGTAAGAAGAATTCTGGTTTTAATTCAATTTGCTCCGGCGTTATTTCCTCTAACCATTTTTTTATTCTGTGCCATTATCTTTGGGCTTCAGTGCAGGACCACCACATGTGAAAGAATGTTCCGTGTTTCTTTTTACATTTCCAGCAATTTGGATTCATGTTAGGAGACATTTTCGCTATTCTCAAGGGTGAGAGATGCCATCTATAAAACATTTTATAGGCATTTTCTTTATATGCTGCTGATTTTGTAATTTTATTATTCCTTGTCCAAACCTTTTCCCACCCTAATAATGTAATGCTCCGTCCTATGTTTCTGCTCCAAGCTATCATGTTGCTTTTGACTACTTCCTCTTCTAATTCTATCTCTAATAAATAATTATAAAATCTAGTTATATTTTTTTTTATCTGGGCCTAATAGGATTTTATCTAATTGTTGTAGCTTAGCATAAATTCCAAATTTTTTCTTGTCCTGGCTATATCTATTTTGAATTTGCAGTTAAGCCCACTGGTCTACTTGTAGCCGTTGTTCTTTGAGATCTTGCCATGATTTTAAAGTTCCTTGCGCATCAAGAAGGTCTTTGTATTTTATCATTTTATTAAGATCTAGATTATTTGGATGTATCATCGCCTCCATCATTGAGATCCAGACTGGAATTTTTAAATATTTTTTTTTTTAAATTCCAATTAGCCAATAAAGAATCTCTCATTATGTGTCTGTGGAAATAATTCTATTTAATTTTTCCAGTGTCCCATAAAAATGCGTGCCACCCCCTCTGTAAGTCATGGCCTTCTAGAAATAAGATTATTTTATTCGACAGGCTTACCCACTCTTTCAACCAAAGTAAGGAGGCTGTACTATAGTATAATTTCCAATTTGGGAGTGCCATACCTCTCCTGCTCTTCATATCTTTCATTGCCTTAGGTTTTGTCTATTGGGAAGAAATCCGTTTTTATCTTTATGTATATATTCATTCCAAATTTTTTATCTAATTGCTATAATTGTGGTAAATATTTTATTATCAGTATTTAACAAGGAAATTGGTCTATAATTTTGTATAAGTCGTAAGTCTGAATCTTCTTTTGGGATCAACGATATCAATGTCTCCTTCCATGAATCCGGCATTCTTGCTGCAAGTGGGACCTCATTATAAACTTCCATCATGAGAGGTCCTATTTGTTCTCCTATTTTCTTATAAAAATTTCTTATAAAATTTCTTATATTTTCTTTCCTGGTATCATCAGGTCCTGGGGTTTTATTGTTCTTTTGGTTTTCTATTGCTGTTTTTAACTCGGGTCACGTAATGTCTTTCGTTAACTTTTCCTTCATCTCCTCCTTGATTATCTTTAGTTATACCCAAATAGTTTCTTATCATGTCCTTGTTTACCTCCTTTTTATAAAGATCTTCAAAAAATTTACATGCAATTTCTTTTTTCTGTTCTATTCCTTGTTGGTCATCCCCGTTTTCATCTATTAATTGGTAGATCAATCTTTTTTGTTTTTCTTTTTTAAGTTTGTAGGCCAACCACTTTCCTGGTTTATTGGCCTGTTCAAAGAATATCTGTCTAGCTGTATTCAACTTTGAAACCATTCCTTCTTGTTTGATTAAATTTAATTTATGTTTACTTATTATCATCTGTTTTTTCAATTTACAATCTTTTGGGGTGTTTTGTAGCTGAATTTTTAATTCTTTGATTCTTAGTTCAAATTTATTTTGTTGGCCATATTTTTCTTTATTTCTTTTAGCAGTGTATGATACCGTTGTACCTCTTACTATTGCCTTCATTGTATCCCAAATATTCTGTTTCGTAGTTGCCTCATTGTTATTTTCTTTGAAGAAATAATTTAATTCCTCAAGTCTATTCATAAATTCTTTCTCTTTAATTAGTTGTGTATTTAGGGTCCACCTTTTGCTTGGTTTCTTCCTACCTTTCCACACTATCTGAATCAGATTGTGATTCTGCCCCTTCGTTTGGTAAAATTTCAATCCCTTTTAATTCATTTTCTAGTTCACCATTCATCCACACCATATCGATTTGTGTCCATGATTGGTGAGGATTAGAGTAAAATGTGAATTGCTTTTTCTCAGGGTTTAATTTCCTTCAGATGTCTATCAAATTTAGTTCAGTCATCATTTCCTCACATGTTTTCAGTAGTTCTCTTTTTTCTTCTCTCCCCCCCCCCCAACTGTGATCTTTCTGGTGGTCCACAATAGCATTGAAATCCCCCAAGATGCAAATATTCCTTTTCTCTAATTCCACTATTTTCCCATGTAATTGTTTAAAAAATTCCTTTTGGTTATCATTAGGGGCATAAATTACCACTAATAGAATTGGAATTGATTTAGTCCAAATCTGTAGCACCAGAATTTTGGGGTCTGTCCAAATTAGTTCTGCTTTCATGTTGTCCTTCACATATACTGCTATCCTTTTCTTTTTCCTAAAATCTGCTGGAGACATATACAAATTCCCTAGCTTGGGGCATTCTAGATATTTTTCTTCTTCCTTCCTTATATGAGTTTGGATTACTGTGTTCTAATGTTGCAATAGATGTATAGATATACTTGCCTATTTCTGGGAATATAATTGAAACGATTTAAAAATGCTACACTAACTAGTCAATTATTAAAAATATTTTGATACGGTGGCCTTGGCAAAGAAAATTTAAAATGCTTTGGAATTATAAGGAGGAGTTGAATATTACTTTTGAAGAATGAGGGAATAATTGTACATGCAAGATTAAGAGGTGAGATCTTGTGGGGGAAAAGATATTGAAGTGTGTAAGATGCATGTGTAAGAAACTGAATTGATTGTGTTTGAATTGACTGAGATTATGGCAGAAATTGTGTTTGATATATTTTAATTTCAGAGGGGAAAAAATAGTTTGGAAATTTTATTCAATATTTTTGTAGTGGTCTTTTTTCTTCGGGGCAGGTTCTGGTCAACATTGTGGGGGGCAGAGGTGGAACCCCAGATTCCTATAGTGTAGGGTGTCTCAAGGCTCAGATCTCCCATCCTTTCTTTCAATATGCACATGAAACTTTAGGTGATAGAACTGCATGGCGCTGGATGTACCATAGTAGCATCAGTATATTAATAATACCCAGTTATACATAACTACTCCAGGTGAGATGGGTAATGCTGCTGTGATATTGATCCAATGCCCTAAATTTCCTGAAAGCTGTAAAAAGCTCTTCCCTCATTTCTGGTAGCGGGTGAAGTTGTAGTTGGAAGTTGTTTTGGCTGCATCAAATCAGTTTGGTTGTGATGCCTGGTTTCTTTGTTTTTATTTTATGTATTATTTTGGCTTTATATAATTGTTGTGAACTAACCAGAGTTTGATTCTAAGATGAATGGACGTGCGAATCTATTAAATAAATAAATTTTGCATTGTGAGTCTCTTCAACACATGCAATCCTTGAAGTGGTCAAAACAGACAATAGATCACAACTTAGTTTAATGGAATTCAAGAGTTTTTGCTAAAGATTGGGATTTTGCACATTCTATTTCCAATCTCTATTATGCCCAGTCAAATAAGATAGTAGAAAGGACTATATAGATTGTGAAGAGAATGTAACAAAAATCAAAGCTGGACAGTTTTGAGTTTTATTCAGATGTGTTGGCTTAAAAAGAAAGCCATCAAGCTCTTAGATCTGTGCAGAGGTTGAAGGTGCAATTTATTAAAGAAGATGAAGGGGCTTGAAAACCCTCCAGCTCAAATGCAGGAGGAAAAAGAATCTGAAGATACAATTTCAGAAAAGGATGGCAGTAGACTTTATATATATACTTTATATACATGTATATAAAGTGGTGGGATTCAAATATTTGTCAGTGGTGGGATTCAAATATTTTTGCCACTGGCTCTATGGGCTTGCCTTGGTGGGCGCGTGCTCACACTTTGTGTGCACATGCATGCCAAACGCTCACTCTGCGCATTCTTCCTCACCTCTTGCAAGCCTGCACGATCCCAATCGCTTCAGCAGCTGCTGCGCAGCACTATTCTGTGCCGCGCAAAGCAGCTGTGCTTCAAATTCAGTTGATAAAGGTCTGTGTACACATAACACACACACACACACACACACACACACACACACTCACACTCACTAATAAAGTCAAGGGGAAATGTAACCAATCTGGTATGGGAATGTTTTTATCTTGGGGGGAAAAAGATGGGAGATGCTAGAAATAAATAATCTCTATTATTTGTGAATAGAATATAATGAGTGAACAAAAGGAACCAGCTGTGGGTATATCAATGGCTATCTTTTCTTGTAAGCTGTAAACTATCAGTCAACTTTATCTGTGGATTAGATCTGTCTGTCTTAATAGTTTATATGCAATATACTTCAAAATGGGGTGTGGGCATGTAAATGCAAGCTACTTCAAAATGGGATACAACCTAAAACTGATTTAAAATTGTTCAAATGTTTGGAACACTACAATTTTAGAATAGGCTTACCTATCAAACATCCTTCCATTTCTCAGGGCCACCAGCCACTCTTTTCCAGCCGCCGCGCCGGCCTGGCCTGGGAACAGTTGGAAAACCAATTCGTCTCTTAGCCAATCATTTCCAAGTACAGATTCCTAAAATTGATGTTTATCATTATGATGTGGATATCAAACCAGAAAAACGTCCCCGGAGAGTGAACAGGTATAGTTTCAAGCCTAATTTTAATGGTTCTCTGACTGCTGATAATTTGGCATTTAAATAAAATAATACAGTGGGCATACATGGAACATTCCTCAGCAATGGCAATCTCATAAGGTAGAGACCATTTGTACTTGAACTAATTCATATTTTGAAAATCAAATCAAGAACATTATGCTCTTGTCCCATTAAGTTTTCATTTCAATTTATATCACTTTCCAGGGAGGTAGTAGATACTATGGTGAGACATTTCAAGATGCAAATATTTGGGGATCGACAGCCTGGCTATGATGGCAAAAGAAACATGTATACTGCACATCCTCTACCTATTGGAAGGGACAGGGTAAGTCATTTCAGTAATCGGCTTCAGAGTTTTAACTTAGTGATTCAATGCCATATTTCCTAAGAATGTCCTACTGAGCCTCCTCGTTTGCCCTATTCAAATAATAAAGTTACCAAAATACAAGTTTTAGATTTGAAAGTGACATTGTTAAGGTCCATCTCCCAGCTTTTTCAGAAAGCATATCCAATGCTAAGAGAAACTGAGAATTGTATATTTGTGACACCTGGACGGTCAGTGATATCCTGACTTTGTTTTAAAGCAGTGCCATATAAAGAATAGCAATGTTGGGAAATGCCCAGCGAGGTGAGGAGGACTTAAGCAGGGAATTAGTCTTGAATCATTGGACAGCTGCAAGAGATCTAGGACTGACACCCTCCGCTCCCCCAAGCTCCATATAACTATATCTGTTTGTTCCCAAGGGAGAGCAAGCAATCGGGAAATGCCTGTGTTATATAGGAAGAATACAATAAAATAGCTAGCTTAAAATATGTATGTGTGATTGCACGTGACAAGCAATGATAAAACTGCATCCTTGGCATTGCTTTGAACCTATTAAATAGCTTTGTCGTTTTTTCATGCCCAAATTACAGTGTCCTGCATTAAATGAAGCATATGGACATGTTTTAAAGTGAATGAGAACTATCCTTGAACTATAGCTTATTTTTATTCTAGGGAAGAATGATCGATGGGTATCTGCTGTACCCAAATAATAATGAGATTAAACTGAATTCAGTCAAGGATCAGCGGAAAACAAGTTGAGCTCATGAAGAGTTTCAATTTCAACAGATGTTCTGTACAGTTAAGAAAGATCTGCGCAGTTAATCCTCACTGTTGTGTCTTCAGGTGGATATGGAGGTCACACTCCCCGGTGAAGGGAAGGACCAGACCTTTAAAGTATCAGTTCAGTGGGTGTCTGTAGTCAGCCTTCAGCTGCTCCTGGAAGCTTTGGCAGGGCATCTGAATGAAGTCCCAGAAGACTCTGTGCAGGCACTAGATGTCATCACACGGCATCTTCCCTCTATGAGGTGAGTATTTTTTACTCATTCTCTCGTGGACAGTAGTTTTCTCAGCAGACCCCTGGTTGAATCTTTTATTCATGTTGTGGCCCATTGTAACAATTGTGGATATTCCTCCTTTCAGAACTGAAGTGTAATTGAAGGAATATACAATATTTCTAACGGATATATTCATTTTCTGTTCTCGCAAAATGTTTTTGCTTTTCTCGCCTATTTTTGACTTGGTGGAATATAGGAAAGATATGGAACAGCAGTCACTTTTTAAAATAACATTTGAATAAGAGTCAAATTAACTTTTTAAATACAGTTTAAACTAATTGCAAATATGTCTCTTTTCAATTACAGTTTAGAATATTCTAACTCTTGCAGCAGAACAATTTATATTTTACAAACTATCTTTTTTGTTTTGTGCTTTCAAATCAGTGTTGACTCCCGGTGACTGTGTGGACTAGTCCCTTCAGTTTTCTTGGCAAGATTTCGGAAATGGTTTGCCATTGTTTTCTTTCTAGCATTGAGAATGATTGGCTACCGATACTTGCCTTCCATGGCAATGAATACATGTTCCAAAATTTGTTGAAGGATTTCCTTGGTCTTCCTTAGTGTCTTTTGCTTAGATCTATTATTTTACTCACACCATAAATCCTTCTCCGTCTCTGAAGTTTTAAACTGAAAGGTGGTATCCTATGTTAAAATTTTCTGAGTGACAGTTCTAATATCCACTCAATAGACATGTGCTTTAACTTATAATGATGATGAACCAAAAGTGCTGTGATGGAATATCCTGATCTAAAAAAAATTGTTCTAACAATGATCCACTTGTCTGATTTTTAATAGTTGTAATATTTTGTACACCATGCCTTAAATAGTCCTGATATGTAACTTCTTGACAAATCTGAATAGATTCTCCCATTCCATCAGGTACACTCCAGTGGGGCGTTCCTTCTTCTCTCCCCCTGAAGGATACTATCACCCGCTGGGAGGAGGTCGGGAAGTCTGGTTTGGATTCCATCAGTCTGTCAGGCCTGCCATGTGGAACATGATGCTCAATATAGATGGTATGGAAGAAATCTGTTTGCTTAAATTATCCTAAAGCTCTCCTGAGACTCTTTTCTCAGTATCCCACCTCCTTTTTTTTTTGGTAGTATCCGCAACTGCTTTCTACCGTGCTCAGCCTATTATTGAATTCATGTGCGAAGTCCTGGATATTCAGAACATCAATGAACAAACAAAACCCCTTACGGATTCCCAGCGTGTTAAGTTTACCAAAGAAATCAGAGGTACTAATTTAAAATACTAAGTTATCATGTATGTTGAATTATAGTAAACAAAAAACTTGATTTCTGAAAATTTAGCAATATATTTCCACCCTAAGAAAATTATAAGTTGGGCTGGTTTTCATGGTGTTTAGAGAGAACATTTTTAGCAACTGCTAGAGTTTCTTCATCTCCCAATATCACACATTTAAAAATAAAAAAAGACAAACTTGTGGTTATACAGATGGATGTTTTGTCATTGTGTGGATATCTCTCTGAGATCCCCATTTGTCTTTTTAGAAAACCAATACTTTGGGGGGGGTTACTTTAGAAAATATGAGGGATGACAATTATAGTTCAAAGCCAGCTCTGTACCTTTTAATGTGTTGGTCTCTAATTTGTTCTTATCAAAAACATTCAACAAAAAATAAAAATTCAAAATATTTTTTTCTCCTTTACTAATGATCACAACCCACCTTTGCTCTGTATTTTATGGGCAAGTTGTTCTGACCTTACTACAGTGTCAAAATCCAAATTAACTACTTCCTCCCAAACTGGGAATTCTGACAACAGTATTATGACACATTTCTGTAGTATTTTCAGTCGACAGGTTTTTTTTCTATTATATGTTATGAGATTCTTTTTTCTCCACAAGCTTTAGGATGAATAAATTTTGGAGGAAACTATTTAACTTGGGTTTATTTTTACTCTATCCACTCTAAGAATTTTAATTGAACAATCTAGTTACAGTGGATTTGCATCATCTGTATAAAAAATAAATATAATCATTGAGAGCCCAATAGTTTGTTTTGATCTTTGATCCTTCTCAATATATCATATTGGCTTTTGCTTATTTGGGTATGTGTGTCTTTATGTTTCACTGGATTTATAGGTTTAAAAGTGGAGGTTACTCACTGTGGCCAAATGAAAAGAAAATACAGAGTTTGCAATGTTACTAGACGACCTGCTAGCCATCAAACGTATGTATGCTGTTTTTGCGGAAAAAAAGCCTTTGTTCTGTTTGAAAAGCCTTTGTTCTGTTTCTGCTGTGGAAAAGCATTGCATCAACTGAAGATCACTCATAACTAAATATTTCATAAACTACATATTTCAGAATTCTATAAAAATAACGTCTCATGCCATCTGGAATAGGACCCAAAAAGGTGACTTGTGCTTTGGCCATATGTCAGTGAAGCTTCTCAGTCATCCAGATAAGAGTCATCTGGAAGTTGACTCCTGGCAACTGGACATATTTTCTTTTTTAGGCTTGAAACATTTCATTGCTTATCCAAGTAGACAGATTTGAAAAAGGCACTTGGATAAGCATTTCAGGTAAAAAAGAACAAAAGTCCAGTTGCCAGGACTCAACTTCCAAATGACTTGTGCTTTTTGATTTTGTCACTTTATAATGGAAATTCAGTCCCAGTTACCATAGTTAAGTGAGGATTTCCTGTATTTACATAATTAACATACAGCGATGGAGGAAACTCGATATCTGACAGCCATGTATGCTGCTTCAAGTGAGAGAAGCTATAGATAAGCCTCTTGATATCACCCGACAAGCATGTAGCAGTGATATGGGACTAAGTAGTCCTTCATCTTACATTCATACATTACAGCTTCTTTTAATTTTAACTTTTAGTTAGTTTGACCAATATTATGCATTTTTTTTACCATGCTGTCCTTATGTATTGAAATTCTAAACCTGATTTTTAAAGTTAGGATGCTAAGATTCTTTCACGGGAGCTTGATAACATATATTAGGAGTACTACCCTCCCATACCACAGTCCATCTCTGATTACTGGCAGTTTTTATTAATTTCAGCAATATGACTGTTGGGAGAATAATTTTGTTGCTGCGTTTGTTAAATAGTTGAGAATCCAAAATGCTTGTTTATGTTCTGATACCATAGGCAAACCTCTTTCTTGTGATATGAATATATATTTAATTTATATTTCTGCTCACAGGTTCCCTCTGCAGTTGGAAAATGGGCAAGCTATGGAGTGTACAGTAGCTCAGTATTTTAAGCAGAAGTACAGTCTGCAATTGAAATACCCACATCTTCCATGCCTCCAAGTAGGGCAAGAGCAGAAACATACATATCTACCCCTTGAGGTATACACCTAGGCGTTTCTGTTTCTCAGTTCTGTTCCGTTGCATCAGGCTTGTTCACCCTGTATCTTTTTCATTCTAGGTGTGTAATATTGTTGCAGGACAGCGTTGTATTAAGAAACTAACAGACAATCAGACATCAACTATGATCAAAGCAACAGCACGATCTGCACCTGACAGGCAGGAGGAAATTAGCAGACTAGTGAGTAACTGCTTGAATATATTAAATCACGATTAAGATGGAGTAAAATGGTGGCTGGAAGATGCTTATCACTAGAGGATTTTTTCTTGCATGAACTTTGCAAATCTTTTTCCTGGGACCCAACACCATTTCTTGCCACTGGGTTTATGAGGTTATGGTACACTCAGAATGTGGTGTATCCAAAGCATAGAAGATAGGATAATAAACTTCATCCCCCTCCTCCTTTTGCAGCAGTCCACATAATTCACAGATAACTACAACAAAAGATTGCAGCAACTGAGGAACAAAGGCACACAGTGGACTGAGCTACACTTACTCAAATGAAATATTCACAAGAGCTGTTGTGTCTATATTGAAGAAATGTTCTCTGAATCTCCAGGTCAAGAGTAACAGTATGGTTGGAGGACCTGATCCATATCTGAAGGAGTTTGGTATTGTTGTCCATAATGAAATGACTGAACTGACAGGCAGAGTATTACCTGCACCAATGCTGCAGTATGGAGGTAGGGTAAGTACTTCATAATTTTCATCCAATTTAGATTACACAACAGACCTCATATAGGGGCTAATGCATATTTTAATCCTGTAGACTCTTTACTGGCAACTGATTTAAATTTGAGGTTGAAAATGTAGCTGATCATGAAAATGCAATGAAAAGGGGCTTGACTGTGTTAGTTTATACTCTTGTCAAAGAACAGAGGTTTGTGTTTGATTTTCTTTAGAACAAGACTGTTGCTACACCAAATCAGGGTGTCTGGGATATGAGAGGAAAACAGTTCTATGCTGGGATTGAAATTAAAGTGTGGGCTGTTGCCTGCTTTGCACCTCAGAAGCAATGCCGGGAAGATTTGTTAAAGTAAGTAGTTTCCTTGTTTAGAAGAAGATTATGTTTACTGGTTTAAACTGATGTTTTGAAAGCTTTGAATGGTGTGCCTTTAATAAAGATAAAATGTTGTTATCAACAAGATGATGGTACGAAAAGCAATTACTTTTCTTCACTTTCTATTTTGTCCACTCTGATATCTTCAAGATCTGGTGTCTTTTTAATTTATTTTTTATTATGTGTAGCCCGCCTTTATTATTTTTACAAATGACTAAAGGTGGTGAACATATCCAACACACTTTCCTCCTATTTTTCCCGCAAGAACAATCTTGTGAGGTAAGTTGGACTTTAAGAAGATGTGATATCTTCTTTGTTATAAGCATACTTCTCAACCGTAAATGGAGCCTAATGCAATGGAAAGTAATTATGATGTTTTAATTTGGGATTATCAATAAAACTTACTTGCCATAATTAGAAATTTCAGAATGATAACCTAAAAAGTACACAAGTACCTCTGATTGCTTTACCCAGTATTAACTTTTGCAGCTCAGAGTAATTGATTGTGCTCATTTTCTGATGTCCACAGTTACATTGACAGTATTCAAGGAAATTTAGTCTAGCCCTGGGTTTTTCAAACCTAGCAACTTTCAAATATGTGGTCTTCAGTTCCCCGAATTCCACAGTTGTACTGGCTGAGAAATTCTGGGAGTTAAAATTCACTCATATTAAAATTGCCAAGATTCAAAAAAATACTGATCTAACCTGATGATTGAGAGATCTGTTTTCTCAGAACCAAACCAAATCTTTTATCAAAACCATTTCAGGTGGAATAAAAGGGATAAAATGCACAAAGTTAGGCTTGTGCTAATACTATCTATGATTTATTCTGTGTTTCTAGGAGTTTTACTGATCAGCTGCGCAAGATCTCTAAGGATGCGGGGATGCCAATCCAGGGCCAGCCGTGCTTCTGTAAATACGCACAAGGGGCAGACAGTGTGGAGCCCATGTTCAAACATTTGAAATTGACTTATGTGGGGCTGCAGCTAATTGTAGTGATTCTTCCAGGAAAGACACCCGTCTACGGTAAGGAAGAGACCATTTGACCAAATGCATAATATAATTATTATAATGAAAAAATGTGCAATTACAATTTGTTCTTTTTCTTTTGGAATAATCCTGTGCAAACTCTTTAAAATAAAATTAAAAAAAAAAAACACCTTAGGTTACCCAAGTCATCAGTTTGAGTTATTGGAATGGGATGGGAGTAGGGGTTAGATAGAACATTTTTAAAAATCTTCTGGGTTCTAAAAATATATATATATATATTTTTTGCAGCTGAAGTTAAACGAGTCGGAGATACTCTCCTGGGTATGGCAACTCAATGTGTTCAGGTGAAAAATGTGGTGAAAACATCTCCTCAAACTCTGTCCAATCTTTGTCTGAAGATCAATGCAAAACTTGGTGGAATAAACAATGTCCTTGTACCACATCAAAGGTCAGCTTAACCTTTAGTTCTTCTTCATAGAAAGCATATGGCTGAGTTTTATTGAGAAGCAGAATGATGAAAATAATCAAAATGAAATTCTTGCATTGAGAATTTTGTCATTTACCTAATTTAAATTGTTCTAAAGTTTTCCTTAGTTATAGAAATGAGAACTTATGCATTTGGACCTTTTCTCTAAATACAGTGTTTCTCCAACACTATGCCCCCCCCACCCCAGGAAGACCCAGCATGTTTTCTAGGCATAAAATGAAATTAAGCCCCTCCCCCAAATTTATTTTAAAATAAATTTTAAAATAAAATTTTATTTATTTTAAAACATGCGAAATTGGGGGGGGGGGAACCAGCGGGGAACTTGCCATTAGCAGTGCCCTGCGGGCAGCTACGCCTTGCCATAAGCCACTCCTAACAGCCGATCATGCCGGAACGCGGAGGGCTCACTTCCCCCACCAAGTGCCTTTGCTGGAGACCCGAGTCAGCAGGCAGGCGTCGTCGGCATGGATGTCTGCTGGCAGCATTTCAGCCGCTTCTTAGGCCTCCGTAGCTTCCACGGTTCCCACCGGTGCTGGCGCCTCTCTCGCCAGTGCCATCTCCAACAACAGCATCTGAGTCGCTCCCACTTTTCCAACCATCTCCGTAATAACAGGAAAAAAAGATTTTGAGGTACTTGGGAGTGCTGCTTTTTGATTTAATCCCGAGTGGCTGGGTGGGCGTGAGAAGAGCTGAGCGGGCATCTTTGGTTCTGCTACCCTTGGTGCTCCAGCCTCGGGCTCTGCACGTTTCCAAAAGTCCCGGTGTGCAGCCCGTTCCTGCATTCCAAGCAAGCCCAGGCCGAGCTGCAGCTGTCCCTCTCTCGCCAGTACCGTCTCCAACAATAGCGGCAGCAGCAGTAGGAACCATGAAAGTTATGGAGGTGGCTCCCCCACCCAAGAAACGGCTAAAACACTTCCACGGTTCCTGCTGCTGCGACCGCTGTTGTTGGAGACCGTGCTGGCGAGAGAGGGACAGCTGCTGCTCGGCCTGGGTGCGCTTGGAATACAGGAATGGGCTGCACATTGGGACTTTTGGAAACTTGCAGAGCCCGAGGCTGGGGCACCAAGGGTAGCAGAAGCAGAGACGCTCGCTCGGCTCTTCTCACACCCACCCAGCCACTCGGGATTAAACCAAAACGCAGCACACAGCACTCCCTGGTACCTCAAAATCTTTTTTTTTTTCCCTTTTGTAACGGGGGGGGGGGGGGGAAAGCGGGAGTGACTCAGATGCTATTGTTGGAGACGGCGTTGGTGAGAGAGGCGCCAGCACCGGCGGGAATCATGGAAGCTATAGAGGCCTGAGAAGCAGCTGAAACGCTGCCGGTGGACATCCTTGCCACCCGCCTGCTGACCTGGGTCTGCAGCAAAGGAGCTTGGGGGTAGGGAGCCCTCCACGCTCCGCCGTGATTGGCCATTAGGAGTGGTTGATGGCAAGGCATAGCTGCCCGCGGGGCACCCTAGGTGAGGGTGCGTGGGTTGGGGGGATAAATTAATTCACCCCCGAAAAGATGTCCTAGCTGTTTTTTCGGGGCTTAAAAAAGAATAAGACCCGGTCTTATTATATGAGAAACACGGTAGTTTTTTCTTTTTTTGTTCACACTTCTACTATGATATCTTATACTGGATAAGTTGTCCACATAAAAGCCTGTATAATAGTCTGCACATTAGAAAGTGAGGCTATCTGGGAGTCCAGTGTAGGATTTCCATTTGTCCCTACAGCCCTTGAGATTTTATCTTTTTGTAATTGTTGTTTTATACTAATAAATTATTTAGATTTCTTGTTGACTTAGCTGACCTGAATTTTTTTATTTCAAAGAAGGGACAAAAGTTCACGAATTCTCCTTTTTATCCCTAAGCAAAGCAGGAATTAATTGAGGATTGAAGTTAATTGTTTGATGCAACAGGAAGCCACATAGTGACTTCAGGGCATATTTATTGTTTGTCCTCTAGCTGAAGTGGGGTATATTAGCTGTCGAAGAAATAGAATATTGAGTTGTATAATGCAGAAGTAAGCACTAAACATCTCAGCAACTGAAAAATAGCTGGGGGAAAATGAAACTGATAATTAGAACTGTATAGAACATTTTTAAAAAGGATTTTTTTTGCTGGTTCCTAGCTAAAATGCCTTTCTTTTCAATTCTCCAGGCCCTCAGTATTCCAGCAACCTGTTATTTTTCTGGGAGCAGATGTCACTCACCCACCTGCTGGAGATGGGAAGAAACCTTCCATTGCTGCTGTAGTAGGAAGCATGGATGGCCACCCTAGCCGCTATTGTGCTACTGTGCGAGTGCAAACATCCCGTCAAGAGACATCACAAGAACTGCTGTACAGTCAGGAAGTGATTCAGGACCTGACCAATATGGTGCGAGAACTGTTGATCCAGTTTTACAAATCCACTCGCTTCAAGCCCACACGCATAATTTACTACAGAGGAGGAGTATCCGAAGGGCAGATGAAACAGGTATTGGTCTTGTAATTCATCCATCCTCTGAATGAAGCTCCTCAGAAAATCCATTCCTCCGCCAGATAGTCTGAAAAGAGGTTTATGCCAAGAATGCACTCAACACAAACGTTTAATCATTCAGTTTGAAACTATACTTAAGATTCTGAAATACCTGCATGTGTTACTTATTAGCTCCATTGTTGTACAGAAATCCGGCAATGGTTGCAAACACTGTAAGTATCCTAATAATAAATAGTAACATGATGGTTATGTTCATGTTACAATGTCTAAAACCACTGTATTTTAGATCATCCGATAAACTGTTGTTATATTAATCCGTAAAGAGTGACTTTGGTGTGGATCCTAGTACTGTCAATGAATGACTGCATTTTGGATGCTTGTATTTATGGCCCTTTGCAGAACTCCTGTTGAAATGTAATGTGATATATGAAGTTTTTGCTGAAAGACAGCATTTTTCCAGTTTCTGGCAAAAAACACCCTATAGTGAACAATAGGTTTGCTTAGTGACTAGTGTTTGCTTAATAATCATGGCATTCACTTAACAAAAAGGTAAAATCAGGCACAATCACTTGATAATTGGTGTAATGACCATCACAATTCATGGCCATAATTGTGGGCTCAATTATGATAAGTCAAGGACTACCTGTATGCTGGAAAAGTAGTTTCTTCATCCAAACCAGATGTATGTTCTACATCAGTGATGTATCTGCATACAAGCAGTTTTCTAAATGTACTTGTCTTATTTTCTTAATGGCAAGTTTGCAAAATCATATTGTACCATGATGTATTCAGAAACCAGAAGTTGGCTTGGATTTATACCTATTCTTACTTAATAGTGCAACAACTGCAGTGAGACTTCATGAATTGCTTCATCAATTGAGTTGATTTCAACTTTAACACTTCTAGGTAGCTTGGCCTGAGCTTATCGCAATCCGGAAGGCCTGTATCAGTTTAGAAGAAGACTACAGGCCAGGGATCACCTACATTGTCGTGCAGAAAAGACATCACACAAGACTCTTTTGTGCGGACAAAACTGAACGGGTAGGTAACTGCAGAGAGAACGTAAAACCATCCTGTTAAATTCTGCAGCTTTCAGGAGATGCCACTTGGAAAAGTGCCCAGGTGGGGGTAAGGATGGTGCAAATGAATTTTTATAAGGCTTGATATTGATGGGTTTTTTTTTAGTGTGGTGGTGGGAGGATAAGTTTACACATTTTGAATCAATTAAAAGTATAATAATTCAAAATTGATTCTAAATGTCAGATGTAATACTGCTACAAGAAGCTAAAGCCTAGCTGAAAATGTTGAGGCATATTTGTAAGCATCCCTCAGCACTGTAATGATTCCTAAGAGAATGAAATGCATGAGATCCAGGTAAGTCAGATCTATTTCATTTCATCCTGCTTATTATTGGAGAACTTTCAGTTCAACGTATTTCAAGTTTGACCCACTCCATTTCAAGTTGCAACAATTGTTCCAACTTTAATGAACCTAAGCTAATATTTCAAGTTTAAAATAAAAAATGTTTTGTATGTTTCTCTTTGTCAAGTCATATGTGCTACTCCTTGCTGCTCGTTTTGTTCACTAAATCCAAAATGGTTACTATAGGGCGATAGCATTTGGATAATGTGAAAATATTCCCAGTTGGATATTTCTTTACATATATCTGAATATGGCTGACATCAGGCAAAGCGGAAGAGTTTCATCTTTAGAGAAAATTGTCCAGTTGTTTGTTGAATGATGATTCTTAATCTTTAGTAGTAGGGTAGTGCAAAGGTTCAAGTGTGTTACACTGATTGATTGATTTACTATCAAATAAAATATAATGATGAATTCTGCTTTTGTTGACATGGCTGCTGCACACTAAGCACTATGGCTGTGTTGTTGTCTCCAATAGGTGGGAAAAAGTGGAAATGTTCCAGCAGGCACTACTGTGGATAGCACCATCACCCACCCATCTGAATTCGACTTTTACCTCTGTAGCCATGCAGGAATCCAGGTAATCATAATATAGTCAGTAGTTACTCTGTAGCATTTTGTGGTTCGTGCACGGATAAAACCGTCCTTGTATATATGAAAGGTTAACCTTGATATTGAAATGTGGCAGAAGCAGCCATATTTTGGCTCTGAAAAGTCAGTGAAGCATTTTCTTCTGCGTTAATGAACAGCTTTCGCCCCTAGGTTGAATAAGCTGCTCCTTTCTTCTTCTGGCATAGAAGCTCGGTAAGAAAAAAGAGAGGACTTTCCTGGAGAAGAAAAGAAGAAGAGTCAACTTCTTTGTTCTGAGGTTACTGCCTGCCTCTTGTGCTTCTGTCTTTAGGGAATTTCAATGGTGGATTGACTAGATTTATCTTATTTCAGGGAACCAGCCGTCCTTCTCACTATCAAGTCTTGTGGGATGACAACTGCTTCACCGCAGATGAATTGCAGCTACTGACATACCAGCTGTGTCACACTTACGTTCGATGCACACGGTCTGTCTCAATCCCTGCGCCTGCATATTATGCCAGGCTAGTGGCATTTAGAGCAAGATACCATCTTGTAGACAAAGACCATGACAGGTGAGCAAACCTTGGAGAAGAACCTTCAGGGTTTCAGGTACTCAGAATCTAGGATTACATTCTGGATAAGTGGTAAATTATAGATCTGCCCTTCCATTATGGATTTGATCTAAATGCAAAGCTCCTTCCCTTGTAACAATTCAAATTTCAGAGGGAAGATAAACATTTTTGGTGGCATTCGTTGCTGGTTGCTTCACAGGCAATATTTTATTGAACAAGTTGCCACATTCTGCCTTCTAATTATAGATTCCATTTAATTGGCTAGAAAAATTAGACAATGTATTTATCAATATAATCTACTCCCCCCAAAATGCAGAGACTCTGAAATTGTATTGGTGGAGCCTGTTGGTTTTACTAATTTATGCTAAGCTAATTCAAACTTCTACTCTTCCCAATGTTTTGGATATTTCAGAAGAAACAATAATTTAGAGATTAGATGCCTGAATCACATGTAAGAAAGATGGGCTTCATTTTTAACCTTGTTTGTACAAGTAGTCCTTGATTTAGAACCATAATGGAGCCTGCCCATTATGATTGTAAGTCATGACAATTGTAAAATGGGACAGATGTGAGCTATTTTACAACCCTTTTTGCCGCAGCCACCAAAGCCTTTTTTTGCTAAAATGGAGGTCAATGCTTGTTTTCAGCAAAACTAGTAAAACATGACAGTGGGATGCTGCACCCAGCCATATATATGGCCTCATTGCCAAGCATCCAAAATTCAGTCATGACTGGGAGTGACCATTGGAACTTTGAATCTGGGTCATAAGTAGCCCCAAGGTACTTCTGTTTTAACTTCGACTGGTCATAAGTCAGAGACTACCAATGTATTACTGTAATATGAATAGAAACCACTTCTACCCAATACTCGGAAGTGGCTTTTCACATTGAAACCGTGGCAACCTGCAAAGGGTGGGGATGTAGTTGAAGAGCATAGTCTCAGTGGGATTATGTGTTAAATCCTTCTAACTTCTTTTTCAGTGCCGAAGGCAGCCACGTGTCAGGACAGAGCAATGGCCGTGACCCTCAGGCACTAGCCAAGGCAGTACAGATCCATCATGACACCCAGCACACCATGTATTTTGCCTGATAAGACTCTGCACCCATGTGGCAGGAGTGGTCTGGTTGGTCGGGCCACCAACCATTAATTGTCAGGGCTCATTTTTTAAATTCAGGCTGCCCTCCACCAGCAGCTTGGGACAATTGCACTGAATTGATACCTGCCGCCAACATCTCTTGCAGGCACAATTGAGCCATTTTTATTTTTCTTTCTTTCCGTAAACAGAAATTTCATAAACAGTCTTTGCATTGGACTGAATTTTTACCTCAATACGCAAAAGGCTGATCCTCTTTAATAATTTTTAAAGGACTTGGCACGAAAGGTTTTTATTGAAATATTTTGCTAATCAATTTATGTTACCTCTTCATCCCATGTTAAGGTTGTCAAGAAAATGAATTATCCTGGGCTTTGACATATTGCTTAGTGAGTCTCCAGGTATGGCAAAACAGGATTTTGCTGTTTTCTGTCTGGAGCCGTATAGACTTGATCAGTGAATTTTTGGTGTAAAACACCCTTCAACAAACATGAATTTTCAGAGGTATGGCTGTTCCTTCGGTTTTGTTTTTTAATTTTTCGCTTTGTCAAATTTTGCTAGTTCCCTTTTTGTAAATCTCTCTGCAGTCCTGGGCTGCAAAGCCATTGCACTATAACTGCAAATTCAGCTTGGTGGTACTACTTCTGTGAACGTGTCATGTTAGCAGAGAAAAATCCCCTTTGAATAGTTCTAATACAATTATAGTTATTATGGTTACAACTGCCATCTTTTGATTCAAAATGCTGAAATGCTTCCCCTTCTAAAAATAGGTAACCAGGTTCTGAACAATTAGTTTTAGTATTTTTCAAACATCACAAAAAGTGCCCATTTTATGCTGCTATGTTTGACAAATTGAAGTCATTTTTAATACTCTTTTTCATAGAAGGTTTTAACTTTGGCAATAATTTTTTTTAAATAACCTGGCAGTAGCTTTTCTAGTCAGAATCCATTCTTGGGTAGATTGACTTATCTTTGCTGAAGAGAAAATTAATTACTGAAAATGGATCAGAAGAGGCTCCCTTCATGCTTTTTACAAATGATTATTTTTAACTGTTTTATAGTCACCATTGGTCTGTCTACCCCTTTTTATAAGCTTGGAAAGTGGGTGTTGTGTATCGGAAAAAAGGCTTTGCCAATTTGTACAGTTGTGTATAGTGTGACAGTAGCAATCAAAGACTTTTACCAGCAATTTAAATCCTGTTTCCTTTGATGATTTAGGTTTCTTGCATGTACAACGACACTCAGTAGCATGTGTGAAGTGTGAATTGTAATGTTGATCTTGAACCTTTTCTATTAGGATTCTTATTTTGCTCGGTTCTCTTCCACTGAAACATGTTAATACCAAAAGTAGGATGGAGGGGGTTGTGCAGACAATAATAGTGTTGTGTTGAGACTAGCTTGTGAGTTTTAGCGCACAATGCTTTAAATTCCTAGTTTTTGACTGAGTTGATACGGCCACTACTGTGGAAGACTGGGATTTGGGCAATAATTGCACTCTGGATTTCTAATCAAAGGGTGATGTCACAGAGTCATGTGATCTTGTGAGCGTTCAAATCCGGACTTTCAAGTTGGCAATAGGATACACCATTTAGATTGTTCTTCAGTCAGTTGAAATAGAGCTTCTAATAACTTGGAAAATGTACATTTCCAAGAACATTATTCAGTTGTGTCAGAGTACACTGAAGTTAGTCTTCAAGAAACAAAAAAAGTTTTATATGCTTCTTCCAGAGCCGTGGGTGTGTGTGGGTGTCTGTGGGAAAGGGCATATGCAGTGTTCGTCCCCATTCAGAACTTAGTTCTGACGTCCAGAACTGAGATATTAGATTGCTTAAGTATACATAAGGGTTTTTAAAAAACTTTTCCTTGAGAATACCTCACTTAGATAATCAATACCAGGATGCACAGGGAGGGAGAGTGGCCACTGCTTTAGTTTGTCTGCTGCTTTTCTTTTCTTTTAATGTTCAGGGAGAAAATGCAAGAATTTTAACTTCTGCTGACCCAAACAAACGGAGAACTGAGGCACCTTGAAAAGAGTTTAAGCACCTGTTTTAGTGTGTAGCATTTTTTTATTGCACTAGATAAGGACATGGACTGAGAGAGAGAAGGAAGAAAAATGGATATATGAACCATCTGGGTACACCAGTAGCTACCCTAGCACCTAGTATAGGTGGAGAAAAAGGGTATATGTACCCACCTGTCTACAAGGCGAGATCTTCCAAATCCCAGCCAGGCAGAATGGAAAACAGGCTTTCCAAAAAGTTTGTATATCTTCAGCAACCAAATCTGCTTTTATTTCCATGTCCAGATCAAGATTAGGAAGTAGGTCTGGAGGAGGACTTAAGCCTCTCATTCTATCATTTCCCAGCAAAAGCAGATTTTGGGAGCCAGGTGGAATTTCTCATTGCCACCCAAATAGTAACAAAAAAGAGCAATTGGATGAAAACATGCATTTTAAAGGGCTCAGTTAATTTTCGTTGTAGTTGGGCCCAAACTGTGAAGACAGGAAGCTTAACAAATCTGGGAAGATTTTTTTTCTGGTTGGCTTAGTACAAAATAAAGTGTATAAGCTATATGAAATGGTTCTTTTTATACATTTCTTATCATAGGAAAAAAAAAGGATTTTGATCGTATTTTTCATGTGTATTACAGCCCACAATCCACATTGGTCTTTTGAAATCATCCGTATTTCAGAGAGATATCTAAGCAGGATTCTTTTTTAAATGAATTATTATCACAGTGAATTGTATCATCCCAAAAATGTTGATGAGAAAACTTTCTTGCCAACTTTTGCACTTTCTTGGAATTTTTCATGATTTCCACCCCCTCTTCCTTCTTGTCTCTGTTGAAAATTTTCCTGTGCAAAAAATGTTCAGTCATCTCTTAGTTGCTGAATGGTCCAATGATGTCACTTGGGTATGTTTCAGAGCTGATAGCGATGAAGATCTTCAAACTGATAAAAGGAGGGTCTTGTTGATCTTTGGGAGATCTTTATGACTCATTGGGACTGCCCCTTCCCATGGGGATGAACTGAATGGTTATGCATGTGTCAATCAATGGGAAGATGTGCATTTTCTAGCTATAGTTCTTAAGGTTTTAGGGTTTAGTTTGGTTGGGGTTTTTAATGTTGTTTTCTTTCCTTTTGACCAGTCTTCTCCAACTGTGTTGTCTTTGGTCGTTTTGGGCTACAACTTCAACAATTTCAACTTGGTTGGAGACTCTTGGTTTATATTAAGCCTGCTGGCTCCTTTTTGTGTGCTGTTATGTCATGGGAGATTTTCAAATGTAGCATATTTGAACTGTGGGCTGGAGGAGAATGGGCTAATTATTTGACAGTAGTTCTTGGTGTTTATAGGAAAATCAAATGTGGTTCCTTCTGTAAGTCTTCTGACCTTTTTTTTTTTTTTTTTTTTGAGCACTTTTATTCCAAAGAGGCTCTAAAAAGCTTTTGCTCTGTAACAGAGAGTCTTGCTTACTTCTGTGACTTCTGGGCATTTTAAGAAGGGCATCCAAGGAGAGGCAGAAGATGTTCCGTATTTCTTTGATCCAGAGAAGTCTTTTTCTCCTACAGCCCTAATATCAAGAATCTTTGCATGATGGAGAAAAGGGCATGGTTCTTCTTATGACAGGTCACCCAACCTCCAATCAGTTCTTCCCACTCCTGCCAAGAAAACTACCTTTGTTGATAATGCTGTGGGTCCTTTTTTCCCTTCTTGCGCAATGGCAAGGCAGTTCCTCTGTTTTCATTTTCGTAAAACAGAGTTCCGTGGGCATTGTATCAATACTGTTTCAACTGCAAGGTTTTTTCCCTTGTGCAAATTGAGGAAAGATCATAAGTGGATATCAATTAAGGGTTTCTTTATACCTTGCTTTTTGACATTTTCGTGACATTTCTATGTCTAGGGCCTGGACCTTGTATGTAAAACTTGTTGGCATATGTTCATTTTCGACTGATGTATTTTTCCTTTGTTTGTTTGTTTGTTTCTATACTGTTAGACTTGTAATGTTATAAATTGTATTTTATTGAATTGGACTGGATGTATGTCTATAGCAATACGAGGTACTTTTTCTTTAAAAGAAACTCTGGGATGGGTAGGTTAACGGTACCTCCCTCCCCCATTGCGATATGCTGGCTGTGTATAATTGCAATGTATTTTTTTTTCTTTTTTTAGCCTGCAGGGATTTTGTGTTCATGTGTCCAAAAAATAAAGGCATTTGTTGCCAAATGTTTTTTCTTCGGTGTGCAATAAAAAAAGCTTGTCTTTTATTTTTGTTCTAAAACCAGTGTGCTACTGATTAGATTCATGGTAGAAACAAGGGCATGAAATGGAATTTTAAATCATATTATTTGGATGCCTGACTATAAACCAAAGAACTGAGAAGTTGAAATTTAGAATATTTAAGAACCAAGTCACATATTGGGACAAGAAGCAAAGAATGTTGCTAAATATAAAGTAAACATACTTGTGGCCTTGACTTTGATGGCATTTGAATAAATATAACTGTAACCCGAGATATTTTTTTTGTTATGGCTAACCTAAATAAGTTATCAACTATGTGACCTTGGCAGTCAAAGTGAACTCTAGGCAGAATTTACTTAGGAAGGCAATTGCAATAAGCAGAGAACTAATTCCTTCTCTTAGTTCATGATGTGCATGTAACTGGATAATACTTATTTTGTATTATATTTTACATTTGCATGCTACATCTCTCCAGAGAGAAAACTTACCTTGGGCAAGATAAGACCAAGAGAAATCTTGGATAAAAATGACTAAGAATATAATGCATAATAACATTAACAGAAATAGTCAACCAATCTGATGATGAAGGGTACATGGTCTTTTAAGTATACTTAAAAAATATTGTTTTGCCCCTCCCTCTAGTAATATAAAATTTTAAACTAATCATAATGAGAAATTGTAATAGCTTGATGACACACAAAATGAAATCCTGCTTTACACAATGCAAAATTATACATGGTATTATGATTCTCACCCATTTTGATTATCTCCAGCCAAGATGTATTTGTAACTACACCTGTTGGTTTTTACCTATCCATTTTTGGCACTTATGCTATGCAATCTCAAAGCAAAGATTAAAAGATAATCTATCACTCAGGGATAAAGCGGTTGAGGTAACCATGGACAAATGTAGATGCTCATTTTAAAATATACCCTCATGCTTGTACATTTGATTTTAAGCTCTGCTTATGACTTAATGTGAAGCAAGCCAAGTGATTTATCCGGTAAATTTGGGTTACACAGAACAGCAAACTTTTTAAAGACTTTGCAGTGACCTCTGAACCCCTTTAAAAGGGGGCCCCCAAAGTCAGAGTGGCAGCTTTGATGCATGTTCAAAGCTGTGTCCTTTTTAAAGTGTGCCTTGAAGCATCAAGAACAAAGCAAGATATCAACAGCCATCTTGTGTTTTTTTTCCCCCGCTCCTATGGCAGACCCTCTGAGCACTCAGAAAGTTATAGTAACCCTCTCCTTCTGGAAGACATTGTCCCTTGAGTTGAGGTGCATCCCAACGTGATGAAGATGACCAGCCTTGTCCTCTTCAAGAGAGACTTTGGATTTCTTTTATAGCAACTATGATAGGCTTATTTTGGGGGGTTAGCATCTTTGTTTCTAGTTGTATTTGTTCTACAGATGGATTTTGTGATTTCCTCCATGTTTGCATTCCTGATGTTGCAAGCTAGCTCGAATCAGAAGAGCTAGCACCATGGAGGTGTCCAAAAAATATTGTCAACAATCTGAATCAGCTGCATAATTCAATCTAGCCCAGAGTCTAAGAGTTGGGCAGCATACACATTTGATTAACGAAGAACCTTAGTTGCCAGCAAGGTTTCCAGCGTGGAGACTCAGCTCCAAGAAATCCAGAGTACTGCACAGCACAGGAGAAGCTGAGGTGACTTCCTGGACATTCCTTCAGATCTCCACTAAGGGACACCAGCAGTGGATTCCTTTGTGAGCCACAAGAAGTGAAGAAGGACAAATCCAGGGAATCTCTGCTCCGGTTGCTTCAAAGGATGAAAGGACGAGATCTCTCTTGCAGCTGCTCAGGATCCATGTTGTGGGGCAAAACCATGAGTCGGACTACTATGATCTAACAAAGCAAAAGGGGTGAAGGATCAAGAGTTTGAAACTTATAGGTATTTTGAAACAAGGTCACTCAATCAGAACAAATTGAAATGGATCACCCACCTGTGCTTTGAAAGGAGAACCAAAGAATTAACTAAAATAAGAGATGTAGAAAACAGGAAAAAGATGTCTTTGCTAGTAGTGTTGAATGAAGCTGTAGGGTTTAACACTTTTTGATCTCCTCTTGGGTCATCTTCCTTTAACTATTACCTGCATACAGGTATTCTCTCAACTGTTCCTTTAATGACCCTTAGAAGTTGCAATGGGATTAAAAAAAGTGATGTATGCCTTTGGACGTGTGACTGTTGCAGCATCCCCATGGTAACTCAATCAAAATTTGGGCGTTTGGCAACCAGCATTTATTTTCAAGGGTTGCAACATCCTAGGGTCATGTAATCACCTTCTCCGTTGGCTTCAGACAAGCAAAGTCATAGGGGAAGCCACATTTGTTTAACAAATATGGCTTGCTTAACAACTGCAGTGATTCATTTAACATCTGCGGCAAAAAAAAAAAAAAAAGGACACAACTCAATGCAAGCTTAGGAATGGAAATTCTGGTCCCGTTCTTGTGACTGTTGTTAAGTAGAGAACTACCTGTATCCTCAATCAGGGGGCTCCAACCTTGGCAACTTTTAAGACTTGTGGACTTCAACTCCCAGAGTTCCTCAGCCAGCTTTGCCCCCAGGAACTCTGGGAGTTGAAGTCCACAAGTCTTAAAAGTCCTTGTCCTCAATGGTGTCACAGCACTGTAATGAACCTCCATATTATGTGGGGTGCCCAGAGAACAACAGTCCACTTAGCTTCAACACAATCCCTAGATGGTTGTTGGGTTGGCTGGCTGATTTATTTATTAGAAGTGAATGCCGGCTTTTCAAATAGTGTTGCTCAACCTGGGCATCTTTTACGTGGACTCTCCACATGCTGGTTGGGGGACTTCTTGAAATCCAGCCATCTTACCAGTTGAAAAGTTTGAAAGAAAAAAAAAAAGGTTGGTTTAGAAGGAATGAATTGCAAAAACGAATCAGGGAATAGCAAGAGCAAAAGGGTAAAGCGTAAGTAAGAGGGAACCGATTGCAAATCTCAACCGGGAGATGAGAAAATTAAAAACAAGCATAAAATGGACGGACTCGAGGGGAACCAGTGATGGAGCAGGAAAATAGGGGAATCCGCTTGGCGGAAAGAACACTCAAAGGTTCCCTTTGGGAGTCCAGCCCGAAGCAAGACATCGGCCCAGAGGGTGTTTTTCAACGTGAAGATGGGTGGGACATTTCCCAGAATCCCCCCAACCACCCTCGGGAATTCCCCAGGCATGCTGGGGGGTGAAGTCGCTGAGGTTGGGAAACCCTCGTGCAAGCTCCTTTCAGGGACGTTTCCTTTTCTTGCCTCGAGGCGTCAATTTCTTCGGCTCCCGATTCCCGAATGCCGCTGCCTCCCCGTTCCCGGCCCTGGGCGTTTTGTGGCCGGCGCCAAGAGCCTCTCTCCGGCCTCGGAAGTGTCGGCTCTTTCGAGGCTTCCCCTCGTCTCCTGACCTCTTTGCTCCGCTCCGCTCCTCCCCCCGCCCTTTCCTCCCTCCCTCCCCCCTCCCCGCTCTCTTTCCCAGCCTGCGGCGGCGCTGGTTGGATGGGCTGCTGCGCAGGCGCAATCCCGGGATCCCGGGCTCGTCCCGAGCAGAGGCTGCGGTTGCAGCGGCGCCCAGGTCGCGGTGCGCCTTCGGACGTGGGTCTCCCTCTCGCCGTCGTCGCAAGGGCGCCCTCCTCCCCTCTCCCCGCTCCGGGGCGCCGCCCGCGTGGATGGGATGGACGCGGGTCCCTCGGGAGCAGGTACCCTGCGAGGAGCCCGGCAAGGGGCAGCTCAGAGGGGCAGCGTGCAGCGGGGGTGGGGGGGGGGGGGGGGGCGGAAGGATGCAATCGGTCCGGGCGACTCCGGGAGCCCGTGCAATGGGGGGGGGGGGGGGGGGGGGGGCTCTCTCCAGAGGAGCGAGAGCGACCCCGGGATTTTGCAAAGGGGAGGGGGCTTCTGGGCTTTGGAACCGGGGGGGGGCCGCCTTGGGGGGCGCCAGGGGTGAGGACCAGGGTTGCGGAGGGCGCCAGGTTGGTCGAAGAACAATGGAGGCGAAGGCGGCGGGATGTGTGTGTGTGGGGGGCTTGGGGTGAAAGAGGTATCGGGGCAGGCGGTGTGCAACGTTGGGGAGGGGGCTGAAGGCGAGACGAGGCCCGAGCTGGACGTGAGGAAGGGGAGTCTCTTAAGTTCCAGCAGGCTGGCTCGTATGTGTGTGTGTGTGTGGGGGGGCGGTTCTGCGAGCCAAGGAGGGAAAGGGGCTGGAGGGCAAGGGAGGCCTGCGAAGAGGAAGGGGGGGAGGCCACGTGAATCTTGCAAAGGGGGGCTTACCAAAGGCCGAGTGGGGTAGGGTGGGGAAGATTCTCCCGGACCGAGGGGCTTGTTGGAAGCAGCGGGACGATGGGGAGGGGGCTCTCCCGAAAACTCCGAACTTGCATTTGGGAAAGGCGGGGGGGTGGTGGTGGTGGTGGTGGTGGTGGAAGGGGAGAGGGGGAAGCCCTGGGATGGAAAAGAGAGTTTGAGACAAGCTGAGATTGCAGATAACAGGGGGAAGGATGAGGGGCTGCAAAAAATAGTGGTGTGCAAGAGACAAAATTGGGGGGTGGGGGTGGAGGGCAAAGGGGGCCAGGCATTGAGATGAATCCGGAAGAAATGGGGAGGGAGCAGGAATCAGAAATGGGTCTTGGGGGGCGAGGATCAGGATCGTTTCAGCTCTGTGGACAGGCTGGGGCGAGCGAGAGAGGTGGGCTCAGCCAGAGAAGAGGCTTTTGAAGCATCAGATTTGTGGGTGCGGGAAGAGGAATGTGTAGCCTCTGAGGACCAGGTATGCAAGGAGACAAGGTTTATGGGGGACCCACAGCTGTTTTGTGGAAGTGGGGTGCAACCCAGGCAGCCAGGGAGCAGTCTGTGGACAAGCTTGGATGAGGAGAAAAAGTCTTGGCTGGTAGGTGTGTTGGAGAGAGCAAACAACCCTTCAACAGGACACCTTGCTACTCATCAGCCCTTCTGGAGGTGGAATGAAAGAGAATTTCCCCAGGTCTTGTAGGGGGAATCCCAAGGAGCTGTGGCTCGCTTCACACGTCCCACCAGAGACTAATGCATCTCTTTGCAAGGGACACCAAGGCCACTCCTGGCACTGGATGAGATCCATGTCAGGTCCCTTCTCACCTCCCATCTGCCACTAAGTCGCAAGGACCAGGCTCCTAAGCCAAATGGAGTTCGCACTCAACAGATCCCACCTGTTGAGGTTCCAAGCTAGAATGAAATTTGTTGTGGGATGCCTTAACATGGAGGATGAACCCAGCAGCCTGTGCTTGAGTTCGTACAGCAGTTTAGTGTGTAGTAGGGATCCAGCTTATCAGTGCATAGCCTAGTGATTGAAGGTACCACTTTTATTGAAACTAACACCCCTCATCTGGAATTCTCTGAAAGGTTGGGATGGTTAGACCATCAGCTTGGGAAGTCCCGAAACGGTTACTTCCAAAATCTACGTGGTGGACAGCAGTTTTCAAGGAGAGAACCAAGGTGGATAAGTGACAAGACAGAGAGTGACTCACCTTTGGAGGGTCTTTATGGAGAAATAGCTGTTTGAGAGGTCAATGGAAAGAGGCACCAGGGTTCCTTGGAGGTTCACTGGGAAAATACCAGAGAGGCTTCGATGCTCAACTTGCATCAAAGCTGTGACACGTATCTGAAAGGAGTATGCAGACGGGTAGGTTCCTGTTAGGACAAGGGGTGCCCAGAGCAGGGGAGTTGCCTTCTCTTCATCTCTCTTCCATTCCCAAGTTGAGCAAAGGGGTTTGCAAGTCTCATCATACTCATCCTATGTGTGAGTAAATGTAACAAAGTAATGGTGATGGAAAGTAATTGTGACTTAAAGAGGGGAGACCCTGGGGCAGGAGCTGGGTGAGGGCAGTGGGTTTTTTCTTTTTTTGTGTGTGCCCAAGCCGTGACCTCCACGGTTGTAGGAGTATTTCTTTTTTATCGCTTCTTTAAAAAAACGGAACCAGCATCCTCCAGATTTCCTCTAAAGAAACTCTGCCCCCAGCATTTCCAAGCTGACAAGGAAAAGATGAGAGCGTGTGTGCTTTTTGAAACTTTCTCAGAAGAGGGTTTTTAATTGTCACTACGTCTATGGAAATTCTCATTCATCCAGGTTGTCCCAGAGGTGCTTTTCCAGAAGGCCACTGGACTTTCTTGGTTTTTCTTCCTTTGAAAAAGTTTCACTTCTTATCCAAGAAGCTTATTCTTCAGAAGTTTGGGTTAATTGTCAGGGATTCAACCGATGGCTCTTAGGCTCTTAGTGTAATTGGTATATTGGCTGTGGTTTTGAGAGATTTGTGAGAAACTTGTAAACAACTTTGTGATTTTCAACCTTGTCTTCACAAGAGGCCAATTGGGATGGTGACTGGGAGTGATGCCTTGCATTAAGTCCATGATGGCGAACTTATGCCATGCGTGAAGTGGCATGCAGAGCTGTCTCTGGGCACGCCAGCCGTCGGCCATTGCTCTTCCTGGTTCAGGTGCACACATGCGTGCCAGCCAGCAGGTCTTTGTGCATGTGGGAACGCTGAAAACCAGAAGACCAAGTGGCTGCGTGCACCAGGGAGCTCTTCTTCTGGTTTCTAGCGTGCGTGCACTCCTTTTTCAGGATTCAGTGCCAAAAAGGTTTGCCACCACTGCACTCGGTCATACTACTAGTTGCTTGGTTCTGGCTTAATGTCCTATGTACAGATAGCCCTCAATTTACTACAGTTCATTAAGTGACCGTTCAAAAGTTACAACAGCACTGAAAAAAGTGATATGATCATTTTTCACAGTTACAATCTTTGGAGCATCCCCGTGGTCACATAATCAAAATTCAGGTGCTTGGCAACTGATTCATTTATAACAGTTTGCTGTGTCCCAGGGTCACATGATCCCCTTTTATGACCTTCTGATAAGCAAAGCCAATGAGGAAGCCAGATTCACGTACCAACCATGTCACTAACTTAATAACTTCAGTGATTCACTTAAATTTGGCAGGAAATCTCGTCAAATGGAGCAAAACTCACTTAACAGAAAGTTTGGGCTCAATTGTGGTTGTAAGTTGAGGACTACCTGTAATGACAACTCTGGTGATCGTAACCTATTGTGAGAACTTTGCCTGTTTCAGTTTATGAATTTATTTGTGGCTTAAAGCAGAAATCTCCAGACTTGGCAGCTTTAAGATTTGTGGACTTCAATTCCCAGAATTCCCTAATTCTGGGTGTTAAAATCCACAAGCCTTAAAGTTGCCATGGTTGGACACCCCTGGCTGAGAGTGCTGTGTGTGAGCCTTGGGTCACTGGTGGCTTAGAAAGGAAATCGTGGTGAAAGTGAAGCAAATGATGCTACTACCCGTTGTGGTTTTCTAAATATGGTTTTTAGCTTCGTGTAGTATGTGCACTTGGCCACTCTAACAACACTGCTTTTGAAAGCTTTCAGCTGAACAGCAAATTATGTAAATGTGTCTTGCATTTCAAGCACAAACAATAGTATTGTGGTACCTTAAGAATAAAGATTAATGTGGTACATGCATTGTCCTACTGTTTGTTACATATGATGGTTTGGTAACATGGCTCAAAGTGCTGTGTGTGCACTTAGCCATTGTTACTTGACATGTTGCAAACCTAACTGATTATGCCTCATGCAATAAACTATTCTCAAGCCAGCAATGGGTTGGAATCAGCTGTGGGCCAGATGCCTTGCTGGGGAGGATGGGAGAAGTTATTGAAGATACACGGAAGGCAGGAGGGTTAAGAACAATATAGGTAAGATTCTGAATCTTTACAGTATTACAACTTCCTAAAATGAATGTGTGTACCATCCCTTCAGGAGTAAAAAGCATGGCTTCATTGGGATTAGCATGGAGCAAGAAATAAATACATCACTTTTAATAATGTCATTGTAATCTCTCTGTTGCAGGCATTCTAAAACTTTGTGGCATTGCGGTTGTCTAGTTGGGTTTCTGTAAGGAAGCAATGCCTGGAGTGGGATTGACACTGCTTCCGCTGTGCGTGTCCAAATCTGGGTAGACTCTTTATTTTAAAGCAACCCTTCCCCATAGTCTTAAATTGCTTGAGACAACCCAGCCTTGAACCACAGTTTTGAAAATCCCTGGTAAATGTGGAATGGAACCACATTTCTTTCAAGTTTGCAATGAAGCTACAGATAGGAAAATGTAGAACTTTTGGGTAAATTCATGATCTGTTACTTTTTGCAGACTGACTAATCCAGGGCAGGTAATTCTCAGTTTACGACCACAATTGAACCCAAATTTTACGTTGCTAAATGAGAGGCATTGGTTAAGTGAGCTTTGCCCCATTTTGTGACCTTTCTTGCCATAGTTATTCAGTAAATCATTGCAGTTGTTAAATTAATGACACTGCTGTTAAGTGAATCTGGCTTCTCCATTGACTTTCTTTGTCAGAAGGTCGCAAAGGGGGATCACATGACCTTGGGATCCCACAGCTGTCATAAGTATGAAGCAGCTGCTGAGCATCTGAATTTTGATCCAAATTCGTGGGGATGCTGCAACAATCCTAAGTGTGAAAAACGGTCGTAAGTTCCACTGCCATTGGAACTTTAAAGATGAACTGCTGTAAGTCGAGAACTACCTGTAAATCATATGATTTAACTATAGTAACTAGTAATAAGACTACCAGCTCTGTGTCCAGTTGGGACAAGTGTGTGAATGGCCATCTGGCCATCACTAATAACCGTGGGGCTCTTAATGCTCTCTGAGCTTGGTTGTTTTCTTGCAGTCGTTTTCATTACCCACTAGGTAACACAGTGCTGGTGAGAACGTAGCACTGATGATGTTGCCTAGTTTGGCAATGAGATGTCTCTAAGAAAAACACCAAGCTCAGAGAGCTGCAAGGATCCTACAGATCAACCCTGAGCTTACAAATGTTATTTTTAATCGGGGCATCTCTAATAAGTAAGCATGGCCCCTGACTCAGTGGTCTTGGGGACCTTTGTCTAAAAGAAGAGTGTCGAACTCTTGTCGTCGCGTGACGTGTTGCGACTTTTCCCCCTTTGCTGAACCGGGGGTGGGCGTGGCCAGCACGAAACGCATCCAGCCTGCGGGCTGCGATTTTGACACCCATGGTCTAAAATGAACATCCTTTCTCAATTGGCAAAGGGGAATCTGCCTTTCCTAAAATCTAGGTTCATGAACATGAATGGAATGTTGAGTTTAGGAAACAGCTTGCTAATTTGGAAGCAAGATCCAGGATGAAAGGATAGACCAGGGGTCCCCAAACCTGGCAACTTTAAAACTTGTGGACTTCAACTCCCAGAATTCTCCAGCCAGCCTAGCTGGCTGGAGAATTCTGGGAGCTGAAGTCCACAAAGTTGCCAGGTTTGGAGACCTCTGGGATAGATAGTTGGAGCTGTGTCTTGTTTTCACTTAGTTGGTTGTCATGTTGATTATGGGCAATTTGCATATGGGAATGGACCCAGGGCTGCTTCTGCTTTGATGTCTTGGGTGATCCTTGTCAGCCAGGATGGCCCATACTTGCTTTCAGTCAGTTGGAAGAATACGTGGGTTTCATGTACAGCTGTGATTGATTATTTTGAGGAGTTCAGGTTGACCAAGCCATCTCTGGATCTGTTTTCTCTCCTCACCAAATATTTTTTTTTTGGTCGCCACGATGTAAAAAAGGATATTGAGCCTCTAGAAAGAGTGCAGAGAAGAGCAACAAAGATGATTAGGGGACTGGAGGCTAAAATATATGAAGAAGGGTTGTATTAATTGGCAGGGGTGGAATTCAAATTTTTTAACCGGTTCTGTGGGCGTGGTGAAGTTGGTGGGCATGGCTTGGTGGTCATGTGACTGGCTGGGTGTGGCCAACTCAATATCACTCACATCGAGGCACGCATCTCCTTGCCTGGCTTCTCATGACCGTGGGGATGCTGCAACAGTCATAAGTGTGAAAAACGGTCATAAGTCACTTTTTCCAGTGCCATTGTAACTTTGAATGGTCCCTCCACACAAGCAAAGTATCAGCAAAGGAGGGGAAAAAACTCCAGAGAAGTTCCTGAGATGGGAAGTCTAGTCCTGCCAAGGATGTAATAAGGGTTAACAGAGAGGCCGTTTCTGTAAGCAACACCAGAATGTTTCCTTCCTGCCTTCCTTACAGGATTAGGCCAGTGATTTCTTCTAACAACAGGTTCTCACGAATAGGTGCGAACTGGTAGAATCCCACCCCTGGTAATTAGGTATGCCTATTTTAATGAAAAGAAAGACTAGGGAAGACATGATAGTAGTCTTCCAATATATCTCTCTTCTGCCACAAAGAAGAGGGAGTCAAGTGATTCTCCAAAGCACCTAAAGGCAGGACAAGAAGCAACGGGTGGAAACTAATCAAGGAGAGAAGCAACCTAGAACTAAGAAGAAATTTCCCGACAGTTAAAACAGTTAATCAGTGGAACAACTTGCCTCCAGAAGTTGTAAATGCTCCAACACTGGAAGTTTTTAAAAAGATGTTGGATAACCATTTGTCTGAAGTCGTGTAAGGATTCCTGCCTAGGCAGTGGGTTGGACTAGAAGACCTTCGAGATCCCTTCCAACTCTCTATTCTATTCTATTCTATTCTATTCTATTCTATTCTATTCTGTTAAAATTGACTTCCCAAATCTATATGATACAATAAGTACTGTATAATGATAGTTTATTAAGCTTGTATGCCACTTTGCTGTCAAAGATTCTGAGTGGTTCACAGCAATGATAGAAATTATAAAGAGGTATTATTTCTTGTGGCAATCATAACTTTTATCCTTATGTTACTACTGTTTAACACTACCCTTTTTCATGGGTGTTTCCTACCTCTTGGAACAGTGTTTCTCAAGCAAGTTTAAGATGTGTGGATCTCAACTCCCCCAATTCCTTGGCTAGAACACCTCTTCAAAATCTTAGAATCTGCTGTGTAGTGATTCTTCAGACCTATTTTGTCCTAGGATGGGAAATACAGGTAATCCTTGAATTACGACCAAAGTTAAGCCCAACATTTCTGGTTGCTAAGTAAGCAAGACTGTTAAGTGAGTTTTGCTCCATGTTACGACCTTTCTTGTCACCGTTGTTAAGTGAATCAGTGCTCTTAAGTTAGTAACCTAGTTGTTAAGTGGATCTGACTTGTCCATTGTCTTTGCTTATCAGAAGGTGATAAAAGGTGATGACGTGACCCTGGGACACAGCCACAGTCATAAGTACGAGTTGGTTGTCAAGCGGCTGAATTTTGATCATGTGACCATGGGGATGCCGCAACAGTCATGAAGTGTGAAAAATGGTCATAAATCACTTTTTCCAGGGCTGATGTAACTTTGAATGGCCACTAAATGAACGGTTGTAGGTTGAGGACTATCCCTAAGCTTTGGAATGTATTTTAGAGACTGGTAGGACAAGAAACTCCTTTAAGGACATACCCTTCACTGACATCATTCAGTTTTGATGCCTGTTTTCATGGAAGAAGGAAGTAGGAACTACTGTATGTTGGCTTTCCGGAGTTTTAACCACTGGAAGTAAAGGCACTGGCAGTCAGTTTGGCATACAGGTAGTCCTTGACTTACAGCAGTTCATTTAGTTGCCGTTCAAAGTTACAACGGCATTGAAAAAAGTGACCTATGACCGTTTTTCACACTTATGACTGTTGCAGCATCCCCCACGGTCAACATCATCAAAATTCAGGTGCTTGGCAACTGACTCATTTTATGGCAGTCACATGATCCCCTTTTGCGACCTTCTGACAAGCAAAGTCAGTGGGGGAAGCCAGATTCACTTAACAACCATGACTCACTTAACCACTGCATTTAACATCCGCGGCAAGAAACATCGTGACTGTCTCACTTAGCAGCAGAAACTTTGGGCTCAATTGTGTCCGTAAGTCGAAGACTACCTATACCCTAATGTCCTGGACTCTAAGCAGAGACATGGTAAGTTCTAGCCCTCCCTTTGGTACTGAGCCCGGCTGAGTAAGTGGCTCTCTTGATGAAAGATGGGAACATTATATGCGCTGCCTTAAGTTGTACTAATACACTTAGCACACTTAGGACAACAAGTGGAACCAGAATTTATGTTGCTAAGCATGGTGGTTAGTAAGTGAGTCTTACTCTATTTTACTGCCTTTTTTGCATGGTTGGTAAGCCAATTGCTGCATTCCTTAAGTGAATCACATGGTCATTAAGTGAATCCAGCCTGCCCCGTTGATTTTGCTTGTCGGAAGCCAGCTGGGAAGGTCGCAAATGGTGATCACCTGACCCTGGAATTCTGCAATTGTCTAAAATACAGACAGCCCTTGACTTATGATCACAATTGAGTCCAAAATTTCTGTTGAGTGAGGCCTTTGTTAAGTTAGTTTTGCCCCACTTTACGACCTTTCTTGCCACCATTGTTAAGTGAATTACCGCGGATGATAAATTATTAACCTGGTTGATAAGTGAATCCCCATTGATTTTGCTTGTCAAAAGGTCGCAAAAGGGGATCCCATGACCCTGGGACATTGCGACTATCATAAGTATGAACCCGTTGCCAAGTGCCTGAATGTTGAACAATGATCATGGGGATGCTACAAAGGTCATCATACGTGTGAAAAATGGTCATAAGTCTCTTTTTTTCAGTGCCGTTGCAACTTTGAACGGCCACTAAATGAACTGTTGTAAGTTGAGGACTACCTACCTGTACATGCCAGTTGCCAAGGAATGTTGATGATGTGACTGTGGGGATTCTGTGGTGGTTGTAAGTACAAAGGATAGATTGCAAGTCACTGCCATTGTGACTTCGAATGTTGGTTAAATGCATGGTTGTAAGTTGGGGGACAACCATTCAGGAGGTAAATCTAATAAGTGAATAAACTCTGATTAGAATTGTTGATCCATTGGAACAATTTGGGTCAATTTAGAGCAGGGGTGTCAAACTCCATTTCATTGAGGGCCGCATCAGGGTTATGTTTGACCTCCACGGGCTCCCAATCTCCGTTTTCGGTTGCCGCGGCCTCCTGCAACCCTCTGCCAGTTACAACACAGCCCTCCCAAGCTCAGTTTTTGCTGGCAGAAGCACCGTGGGCCAGTCCCTCACTGTTTTCAGGACGGCCCCCATGGGCCAGATCTAAGTTACCCCACGGGTCAGATTTGTCCCCCAGGCCTTGAGTTTGATACTGCTGATTTACAGGCTCAGATTTGATTTTTCTGGTATAGGATGGAAGTAAAATCGAGGTGCCTCAAAAGTCTTTCCAGATGGAGGAATGGCTTCTGACTAATCCCTCGGATTCACACAGGCCAGTTTGCTTCATGGACGCTTCATACCTCCCCAACACGTCAGAATCCTTTTCTAATTTGGCAAATTTTGCTAGGCCGAAAAGAGGCATTGCATCAGCAGTTTGGTATTTTAGGACTGGGGGTGGGGAGGTAGGGGAGTCTGCTTTATCTCCTGACACTGTTGCTGGAGAGGCTCATACCAGCTTCCCTTGAGGTGGTGCCATCTCTAGAGTCTGGACCATTGGCATTTAATTCCCATAGCTTCCCACTCTGCCTACCAGAGCAAGCTGTAGATAGCGGAAGTTAAAATTCCAGTGCCTCTGGAGGGCATTGGGCTTTTCACGACTGCCTTAAAAATATGTTTTAAGCATTAGAATAGAAGTGCTCTGATTTAGTAAACTTGGGGAGGTGGGAAGGACAAGACCAGCAGTATCAAACTCAATTTCATTGAGGGCTGCATCAGGATTGTGTTTGACCTCGGGGGACATGGGGTTGGGGGTATGACCAAGGTGGACATGGCCAGTTCGCTGTCACTCGTCAAGGTCCCATTTTTTGCTGCATCAGCTTCCTGCAGCCCTCTGCCAAACGAAAATGGAGCTTGGGGAAAGCTCCCAAGCTCCGTTTTTGCTGGCAGAGACACTGTGAGCCAACCCATTGCTCTTTCCAGAGTGACCCCACGGGCAGATCTAAGCCCCCAGTAGACCAGATCCAGCCCATGGCAAAGGTGGTATTCAGCAGGTTCTGACCAGTTCTGGAGAACCGGTAGCGGAAATTTTGAGTAGTTTGGAGAACCAGCAAACACCACCTCTGGATATTTTACTGTATCCTTCCCCTGCCATGCCCACAGAACTGGTAGCAAAAAAATTTGAATCCCACCACTGGCCCATGGGCCTGGAGTTTGACACCTCTAGACTAGATTAAACCAAACCTGAGAAAAAATCACTTTCAGTTTTAGGTAGAAACCAAAGCGCCAACCCTGGTTGCTTTGTGAAGGTTGTTGAGGATAGTCCACAATTCCTTCATGGCTTCTGACTAGGTGATGATGATATATCCCAAGATTTGAAAAGATGATATATCCCAACATTTGAAAAGATGATATATCCCAACATTGAAAAGATGATATATCCCAACATTTTCCAGCCTGGTGAGACTCAGCTTCTAGCTGTAGGTTGGTGGATTCATCTCATTTTCTGAATCTTCATTCAGCCTAGGAAGGAACCAAAGTTTCAATTAGGGATCCTGAACTCTCTTTAATGATAAGCCCCAGTAGAGTAGAGTGCATTGAAGGGTTGGAGATCCCTGGACTCTTAAGCCTGCTTATTTCAGTCCAGGTGTGAATAGTTTTTTTTTTTAATTTACAAACCATCATTCATGGGTTTGTGGTTATTCATAGTTTTTAATGTTCCATCTTGTGGCTTGGGGTTCAAAGATTAAGTGTGTGGGGTTATTTTATCCCCAATCCCATGAGGAAGCTAAAAGCGAATTACAGGTCCAAGTAGTTCTATGAGTGTGGCAACTTTTCCTAATCCATGTGCAACCTTCTACATTATATTGTGCTGGTTCTCAAAGTGTGTTATATGAAGCTTTATTTGCAGATTGGCCTCAGTGCTGTCTCCTCTGTGGGTTAATAGTCTGCGCCCAAATTAAAGATGTGAAGACTCTGGAAAATATGGAAAGATAGAAGAGAAGATTTGTAGCTCAGGGCTGAAAAGAAGCGCCCTTGGTTCTCTCTCAGCTTGGTTGTTTCCTTTCAGACATTTCATTACCTAACTAGGTAACACCATCAGCACTGATTTTTGCAAGAAAACAACCAAGCTCAAAGAGCACCAAGGACCCCACAAAATGGAAGGAACCAGAAGATACCTTTCCCTTTAGGGGAAAAAAAATCCTAATTCTTGATTTCTGAGACAAACCAGAATCATTAATCAGGGTTTGTTTTGGATTGTGGCTTGTGTTTAGTTTGAACAAACTATTTCTGGCAATATCATAACTAGTTTAGCTGCTTTTGTTTTGAAAAAACCATACTGAAAAAACCAATATGCTTTTTTCCTAGTACATTTGTATTTACAAGGATTCTTGTGGTTTCCTGTATCCAAAATGTCAACTAATATAATATTAGAATTTTGACAAAAACAAATTCAAAATACATCCAAAAATAAATAGTCCCCATTGCTTAAAAACAAAAGCCGTGAATCCCAATTCAGGATGCAGAACAGAATTGATGTGAGTGAAAATGCTTTTGCTTGCTGCTGAAAAGCCGGCTGAGCAATTAGTTTGTTCTCCCTTGGTCAAGAATTCCCGGGGATGTAGATAGCAAACAAAAAAGCTCTTTTTTCTTGCACTCACCTTACATACTCCAACTAGATTATGGTGTAAGGCAGGGTTCCCAATCTTGACAACGTGGCTTGCAAATTTTGGGCGCTGAAGTCCATATAGCTAAACGTTTCCACGGTTGGGAAACCCTGGTGTAGAGAGAGTTTTCCCCAGAAGGTAAACCCTAGAATAGAATAGAGCTGAAAGAGACCTTGAGGGCAGGGGTGGGATTCAAACTTTTTAACAACTGGTTATGTGGGCGTGGCTAAGTTGGTGAGCATGGCATGGTGGTCATGTTATTGGCTGGGTGTGGCCAACTCAACATCACTCACATTGAGAAACACATTTCCTCGCCTGGTCTCTCATGACTGTGGGGATGCTGCAACAGTCATAAGTGTGAAAAAGAGTCATAAATCACTTTTTTCAGTGCAATTGTAACTTTGAATGGTCACTCCACACAAGCAAAGTACCAGCAAAGGAGGGGAAAAAAAACTCCAGAGAAGTTCCTGAGACAGGAAGTTTAGTCCGGCCAAGAATGTAATAAGGGTTAATGGAGAGGCAGTTTCCGTAAGCAACACCAGAATGTTTCCTTCCTGTCTTCCTTACAGGATTAGGCCAGTAATTTCTTCTAACAACCAGTTCTCCAAACTGCTTAGAATGTTAACCACCGGTTCTAGCGAATAGGTGCGAACTGGTAGAATCCCACCCCTGCTTGAGGGTCTTCTAATCCAACCCCCTGATCAAGCAGGAGATCCTATACCAGTGATGGCGAACCTTGGGCACACGGGCCACATGTGGCAGGCAGAGCCCTCCCTGGGGACACATGAGCTGTCACCCCAGCGTGTGCCTCCTGCCTAGCTGATATTTGGGTCTTTGCCATGCATGCACGGGGGCGAGGTACATAATGGGAGATTCATGTGCATGGATGGGAGGAGCGTGGGGGTCATGCACACATACGCAAGGAGAGCGCAGGGGGTCATGTGTGCATGTGCAGAGGTGGGGTGAGTGGGAGGGCGGTCACTCACGCATTGCATTATGGGTGCATGCACCATTTTAGACAAGTTGGTGTCCAGTCTCTTCTTAAAAACCTCCAGTGATAGAGCATTCACAACGCCTGAAGGCAATTAGTTCTTCCACTGGTTAATTGTTCTCAGTGGTGGGATTCAAAAAATTTTTACTACTGGTTCCGTGGGTGTGGCTTGGTGGGCGTGGCTTGGTGAGTGTGGCAGGGGAAGGTTACTGCAAAATTCCCATTCTCTCCTCACCCCACTAACCTGCTTTCCCGCTCCGTTCTCCTGTGCAGGGCAACAAAAGAAGAGCCAGCCGATCAGCTGGGTCTCAGTGGGAGGCAGAGAAGAGATGGGGACGGCCCAGTGGTGGGATTCAGTTGTTTTTTACTACCGGTTCTGTGGGCGTGGCTTGGTGGGCGTGGCAGGGGGAGGATACTGTGAAATCTCCACTCAGAGGTGGGATTGGCCGGTTCTCCGAACTACTCGAAATTTCCGTTACCGGTTCTCCAGAACTGGTCAGAACCTGCTGAATGCCACCTCTGATTGTTCTCGCCGACCATTTCTGATCATCCTCATGTGAACTGGGACTTTTCCAAATGATCCCTAGAAATCAGGTTCATAAGCTGACTGTTGCATTACATTTACTTTCCAAGCCAGGGGCTCTGCAGGATATGGTCAAAAACGTCAAGATGGCAGGTACAATGGCATAATCTACGCTCCACAATCACCTAAAAATAAAGCCAAACACATTGTTGATCATAGCCTACAAACACCCCTTCTTCCAAGGATCAAAAAAGGGGTTTCTCTCCTTTTATTTTTTATTTTTTTAACTTTTAAAATGGGCTTTATTTACAAAAGATTAAAACATGAACAAACATACAAATATGTAAAAATAAAAAGAATATAAATAGAACAATAAACATATTTCTTTCTATTATGTTTGATATTAAGATTGATAGCTCATAGTAAATAGTAGTCAGTAATCATTAGCAAGTATTCCTTATCCCTTATCAATTACCTATTAATAAATAATATATTATTCTGCTATTACTATTGGATTATAACTGTATTGGTTAATCGATTGGAGCTTTCATAATATTTATATAACAGACAAGAAGCTTGAAATCATTATTATACATTCAACATATACAACTGTAGTATGTGTCCTGGGTTCATTTATCCTGTATACCTTTTTTCTTGTGCTCTACCCAGCTGTACCACTTATCCCAGACCAAGTAATACTCGGACTTTTCCTTCCAAGTAATACTCGGACTTTTCCTTCCCATTTAATTTGAGCGTGACCCTCTCCATTTCGGCGCATTCGTAGCTTTTTTGATTAATAATGTATATTGGCGGTGCATCAGGTTTCTCTCCTTTTAAAAGCAGCATTCTAAAAATGTTGTGTTACCCTTTCCATCACTCGGAACTTCCTGGCTGATGAGCATGGGACTTGTAATCCAACAGAAGGGAAGCACATTGGTTGGAAGACGGCTTGGCTAAAGAATTGTCGAGGGTTTAGAAAAATGGCTTTAGATTCCTACATAGGAAAAGAACCCAGTGAGTTTAGCATTAAAAATCCGACTTCTCGGGGAGATTATTTGACCCAGCGTAGAAGGAAAGAAATCCCCACTGAGGATAAGGCTATTAATAGCTATGATACTAGACTTGAGGGCTATATTTTGCCCTGGGTATCCTAGACAGTGTGCTTCTGAATGCCCATGGCTGAATGTGTGCCCCAAAGTGCAATTTTCATTCATGCTTTGTGAGTTAATTTATCAGGGCCCCCAGCTGTCCTCCCCTGGAAACCATGCTGGTCTGGACAGGAGAAAGACGATATATATATATATAAATGTTCGAATACTTCTCATCCTCTTTTCAATGTGCCTGACATTTACCTGAAATTTCAGCTACTTCACTCCCTTCCCTCATTAAAAGACCATGATTCTTCCAGCAGTCATTCGAATGCAACCTCTTGTTAATCTGACCAGTTGTTGGTTTTTAATCCTTTCACGTGTGTTTTTGTTTAGTTTTCTTTAAATCAGAGCTCTCCAAACTTGGCAACTTTAAGACTTGTGGACTTCAACTCCCAGAATTCCTCAGGCAGCCATGTTGGCCGGGGAATTCTGGGGGTTGAAATTCACAAGTCTCAAAAGTTGCCAGATTTGGAGATCCCTACTTTAAATACAGCACTGATGGTTGAAAAGGCTTCTCTTGATGTCCACCGTCGTCCTGCTACTGTATATATAGACATATATATTTGGGGAGGGGGGTGTTATTTAAATAAAGAGAAATGCTCCCCATTTGCAATTGGCTTCCCCTCCCCAATAAAATGATTATTTTGAGCAAAATTCCTGCATTATCTTCTAGTTCTAGGACATCAGAGTATGGAAAAAACAGAAGAGACCTTAAAAGAGTTTTTTAGTCCAACCCCCTGCTGAAGCAGGAGACGCTATACATTTTAGACCAGGGGTTCCAACCAGGGGTGCAAGACAATATTCCAGGAGGTGCAGAAACTTAGGTTTAGAAGTTTCAAAGTTACAGTGTAACTGTATAATTATATGCATATAATTATTTTTTCAGGGGTGCGGGAATATTTTGGAAGCATTTTAGAGGTGCAGGGTATAGAAAAGGTTAGGAACCCTGCCTGTCCTAGACAAACGGCTAGTCTATCAGCCAAAGCATGTTTACAATGGACAATATGTAAAATTCAGTGGAACTTATGTGAACAGATGCACCAAAGTTGGTTCTGTATGGAAGCTGCTTCTCTCAAGATTTGTTTTGGAGCCAGTGGGGCAGCATCTTCAGTGGATTGCTGAAATCTCTTTGTGCAGGGTAACCTGCATCTGTGTGTGTGTGTGTGTGTGTGTGTGTGTGTGTTTAAAAAATGGGATTCTGCCCTTGAAATCACAAATGCAAGAGCTAGAAGTGTTCGCAGCTGCTTGCCTTTCCTGGGGAAATGTGGGGGGGGGGGGAGCTTTGCAGGGCTGGGCATGAGACGTGCTACCCATCCTGGGGACTGTTTCGTGTTTGTTTGTTTGGTGATGGGAAACTCGGCCTTTGTGTGAAGTTTGCCAGAGCAGATTGAGGCGCCCATGTGATTAACGGCATGTGTTAATCATGGGCTAGCTCTCCCCCCCTTTTTTCCCTTTGGGACCCCCATGTTTTCCCCTCCCCTTCACATAATTTATTGTAACAGCAGGACAGTGTGTGGGAGCGCCGGCTTGGATGAAGAGGAGAGGGCTCCCCTTCAAAAGCCCACCATGAAAAGAAGCTCATTCTGGTGTCTGGGAGCATCCATGCATCTCCTCCGCCTCTCCCTCTTTTTCTCCTCCCCACTCTGGATTTTGCTGCGGGCTGCAGGATTATATAGAGGTGCTGGCTTCATGTCTGTGTCTGTGTGGCTCACCTGGTTAGCAAGAGATGAAGTAGATCTAGCTGACAGCTGTTAGGGAAAAGTCCCAAAGGTGTTTTGTTTTTTTTTCCCCCCAAAAGGCAACTGAACTCTCTTTGCTTTTTTTTTTTGTTTTGCTTTGCTTCAAAAACATTTTGCTTCTCATCCAAGAAGCTTCTTCAACTCCTGGATTGGATGAGAAGTGAAACATTTTCAAACAAAAAGAAAGAAAAAAACCAAGGAAGTCCAGTTGCCTTTTTTTGGAGGGAGGGGGAAGCACCTTTTGGACAGTCATGACCGGGATATATTGACAATCTCCCCATAGACCTGTGGAAGGAAAGGCATGGAAGAAGGGTTCAACCCTTCTTTCTGCACTCTCCCATCCCTCTTGAGCGGGAACGGCTTCTCCCTCTGAATGCTGGTTTGGAAATCCCAGGTCCTTCTGTTGCAGCTGCTTTGCAAATCCATTATGTGGCAGCAGAAAAGGCCCCCAAAGACCCCTCCCCCCCATTTCCCCTCCTTTGAGGTTCATTCATTTGCATGACAAAGTGGCGGACTGCTTTGGGGTGGGGGGGGTGGGAGTATGCAAAGAGGGCCCCTACCCACTTCTGTCTCCAGGCAGAACAGAAAAGTGGGGGTGGTGGAAGAAAGGCTCCCTGGGATGGGGCACCGGCCAGCTTGGATTTATAAACCAGTCAATAGAAAAACTCTATAGGCCTGTGAATCAAGCTGATGTGGTTTGCAAGCTTAAGGCAGTATTTCTCAACTTCAGGAAAGTTAAGATGTGTGGACTTCCAACTCCCAGAATTCCCCACCCAGCATGCTTTAATTGTGGTTTATTCAGCAAACCATAATTTCCAAAATGATGGTTTTCCATAATAGTTAAAACCAATTGGGTACATGACTCAATCGAACTACACAACTTTGAGTTTTGTGGCCTAAGTCCTCACCAAGTCCACCATCTAAGTCTTCACCAGGCCAGCTCCTGCTTTATCTTCCAAACCCACAGAAGATTTAGCTATGGAGACAATGGATTTGGTGATGGGATCTATTTGTGGTTGTTCAGTAAATCACAATTAATCCAACCACAGTGTAGCATTTTGTATAAACACACCCAGTGCTTGTATCTACAAGCTTCTTTTGGGCCAACTTCCAATTCCTCTAATGTCGTTTCATTCATATGGCTGCCCTGTTGACAGACTGACTACTTAGGCCTGGAGGATATGGAAAGAAGGCTGAAGAACATGAGGACACTGCACAAAATATGCCACTGCTGATGCAGCCTTGTTGTCAACTTGCTCTTATTCCAAGACTTTTCTGCCTCTCTAGAGTTGGATCTTGACCTGGGTGGCCACACAAACTTCTCTGCTTTTACTATCATGAATCTTTAAGGAAGCAATTGGTCCTTTGCTTAATCTTGTGAGTTAGGAACAGCGTGTTCTGCTTCTAGCGTGTGAAGCACAGAGTTGGTGAGTAAAGATGTGGTATTGTGGAATTCATTATCTTTTTTTTTTTTTTTTTAATCACAGAGGCTTTACTATATTCTTCTCAGTAGATGAACCACTGAGAGTTTCTGGGTTGTGGCAGAATATCGTTCAAATACCATAAATACGAAAAACAAATCATTTGAATGGACAAGGTTAACATGTTTTGACAGCCAGCAAAGACTTCCCTGGGCTTTTAACTTCAAAGTTTGGTTCTTCCTACTTTCCTTGATGGTTGAGAACTTGCTGCAAGTTTTTAAAAATGGCATTTTGACCCTAAAATTCTCCCATACAAAATGGAATGTCTTGACTTCACAGGAAGTGGGAAGCCAGTAATCTTTTTGATCTTCTTTACCATCTCTTTTCAAGAATTTGTCATACTTCTGTAATGATTCTAGACTTGGTCTCTTAAGAGCCCATAGCTAGTTCTCCTTCTGAAATCTAATTTTCCTTGGAGATCTCCAAAGCTCACATTTGATCTTCTGGCCTCTTCCCTCCATGGATCATGTTCCATATACAGTATATTCTAGAAGAAGAGAACGCTGCTGCAAATTTTACAAGGATGGGATTTAGCTGTCCAAGAAACCTTTTCCATGCATGTCTATGGAGATTGTCAGTCATCCAGGTCCTGGTCGCAAAGGTGCTTTTTCAAGAGGCAACTGGATTTTTTAAAAAATTCTTGAAGATAATTTGTTTCTCATTCAAGAAGCTTCTTCAGTTCTGACTCAATGGTGGAGAGAATCTTTTCATCCTCCATCATTCAGTCAAAACTGAAGAAGCTTGGATGAGAAGTGAAATGTCTTCAGGGATAAAAAGAAGTCCAGCTGCTTTTTGAAAAACAGTCTTTGGGACTTTTCCATGTATTTTTTGAAAGCAGCATGTCCTGAAAAATTTCATTAGCCAGTCATAGGACAAGGTAGGGATTTTATGACTGAGTAGATAAAGTCTTCAGTCTCCATCCTCCTCCTTTTTACGAAGCCAATCTTGGTCACACCATGTGTGCATAATGCATTCATTGGAAGAAGCAATTTGTACGCCAGAACTCCGTGTTTCTGGTCCTAGAAACCCATTGGAGAGTTGAATTTGATAGCTTGTTTTCTGTATTTAGGAATTGTATTTTATATAACTGTATTTAGAAAAAAATTCTGGCATTGTAAGACAGTGTTACATAAATGTATTCTTTTCTGAATTCTTTTCAAATCACTTCAGGAAATAAAAGCTGAATAACAATATTTGGATGCTTTTCATAACTGTTTTATGTACTTTTTAAAATATAAATTGTTTTACGCCCCCCCCCCCTTTCCCTTTTTTCTAAAGCTTTTAAAAAAAAAGAAAATAAGACCAGGGATGGGAGGGATAATGACTGAAAAACACTCCTTACCCACTTGTGATTTCTTTATTTCTTTTGGCTTGGATTCACATCTAATTAAGGATGAGCACAATCCATAAAACCAGACAATGGTGGCTAATTCAGCAAACTGTGGTTTAGTAATGACTAACCCGTCATTAAACTGGAGATTTTCTGGCACATGAGCTGGCCAGTAAATCCTTCTTTTGTACAGACTCTTGAATAAAATCCATAATAATACTATTATTACTATTACTATTCTTCTCATCTTTCCTATTACCTATTTCCTTATCTTCTTATAACCATAGCTTTGTTGCTTGTATCTTATGATTTATATTTTTTTATTTAGCATCCTAGGATGATTTATGTTGATAATTTGTTTAGTATCCTATGACTCTTTTAAGTGTGATATCTTACGATTTCTGATGAATGTATGTTATAATTGTTAGGAATATGAGTCTCCTAACAGATATTTGGGTTAGAAATATATAAACCAGGATAAACATTTTAGTACTGTCTCTTTAAGGGAATGCAAGAGCATGAAATTGGGTGTGGTTTCTCAAACGGCCATAAGATGGAGCCAGAAACCTGGGTTGTCTTAGTCTGAGTCTCAGAAGAGAAGAGAGTGTATCTTTATTTCCTTCTGTTGGAAAATATTGCTGTTGCTCCATTTTTCCTAATTGACTGATATTACTGGATTTAATGTAAGTCTGATATTTAACTGTTCTTGACACTGGACTTTGTTACTGGAATATCCCTGGATTGAAAAACTAACTGATTAACCTGTGAATGACTTTTGGACTGCTTATTTTGGACTTTGCTTAAACCTTTCTGGAAGTAAAAACCTTCATTAACTGTACAGTGTATCTGTGTACTGTGTGTGTATTGTTCCAGCACTACTCTCTGTACATCTCCCTGTATACGCTCATTCTCCTCACGGGGAATTACCTCAACAATAATGATCATGATTATCACTTATTGCTTGTATGTACACTGAGAGCTTATGCAGCGGAGACAAATTCCTTGTGTGTCCAATCACACTTGGCCAATAAAGAATGTTCTATTCTGTTTCTCTTCTCTTCTCTCCTCTCCTCATTCCCATTCTTCTGTTCTGTTCTGTTCTGTTCTGTTCTGTTGTTCTGCTCTGCTCTACTCTATTCCTTATATGGAATGTCCCCTCATTTTTATCACCAACACAATCTTGTGAGGCAGGATGAAAGCAGAGGGTGATGTGGCTTCACTAAGCATGAAGGATCCATTAATTGGGAGGTGTGGATGAAGAAGGCTTGAGTTGAAATGCATGAACACTGGTCATTAAACCGGAAGGGGCAGTCACCCGTTGTGCATGGCTCGAGTCTCATCTGCAATCCAGATTCTATTCCAGATGAGCTCTGTTGGGTTCTTGATTGACACTGAGCTTAGGTGCAGATACTTCATTACAAGGAGTCCTTGACTTACGGCCAGTCGCTTAGTGATCGTTTGAAGTTACAACCTACCTGTGAAACAATGGAATTACAACCCGGTTTCCAAGTTCCAACTGTCCCCTAGCCCTGGTCACGTGGCTGCCCACATCACTGCCACATTTATGGCAACTTGCAGCATTCCACACGTCCCTCTTTCACTATGGTTTTGCCAAAACCCAGCAGTTACTTTGCTTAACAACTGCCAGGAAAAAAAAAAGGGTAATGAGAAATCAACCAGTTTATGACCATCACTGCATGATGATTGTAATGGGCAAGCTCCATTAAGTTAATATGTTGAGAATATAATATGTCATGCCAGGGAACATCCTCACAGCATTGCATGGAGCACGAGCTCAACATTTCAACCCCGAGCCACGGATGTTCTTCCCTAGGATGTCTGAGCTGTGCCTGGGAACCTTCAGCCAAGTCTTGCTAGGCGGCTTAAGTGTCTGCAGGTCTGTGGCCGGAGAAGCTTGACAGACACACAGGCTGGGCTGAGGCAGAGGCTGGCTCCAAGTCCCTCAAGGAGCTTTGCGGACTCAAGGTGGATCTGAACTTGAACTTTCCTAGTTGGTCTCAGGTGCTTTATCCCCCAACCCTCCTTCCTGAGAGGGAAGGTGCTGAAGTTGAAAAGGGGATTATGTGATTACAGCTACTGTCCATTTCAAGTCTTTACTACTTGCTGGAGCAACTGCAGTGGAGAAAACAGGTGCTGTTTATGTCAAGGGAGCCAGTCAATCCCAGGGCAGCATTTTTCAGAGGTGGCAAATCTTCCCAACCTGGCTGGAGGGAGGCAGGTTGGAGAAAAGTGGCATTTGTCTTTGTTGAATTGTTATCCTGCCTTCCCTTCAGAAACACAGAATAGAGGATGCACAGAGCGCTTCCTTCTCCAATTTTATTTCTGTACTGTGAGGAAAATCCCAAGAGGTGGGTTGAGTGGAAGGGAAAGCTTTCTCTTCCCAACTCAACCTAGTGTCAGCTTTGGAAGCCATATTCCATGCTGCCACATAGCCTGAGAAAGTGGGAGGGGGGTACTTTCAATTGTGTAGCTCTAAGTAGACAAAATAAAATTCTTTTGTTAGTTCAAGGTCATTGAGTGTGGCGCAGGATGAAATAAGGATCTTACTTTTGGACGGATGGTGATTGGCCCATGTGATGTGATGATGACCAGGGGAGGGGATGGATTTGTAGTTTGGGAAATTGTGGGAACCTCAAAAACTTTTAGATTCGAGATTCTACAGATGTGCCAGGTGGTATTCTAATAATGGTATTTTTCAGATACGTTTGTCTCGGAGTTACTGATTAGAATGGAGGTTTGCTGGAACGCTGACACCTAGATCTCAAAGGTTGGTGTCTGTGGGGATTCTCAGCCATCCAGGTCACGGTTGACCCAAAGGTGCTTTTTCAAAAGGCAGCTGGACTTTTCGTTGGCTTTTCCTTGAAGACATTTTGCTTCTCATCCAAGAACAGATTGGAAGAAGCTTCTTGAACAGAAAGTGAAACATCTTCAAAGGGGAAAAAAAGCAAATCCAGTTGCCTCTTGAAAAAAGGACCTTTGGGTCTCAAGGTTGGGTTCCCGGCCTCTCCCAAGGAGCTAAGGAGAGACTTGAGCCGAGCTTATTGGCTTAGGGTGCTGGCTGATTTTGAAGTGAGGCAGAATAGAAAGCTCAGTTGGGTCCAGGTTGATACCAAGGTTAATGTTATAAGCTGCTTATGGTTGCCTTGTGGTGGGAAGGGCAGCACACAGATTTCATAAATAACAATAAATAAATTAAATATCTTCCTTTCTGAAGTCCTAAAAGCCCCAAACTTGGAGAAATTCAATTTTCCCCTCGGTTCAAGATCCAGATAAAACTCGAATTTAGTTGCTACATTGCTCTGACTTTTTAGCAGCTTTAAGCAGGTCTCTGCTTGGCTTAGTACCTGTCCAGGTAGGCTTGGAAGGATGATTGGAAAGGACAGGAAATCCTCCCCAACAACACCCACACACCCACACACACACACACCCACACACACACACACACACACACACACACACACCCCTAAGGCGTGGGAAAGTAAGAAAGGGTAATTTGTAATTTAGTCCCTGTGGTCATTCTTTGCTTGGGGCACGGCTGTAATTCTTACACACACACACACACACACACACACACCTTTCTTGTGTCCCTGATAGACACCCCTTTATGGGTCCCTGAATTGATTCCTTGACTTGGTTAATTAATCTTTCAGGAGAAAGTCTGCCCCCCCCCCCACCACCACTGAATGCTCCTGTTTAATCGGCCATTTGTGTTGGGGGTCCCGACACAACCCCCTTCCCCTGAGAGCAGCTTCTCCTTGCTCCTCCTCTGCGTTGCAGACCCATTGAAACGTCCAGACCCTGTCCAAGCTCAGATTTATTTTTCAAGAGAGCAGCCTGGCTAATCCTTCAACTTGTGCAGGCGGGGTGGGGGTGGTGGGGGTGGAGGAAGGGGGACGAGAGGAGAAGAAGAGAAGGCGCATTGAAAAGGCTGAGCCCGCAGGCCATCTATGGGAGTTTGGTCCCCATTGTGAGTCTCTCCTCTGCAGCTGCGTCTTGTCCATTCATCCCAGCCTGGCCAGTGTGGGCTCTGACGTGACGGGGAGCTCAGCCTGGGTGTGTTCTCAGCCTGGCTGGGTGAGCCCAGCAGAGGCTTTTGTGTGTTTGGTTCGGGCGCTTCTTCCAGGCAGGCCTGCAGAAGTGCGTGTCCACCATCACTGCTTTTGTTTCCCTGCCAGTCCTGGAACAAAGTCCCCTGCTCAGCCCCATGGGATCGGTGGTGGAGGAGGAGGAGGAGGAGGAGGAGGAGGAGGAAAGCAGGCTCGCCCGATGCCGAGGGAAGGGCCCTGCTTTTGAATCCAGACCGCCCCATCCTTTTGTTTGATAGGGCGTCTTGTCTGCTGCTGCAGATGAAGAGATTGTCTTGACTCTTCTCAATTCTTTCCTTCCTTCGCCAAGGAAGAGTCCTGCTGAAAGCAAACTTTAGAATAGGGTCCATATTTTAAGCAGCTAGCCCAGTGCAACCAAGCTTACTTTTCCTGGCCCATCCCTGCCCACAAGAAACCTGCTGCTTTTCCTTGACTTTTGAGATAAAAGAACAAATGGAAAAGGCAGGGGGACAATATTCTTCCTTTTGTTGTTGTTGTTGTTGTTTCCCTCCGTAGACAAAATTGAAAATCCAGTAAAGATTAGGGAGAGAAGAACTTCTTGTACTTTCCTATCAGGAACGTGTCCTCTCCAGAGCCACTTTGGACAACAACTACAGACAAATTGATAGGAACCTTCTTGCTTGGATATCTGCTCCAAATTGCAGTTTGGACTCAAAAATGCACTTCTTAAAACCAGCAGGAAACTTGGTTTGTCCTGATTCATAGACTCTTGTGTTCTTTAAAGTTCCGAGCAGGAAGTCCTTGACTTTTAACCACAATTGGGACCAATATTTCCGTTGCTAAACAAGGCAGTCATTTTGCCTGCCTAAGTTGTTAAAGAAACCATGGCAGCTGTCAAGCGAATTGTTAAGCCATTAAGCGAATCCTTCGTAGCCCAATGACTTTCCTTGTTGGAGGCTGGCTGAGAAGTGGTGATCCCGGGGTCCTGCATCTGTCATAAATGCAGGTTGGCTGCCAAGTGCCTGGATTTTGGTCACATGACCATGGAGATGCTATAACAGTTGTTCGTGCAAGGATTGATTGTAATCTACTTTTCTGAGCGCTGTTGCAACTTTCAGTGGTCGCTACATGGATGGTTGTAATTTGAGGATTACCTCTTCTTCATCTTATTCATCTTTACAGGTAGCCCTTGACTTACAACCACAACTGAGCCCAAAATTCCATTTTGTGACCGTTCAGAATCACCACAGTTGATAAGTTAGCAACCCAGTTGTTAAGTGAATCTGGTTTCCCCATTGACATTGCTTGTCAAAAGGTCGCAAAAGGGGACCTCAGGACATTGCAACGGTCATAAATATGAACCTGTTGCTGAGCATCTGAATTTTGATCACCTGAGCAAGGGGAGGCTACAAAGATCGGTTGTGTGAAAAATGCTGTTGTGAGTTTGAATGGTCACTAAACAAACTGTTGTAAGTCAAGGATGACCTGTATTAAAGGAATTCCAATTGAGGCTATTTGTATAGCCCCGCCCCCTCTTAATTTCCTAAGGGATGGGAACATCACAGTGTTCCATCTTGGTTTATATGTATTGAATGGGCCATGACACTTGGAGTCTGAACATGATGAGAACTTGAGCCATAATGGGCTGCATAGGTAATAACCAGCACCTCAGATTGAGCCTGGAAGTCAACTATAGTAACAACCGCTACAGATTTAGCCAAATAAGTGTCAGTCCATTCCATCATCTTCTGTGTTTGGAACCAGCCTTTGCTTCTAAGTCATTGTCAAGAGCAGCTCTAAGAAGTGTGAATTGCAATGGTTTAAGTAGAAGATGACAAGGGGAAGCGTCCTTCCCATTTAAGAAGGATTGAGACTGGTGGACCAGTTCAAAGGTGGCCAGATGTTCCAGCCATGGCCTTCTCTTGCTGTTCTAGGTCTTCCTAAGCAGGGAGGCTAACCAAACTTAATGTGGTATAAATACAGCTACTTGGCCTCTAAAGAGATCTGGTTAATCATACCATTGAACATAGTCACAGTGTCTTTCAATTTCTTCCAGGAAGACTAAGGGATGCTACAGACCCGTTAGAAAGAGCTTAACTGAGGAAGGGAACAACGACCATGTAAAGCAGAGATGTCCAACACTGGCAACTTTTAAGACCTGTGGACTTCAACCCTCAGAATTCCCCATCTGGCCATGCATGCGAGGGAATCCTGGAAGCCACATTATGCTATAGCTGCACATTGAGTAAACCAGCTAATTATGGTTTATTTGACAAACCCTGCAATATCACCATCCCCAACACAAACTCAACTGCCTTATCCCCATTAAAGTCCTGCTTTGTCCTTCTGCCCACTCAGAAGTGCCTTTTTTTTTTTTTCCAGACTCAAATTAGAAGTACTACATGGCCTTAGAGTGCTATTTCTCAAGCTCAGCAATTTCAAGAAGGGTCCCAGAATTCCTCAGCCAGCATGAGGAAAAACTGCATAAATATGCAAAATAAACATAAAAATGTTCTTGTGGCTTCCCCCCCCCCCCCACATTCAGAATCCAGGTAATGCTTTACATTCTCTGTTCCCAGGTTATTCAACTGCTACTGTCAGACTGCAGACAGTTGGAGAATAGAAGCCTGCAAGACCGGATCTAATTGTTCTCTGAGCCAGTGATTTCTCAATTGTGATTTGTTTCCAAGTATTTTCTTCAGCAGGCAGGGGGCTTATAGAGCAGGGGAGGGGAGAGATGCCCAGACAACTCTCCCCTATGTTGTTGTTTTTTTTTTCAACTCCATTCAGCTGGATATTGAACTGGGAGATCAAGTGCCCAGGAAAACAGGATCGCACCATCATCTCAAAAGTGGAACATGCATTTGCACCTCTCGTCAAAACCTGAGTTAAAAGCTGGTGAATGATACAAAAGGGCACTTTTCTGAGACCCCTGAGAGTTAGAATGTGCTGGAATTTCTGATTTTGGTTTTGTTTGATGGTTGGCCTGTGATGAGAAACTAGGCATTGTGGTGGATAAAACCCTAGTTTGTAGGGTTATTTCAAAGACCCAGTCATCCCTTGGATTATGTCAAGGACTCAATGAGCTGTGGTGGTGGAGTGGTAAAAGAGTGCAAAACTGCAGGCTACTTCTGCTGACTGCAGGCTGACTGCAATTTGGCAGTTCGACTCTCACCAGGCTCAAGGTTGACTCAGCTTTCCATCCTTCTGAGAGGGGTAAAATGAGGACCCAAATTATTGGGAGCAATAGGCTGACTCTGTAAACAGCTTAGAGAGGGCTGTAAAGCACTGTGAAGCAGTATATAAGTCTTAAGTGCTTATTAGGTGATAGAGGATTTTACAGGGGATGATGTGACTCAGTTTGTAAAGGCTCTCCCTCTAAGTGTTCCTGTGGTGGTCCTCAAAATATCCATCACATTGTGTCCGAATGTCCATCAAGAGCTTATACTGGCCCAATGTCTGATTTTTTTTTCAACATAGGCCATAGCCATTCAAGGACAAGGTAGATTGGATATTAACATTTGAACCATTATAAGTCTATGCATTTGCCATATGCAAAATAAATAAATAAAAAGTTTAAGACGGGGGTGTCAAACTTGATTTCACTAAGGGTTATGTTTAACTTCAGGGGCCAGATAGGTGTGCCAAGGTGGGTGTGGCCATGTGACATCAGTTGTGTTGGGGGCACCCCTTCCCAGGCTCTGTTTTCGGCTATGACAGCCTCCTGCAGCGCTCTGCCAGTGAAAAAGGAGCTTGGAAGGCAAGGTCCGTTTTCGCTGACAGAGTGCTGTAGGAGGCCGTTGCAGCCAAAAACGGAGCTTGGGAAGGCCACAGATGGCCCTCATGAGCTCCGTTTTCGCTGGCAGAGGCACCATGGCCCAGTCTTTCACTGTTTCTAGGGTGACCCTGCAGGCCAGGTTTAAGCACCTAGTGGGCCTTGAGTTTGACACCCCTGGTCTAAGTGCTGTTGCTATTGCTATTCAGTTCAAAAGTATCTAAAAAGGTTAAATCATGGCAACTCAGCCAAACTTTGTTTATCTGAAACGTTTTATTACTCATCCAAATAATTTCATCAGTCACTTTGTGAGCTTGGTATGTTTATGGCTTAGCATAGTAGGTAGTTGTGGCTTAGCCAGTGAGCTATGATTTAAAAAAAAAAAAAGATATAGTGGGAAGCTAACTGAAAATGTAGATCCTATGTCTGAATTAGAAATATTTCCACATTTTTGGACCAAAAAAATTGTTGCATCTGAAGATACAGCATTTCACTGAAAACTGATATTGGAAAACTTCCTTCTTCAGCGCTTATATATTTCTTTCCGCAATAAATAATAACTCATCTTCCTCAGGACTCTAATAATTAACTGTTGGGGGATCTGATGTAGTGGAGGAAATCAGCCAGTGGGGTGAACATCTGTCTTATTTGTCAAGCAATTCTGTCACACATACATTTCCATCCTTGAAGTTTTGACTTTGGCCTTCTTGGGTTCATGGAAAATCTCTCCCACCTGTCTTGACTCAAAAGGTAGGGCCGTCTTCCTTGAAGATCACCATATTAAGACCACACAGTATCAACAGTGGAGTCCTTCAAGTTTTCAGGTTCCACAATCTCCAAGGACTTGAAATGGATATCTAACATCACAACCATCATTAAAAAGGTGCCACAAAGAATGTTCTTCCTGCATCAAGTCAAGAAGATTGAGACTGCCCAAGGAGTTGCTGATACAGTTCTACAAGAGGAATTATTGAGTCTGTCATTTCTACTCCCCCAACCGTCCAGTTTGGTACAACAACCAAACAGGACAGGTACAGATGTCAATGGATAGTTAGGACTGCAGAAAAAAATAATTGCAACCAGCCTGCCTTCCATTGAAGACTTGTATACTGCATGGGCTGAGAAAATATCTACAGACCCTCACATCCTGAACACAAACTATTTCAACTTCTCCCCTTGGGACACTGCTGTGGGGCAGTGCTGTCCACTCTCGTGCTGTCCATTCATATTCATCCAATTCCTACAGTACCGTCTTAAATATATTTACCCATGTAGTGTAGCTGTATTGCTACTAACTTTCTCACCTTTTCTACTAGCTTCTGTCATTGGTGTCATTATGATTATTATTACTCTGTTGATTTGCATGTACACTGGGAGCTTCTGCACCAGAGACAAATTCCTAGTGTGTCTAATCACACTTAGCCAAATATTGTATTCTTGGAGGAAGATAACTTTGAAGATATTTCATTCTACCTGCTTCTGATTGGAACATAAGAATTTAATCTTATCTACTCCATCTATCTAGTTCAGTCTGTTCTCATAGTGGCCAACCAATCACACAAGGAGGTCCACTAGTTTCCCAGCAGATGGCCTTTGGAGACAGTCCCACTGACATCAAGGTTAAAAAATTGATTCCCATGAACATGAATTTGGGCAAACTCTGGGAAATGTGCTATGACTTCCATGAATCAATCCAAACTTTTTGAAGCTGGTCAAACTAATAGGCAGCATCACACCTCATAGTAAATGTTGCAATCGTATTTTGGAGGTCCTTGGTACTTTCTGAGCTGGGTTGTTTTCTTGCAGACATTTCATTACTCAACTAGGTAACATCATCAATGCTGCGCTGATGTCTACAAGGAAACAAGCTCAGAGAGCACCAGGAGCACCACAATTCAACCCTATGCTATAAATATTCTCTTCTATTGCAATTATTATTTTAGTGCAAAGACTGGCAAATTGCAGCTCCAGGGTCACAAAAATTTATCAAAGCCCTTGGTGTTTGCAGGGTCCATCCCCCTAAATTCTTGCCGCATTGTAATTACATTGGAATAGAAATTTAAGCAATAAGCATGGGATCTGCAGTTTAATTGGCTGTCAAATCATTTTGATAAGTTAAAGACCACAGATTGAAAATGTACACAAAACATTCAGAAGTTGAAACAAGTGTATTAAAAATAGGTTCTAGCAAGTATTCAGTATACAGTTCAGATTGTGGAAATCGCTTGTTTTTCCAATGGACTTCCAACAATAAAGAGAGAGGGAGGTTTGTGTACCAGATCTAGTTTTGCTTATTAATGTCAGTGCATGATTTATTTTCCTTTGCTGCATGTTTCCAGAGCAGAATACTAGACATCTGTGTGCTTTTCAAAGTTCCCAAAATTCAGATTTTTGCAAAAATATTTGGTTTTGCCAGGCATGACAATCTGTGTGGCCCATAAGCTTTGACAGTTCCGAAAATTTATTGCTGGGAACGTCCTCTAAAATGGCAATTTTGGAAGCTAATCAGATCCCATAGGACATCTTTGACTTCCCCTGATTCCGCCTACTTGTGTGCCTGGGTCCCATGGACTTGGTGGGGAATAGTCCCCTGGCATGACCCTCAAAGGTTTTAAAGAACCACAACACTGCTAGGGTGGCTTGATGTTTCCAAAAAATCTGCTCCTTTGTTCCTCTCCCTCCCTTCCCCATAGGGATTGCATTGTGTGGAAGAGAAATTTTACCCTGCAGTGTCACCGTACAATATTGTAGCTATCCAGTATTCCGGGAGCTATACAGCTTGAGACAAGAGGATTCTTTGACTTTTCCCAAGCTTCACTCCCTGGAAAGGAGGTCAGAGAGCATTTCAGGTCACGTGGTGTTGCATGCATTTGCCAGCATCTGCCAGCCGTGTGCTGGGTTAGTGTGCTGGCATTGTTGCTCGATTCATCATGACTGTCGGTTCCTGCTGAACATCTAGAGCTGCTAAATCCCAGAAAAGATGTAAATGAGTAGCATGAACCAGAAAGCTTGCCATGAATGTAAATTGGCCGTTGAAGGTTCTGCTTTGTTTTGATCGTTATTCAAAGCTGGGTGAAAGGAGTTTACCTTCTTCTGCAGTACCATGTTTCCCTGAAAATAAGACCCTGTCATATATATATATATGTATGTATGTATGTATGTATGTATGTATGTATGTATGTATATGCATGCCACCAAAAAGGCACTAGGCATTGCTGTCAGAAGCCTTCAAGAACTACTTCTTTTGTGGCCAGCAAGGCTTTTTCTGAAGACTTCTGCAGCTGATAACAGAGCTCCAGATCGATCTGGAGCTTTGCTATCAGCTACAGAGGCCTTCAGGAAAGCCCTGCCAGCCTTGCCGGCTGCAGAATAAATGGGCCGGCAAGGCAGCTATCGAGATGTGCCTACAACTGTCCAAAGGGTAAGTAATGGGGCAGCTCCCCATCCGCACCCTAGCTTAATTTTTACCTCTCCATTCTGGAGTGGTCGGAATCTTAATTAGGGCTTATTTGGGGTATAGGGCTTTTATTGGGTGCACATGTAAAAATCAAGCTAGGATTTACTTTCAGGGTAAGTTGTATTTTTGGGGAAACAGGGTAAATGGCAGAAGAAAGATCACACCTTAGCTTGCTCAAATGACATACCGCTGAAGTCTGCACATGTCTACACAGAAGCAGGTCATCTCCAGGAGCTGTGCCCACGATTGGAGGTTCATTGGGAACAGCAGGCTTGGTCACATTTGTCTTTGACAAGAGCCCAAAAGAAACCTTGTTTGCTACTAAGGGTGAAGGTAAAAAAAATAAATAATCAGAGCTGGTCAGCAGCAAGATCTCACAAGCTTCCTTGGTTAAAAGCTACATCTCCCTGACCAATAAAAATCTGTCCATTTTTCTATGCAGTGTCCTTAACACTCTACTACTCTTTGGAAGGAAGCAGAAAAATAGCCTGTAAATACTTCCAGACCATTCGAGCCAGTATGATATGGTGGCTAAGATATTGAACTAGGGGTAAGAAGACCCAGGTTCTGGTGTCCCTTCACCCATGGAAGGTTTCTTGTGGACTTACGGGCAGAGAAAATTCCAGGATAAGTGCCAGTATGAGATGGTGATGAAAGTGCTGGACTATGAGTGGAGAGGCTCAAAATTCATGCCTGCTTTCAGCTATAGAAGCTTACCATCCCTTCCTCTCATTTCAACCTATTTCACGGTGTGGTTGTTGTGGAAACAGACCTTGTATTAGAATAGAATAGAATAGAATACAATAGAATAGAATAGAATAGAATAGAATAGAATAGAATAGAATAGAATTCTTTATTGGCCAAGTGCAATTGGACACACAAGGAATTTGTCTTGGTGCAAATGCTTTTAGTGCATATAAAAGAGAAGATACATTCGTCAAGAGTCATCAGGTACAACACTTAATAATAGTCATAGGGTGCAATAAGCAATCAAATCATGCTAGGAAAAACAATATAAATCTTAAGGATACAAGCGACAAAGTTACAGTCATACAGTCACAAGAGGGAGGGAATGAGTAAAAGGAAAGATGAGAGGATTAACAGTAATAGTAATGCAGACTTAGTAAATAGTTGGACAGTGTTGAGGGAATTATTTGTTCAGCAGAGGGATGGCATTTGGAGAAAAACTCCCCTTGTGTCTAGTTGTTCTGGTGTTCAGTGCTCTGTAGCGTCGTTTTTTGAGGGTAGGAGTGAAACAGTTTATGTCCAGAATGTGAGAGGTCTAAATATTTTCACAGCCCTCTTTTTGACTCGTGCAGTATACAGGTCCTCGATTGAAGGCAGGTTGGTAGTAATTATTTTTTCTGCAGTCCTAATTATCCTCTGAAGTCTGTGTCTGTCCTGTTGGGTTGCAGAACCAAACCAAACAGTTATAAAGGTGCAGATGACAGACTCAATAATTCCTCTAGAACTGGACCAGCAGCTCCTTGGGCAGTTTGAGCTTTCTGAGTTGGCGCAGAAAGAACATTATTTGTTGTGCTTTTTTGATGACATTTTTGATGTTAGGTGTCCATTTTAGGGCTTGTGATATGATAGAACCTAGAAATGTACTGTTGATACTGTATTGTCTAGTATTGTAAGAGGTGGTAGTATGGGAGGATTATGTTTGGATATAAACATATGCTGGAGATCTTAGGGCATTGATGTGTAAGCAGTCTCTGATCTCCACAAAAGGCTGCCTTATTGCTTTCTCCTACATTTTGCCACCTGTGAATGTCATCCTTGGATGGTTGAGTCATCGGATAGTGCCAATAGTCCAAAGGAGAATGAATGGTGAAATTTCTTAGGAGAATCATGGCAAAAGATTGATTAAGGAACCAGGATCCAGTCGAATACCTATTTCTCTGGAAACCAGCCTCATTGTCTCCAGTAGAAGTGTCTTCTGAATAACAGTGTAGAACGTAGAGTTGTTGGCTTGGTTTTGCTTTAGGGTGTTGGTTGGACCTAATTGTTGTATAGATACTTCTCGACTTATGATCACAATTGAGCCCAAATTTTCTGTTGCTAAGCAAGACAGTTGTTAAGTGAATTTTGTCCCATTTTATGACCTTTCTAGCCACAGCTGTGAATCACAGCAGTTGTTAATTTAGTAACATGGTTGTTAAGTGAATCTGGCTTCCCCGTTGACCTTGATTGTCAGAAAGTCACAAAAGGGGATCAAGGCCCCCTGGGACATTGCAAACATCATAAATATCAGTCAGTTGCCAACCATCTGAATTTTGATCACTTGACCATGGGGAAAACATTAAAAAGTTATTATATTTATGTAGTTACTTACCAAGCACATCTAAATTCTATCAACCAAAAATATCTTTACAATCCCCAAGACATGTGACAACTGTTGAGCACCCTTAATGTTTGGAAATTGAAAGTTGAAAAAATTGACAGTTGTAAGTGTGACAAACGTTCATGCGTCATTTTTTCCAGTGCCATTGTAACTTTGAACAGTCACTAAATGAACCGTTGTAAGTCAAGGACTACTGGTAGTTTCTAATCTAAGCCATGCGTGGTGACTTTTAGGGTGTTATGTGAACTGCGAAGGTGATTTTTCTTTTCTTTTTTTGGAGGGGGGGCAGAATTTAACAATCTTGCAATCTTCAGATTTATTAGGAGATAAATTTTGGAATCCCCAGCCTGCATGGTATGGCTAGGAATTGTGAAAATTACAGTCACAACATGCTTTGAAATAGCCTCTTGGAGAGTCCACCAAGTTCATTTCCTCTTGGCATTAACCTTTGTTAAGTGTCTTCCTTTCCACGTTCACAGGGCAGCATCCCCAAAAGAAGACAGATGACTATAATTATGGTTTTCTCAATTCCAGCATCCTATCAAACCATGACTAGCAATGTCTCCTCCAGCCATAGGCATCCATTCCTAACCACGATAATGCCAATTGATGATGGGTGCTTTGTGACATCTCAACCCAACCTTTTGCCTCTTTGCAATGCAATTTCAAAGGAATGGAATTTGCATTGTGATTCATGTTTTGTCACTTCTTTCCTTGCCTTTCCGTAGACCTTTGTGTTTCGAACCATAATTTCCATTTTTCAGCTGAGGGCCAAACAACATCACACAATAGAACTCATCTTTCAATAGAGGAGAATGTTTATAATTCAGAGTTGAACTGGGAGGTCCTTGGTGCTCATTGATCTTGGTTGTTTCATTTCCCAACTACTAGCAAACTGGTGATGTTACCAAGTTGAGTAACAAAACGTCTCCAAGAAAACAACCAAGTTCAGAGAGCACCAAGGACCCCCACAATTCATATTCTGTACTCAACATATAATATTCCCGGTTTTATTTCTGTTTCATCAAATGAGGGGAGAATTTTGCTCTGTTCCTTATCTGCAACCCACTTCTAAAGGAGACATAATTAATTTTTTCACATAAAACAATCTTTGTGTATGCTTGCTTAAGCAAGTCTTTGCTGACCTGTGCTTTAGTTTATTTTTAAAATGTCAGCCTTAGAATAAAACAAACAGCCCATTGCTAAATCACCCCCCCCCCCCCCCAGCTGCCTATTTCGGTTTGGCCTCCCATTCTCTCTCTGTTGGGCCATCCTTGCTAAAGCTTGTAAATCATTTTTGATCCTTGAAGAAGCAATGCAGTGTGGGGTGAGGAAGAAAAGGTGGGGCAGGCTGGCCTCTGGGTGACCTTGGATGGGAATGCCTTTCTCATTTGATTGGGAGGAGGGAGTGGTGGATGAAAGGTGAGAAGCTCATGATTAGGAAGAATTTATTACAGTTTTAAATTGCCTGTCGATAATCAGACAGCATAAGAGGAAGCAATTGTTATCTCCTTTCAGGAAGGATGAGAGAGAGAAAGAGGGTGGTGGTAGAGGGAAGGAAGACAAGAAAGGAATAAGGCAGGGGGAAGGAGGGAGGGAGAGAGGAAAGGAAGATAAGAAAAGGAAGACAAGGAAGGAAAGGATGGAGAGAGGTGAGGGAGGGAGAGAGAGAGGGAAGGAAGGAAGACAAGGAAGAAAGGAAAAGAAAGGGAAGACAAGGAAGGGAGAAAGGGAGGAAGGAGGGAGAGAGGGAAGGAAGGAAGACAGGAAGGAAGGAAGGAAAAGAAAGAAGACAAGGAAGGGAGAGAGGGAAGAAGGAAGACAAAAGGAAGAGAAGGAAGGGATGGAGAGGGAGGGAAGGGAGGAAGGAATGAGGGAGGGAAGGAAGGAAGGAAAAAAAAGGGAAGACAAGGGAGGGAGGGAGAGGGGGAAGGAAGGAAGGCAAGAAAAGGAAGATGAAGGAGAGAAGGGGGGAAGGAAAGACAAAGAAAAGACAGGGAGGGAAGGAAGACAAGGGAGGAAGGAGGGAGGGAAGAAGGAAGGAAGGAAAATAGGGAGAAAGGAAGGAAGCACATTTTTCTTGGTGTTCGTCCATTGTCTCTGTTCTTCTCCATCCTTTGTGTTTTTCCCCTTTCATTTGGTGCTGAGCTCTCTCATTCTTCCACTCTCTGGACTCCCGGCTTGCATGTTTTACAGGCCAACAAGGTGCATGCATTATGTCTCTCATAAGCACCGCATGTGGATTTGACAGCCCTAAAAATAGCCTCGGAGAAGCCTGCCCTTATAACTCAGCCTTTCTCCTGCTGCTTCCTGAGCACAAAGCATGTGTTTAAAGTTTGGCTATTGTTTTGGCAGGCGAGCCAGAGGCCCCAGGAGCGGGGACACAGCAGAGGACGTCTTTCCTCAGTCAAGAGCTGTCCCAGGAGGACGGTCTTGCCCAGGAAATTCATCGACAACCAAAGCAGAATTGGCTTTAAAAGCAGTGACGTTCAGCCTCTTTCTTCTGGAAACCTCCTCCTTTGCGAGGAGGAGCTGGTTGGAATTGGAAGCTTTGGATTCCCCTGACCCTCCTGCCACTATGCCTTCTCCTTTTCACCTGGCTTTCTTTCGGAGAGGAGTAAAATCACGCAGTTGTGTTTAGCTTGCATGCAGGGATCCCTGATGCACGAGGGATCATGCTGGCATGCATGATCCCTGATGGATGCAGGGATCACTGCAGATATTCAGGCCAAAAGATCAGGTCGTGTTTTGTTGGCAGGTGCCAGCCTGGTCTGAGCTATAGCATTGGGAAAACAGAGCTATGATTTTGGACGGTTGGGTTCAAAATGGCTGGTCTCTTGAGTCAGCAAGCAGGTTAACCCCTGCACCTGAGTTTCACTTGGATCAAGTAAAATCCAATGTAGGTAGTCCTTGACTTACAACTGTAATTGAACCCAAAATTTCTGTTGCTAAGCGAGACATTTTCTTAAGTGAGTTTTGCCCCATTTTACGATCTTTCTTGGCCCAAGTCAGAGGTCTCCAAACTTGGCAACTTAAGACTTGTGGACTTCAACTCCCACAGTTCCTCAGCCAGCCATGTTGGCTGGGGAATTCTGGGAGTTGAAGTTCACAAGTCTCAAAAGTTGCCAATTTTGGAGATCCCTACTTTAAATACAACATTGATGGTTGAAAAACCTTCTCTTGATGTCCACTGTCATCCTGCTTTTCTCTCTCTCTCTCTCTCTCTCTCTCTCTCTCTCTCTCTCTCTCTCTCTCTCTCTGTGTGTCTGTCTGTCTGTCTGTCTGTCTGTGTGTATAGTCATAAATAGTTGCCAAGAGTCTCAATTTTAATCATATGACCGTGGGGATGCTGCAATGGTCATAAGTATGAAAAACACATAAATCATTTTTTCCAGTGACCTAAATTCAAATGGTCACTACATGATCCCTTGTACTGATTTTACATATGTAGGTAATCCTCAGCTTAAGAACAGAATTGGGACCAGCATTTCAGTGGCTAAACAGAACGATTGTGAAGTGAATCATGTCTGATTTTACAACCTTTTTTTTTTTTTTAACCACAATTGTTTAGGCAGATCATGACAGGTTTTAAGTGAATCACCCTCAAGTTTAGAGCATTAAGGCTTCTCCCATTAACTTTACTTGTTGGAAGCCAGTTGGGAAAGTCACAGATTGTGATTCAGGATGCCCTGGGATGCTGCATCTGTCAGGAATGCATATTTATTGTCAGAGGTCTAAATGTTGGTCACATAACCAAAAGATTGCTGCAGCAGGGCTAAATGCAAGAACAAGTCCTAAGGCTGAGAGTGAAGGTTCATTCTCCAAGTTTGTGGGTTGGTTTCCAAACATTTCATGACCAGGCTAGGTAACCTCTTCAGTAGAGTTTAGGAGGTGTCAGTCATGCAGTGGTAGGATTCAATTTCTTTTACGACCGTTCTGTGGGTGTGGCTTGATGGGCTGGGCATGGCTTGGCGGGCGTTGCAGGGAAAGGATATACTGTAAAATCCCCATTCCATCCCCACCCCACTAACCTGCTTTCCAGCTCCGTTCTCCTGTGCAGTGCAACTAAAGAAGACCCAGCCAATCAGCTGGGACTCGGGAGGCGGAGAATAGATGGGGGCGAGGCCAGTCAGGGATCGTGTTTGCCGGTTCTTCGAACTACTCAAAATATCCGCTACCGGTTCTCCAGAACTGGTCAGAACCTGCTGAAGACCACCTTTGTGTCAGTTTTATTGTTCTTCTGTTTATAAGGGTTTCGAGGATGGTTGTGTCAAGTGAGGGACTTGTGATGGGTCAGGTATGAGTCATTGTTGAGAATCTGATGATGGGGAAGTCCTAACTCTGTTTTCAGTGCCCTTGTAACTTAGAATGTTTGCTAAATCAGTGGTTGTAAGTCGAGGACTCCCTGTATTTGATTTAATAGTGTAAAACAAGCTGAGAAATAATAGCTTTCCTCCACTGGCCTGAATATATTAATATGTGTAGGAACATTAATGCAAAAACAATGTTTGACTTTGTGATCCTTTTATAAAACATTCATGTGTCACCTCGTGTAGATGGATGTTGTAAAATTAATATTTTAATTAAAAGTATTTTTTAAAAACCTAAAAAAGGTTATGAAGCAGAGGCAGCATTTGTTTTTCACAATTTCCTCAGGAGTACAGGTAGTCCTTAGTTAAAGACCACCCATTCAGTACTGTTCTAAGTTATGATGACACTGAATGAATGATGGTTATGACTACTCTTTGGAGATCTAGATATTTCCCAGTATCCACGTGGTCATGCAGCCATGATTAGTTTAATTTAATTTACTTTATGGTCATTGCATCTGGTACAACAAAATTAAATGCCATCTTCAATGTACATTATAACTACAAAAAATAAAAAACAAGATACATCCTTTGGATTCTATACAATTGAATTGAAAACCTCTGATATTGCATAATATTGCATTATCCAGTAGAATTCAATAGAATTCTGGGGTAGAAGCTGTTTTTCAGCCCATTTGTCCTTGTTTTTATTGTCCTGTATTGTCTGCCAGATGGTAATAGTTCAAAAAAGGGTTCCCAGGATGAGATGGATCTTTGAGAATGTTTTGAACTTTCTTAAGGCAGCGAGTGCAATAAAGCTCTTCCAAAGAGGGGAGAGGGCAACCAATGATCCTCTGAGCCATGATGTTAACCCTCTGGAGCTCTGTCCTATCTGCCACTGTGCAATTGGCAAACCATACATAGGTGCAGTATGTTAAATTAATTAGGGTGCCTGGAACTAGCCCCACAGTCATGTGATTGCCATTTGCCATCTTCCCACCAGCTTCTAAGATTTATTGCTCAAGCCTTCATACAAGAATCTAGTCAATTAAAGTTCAGTGCCAGATAAGGGTGAATGGAATGTTTGTGGGAACGTAAGGAGTCCAGGCTGATGACTCGTTTAACTCTGCCCACCAGCTTTGCCTGTTCTTTTCCTACAACTTTCCCCACAAAGGCCATGCTACTAAATTTGTTGTCTTGAGTAACATTTCTCTGAGAGTTTATAGGCAGTTTGAAGGCGGATGTCAAAAGGAGAGGGCTTATTATTAACACACAATTTTGAAGATTAGCGGAAGCAGGAAAGAAACTTTCCTTTCTTTCTTTACCATGACAGCTGTGGTTTCTTTTTTAACAGGCATTTTAAAAAGTACAATAGAGATCAGCAAAGATCTGAAGACATGACCAAATCTGTCATGCAAATGAACACAAAGGAGCTACAGGTAGTCCTTGACTTATAACACTTGATTTAGTGACCGTTCAAAGTTACAACGGCACTGAAGAAAATGACTTATGACCATGGCAGCATTCCCCTGATCACGTGATTTACATTTGGATGCTTGCCAACTGATTCACATTTATGATGGTTGCAGTGTCCTGGGGTCAGGTGATCCCTTTTTGCGACCTTCTGACAAGCAAAGACAGTAGGGAATCCAGATTCACTCAACAACTGTGTCACTAATTAAACAACTGCAATGATTCACTTGACAAATGTGCCAAGAAAAATTGTAAAATGGGGCAAAACTCACTTCTCACTTAACAACATACATTTTGGGCTCATTTGCGGTTGTAAGTTGAGGACTACCTGTATTTTCACCTTGTATTAAATAGGCGCTCCAAATCTAGATGATCTACAGGGGCAGCCCTTCAAGCATGGTCTATTTACAGCTCCTAGCTCCCTCAACATTGGTGAAACATTCATCAACATCTGGAAAGCATGATTGGTCTACATTTCATCCACACTGATGGTTTTAGAGGACAGGTAGTCCTCAATTTAACGACTACAATTGTGACCGGAGTTTCTGTTTTTAAGCAAGGCAATTAATTGAGTCATGGTCAATTTTACAAATTTTTTACCATGGTTGTTAAGCTAACCATTGCAGTTTTTAAGTGAATCATATGGTCATTAAGTGAATCTGACTCCCCCCCCCCCTTTGACTTTGCTTGCTGGAATCCAGCTGGGAAGGTTGCAATGACAGCCTCATGATCCTGGGATGCTATAACTGTTGTAAATACGTACCAGTCACCATCCAAATTTTGATTGTGTGACCATGAGAGTGCTATGTTGGTTGTAAGCATGAGGGCCGGTTGTAAGTCACTTTATTCAGTGCCATTGTAACCTTGAATTAACAAATGGTTTTAAGTCAAGGACTATCTATAGAGTCTTTCCCATTGCTAACAAGGATTGAAGCTAAACCTTTTGTATGCAAAACAGCGTTTGCAACAGAGGTAGAGTTTCGTTTCACTTCTGCCTTATCCACGGGTAACTTACAACTAATCCAATTTTCTGAGTCATGCAATACACTCAATTATAAACTAATTACATCAGCCCAGTTTGTTTTTGAAAAAAGCAAAACTAAAATGTGCTTTGAACACTGCTAGCCTTACAAGCTTGATTTTTTTCCGATGTTGTGGATCATGAACATGGATCAAGAAGAAAAAGGGAGTGATGTAGTTTTCTCCAGAAATGCTTTATAGGAGAATCAACATCGGATGGCATTTCATTTCAATAAACTTAAAGGAAAATCCAATTGACGTGGAAAAAAAAACAAGGTTAACAAAACAATAAACACAAAAATAAGCATAGCCCTCCTGTGTTACATCAAACCGTAGCCATAATCGTCCTGTAAGTTGATTTGCATTGTGCCAACTGGATGCTTCTGGAGTTCTCATAGGCCAGAGGTGGGGTAAGTAGGAGATCTCATGCACACATAGCAATTACATTTAGACTAGACTAGACTAGAATGGAATAGAAAGGAATAGGAAGAGAAGAGAAGAGAAGAGAAGAGAAGAGAAGAGAAGAGAAGAGA
>BLBF01000072.1:11682513-11823910 GCA_015471245.1 Laticauda colubrina
GAAGAGAAGAGAAGAGAAGAGAAGAGAAGAGAAGAGAAGAGAAGAGAAGAGAAGAGAAGAGAAGAGAAGAGAAGAGAAGAGAAGAGAAGATAATTCTTTATTGGCCACACTTTGCAGCATTCTGTGAATAGTGACAAATATCAGCATGGTGCCTCCAACAATCTGGGCCCTCATTTCATCAACCATGGAGGGATGGAATGCTGAATCAATCTTGAGCTGGTCAGGGTCGAACTCCTGGCTGGCTGTGGGCACAATTAGCTTGCAATTCTGCATTGTAACCACTGTGCTACCATGGAAAGTGGTAGAAAGTGATTAGGGACACCTTTTCTATATTGTACTGGCTGGAGGATTCTGGGAATTGACGTCCAGAAGTCTTAAAGTTATCAAGGTTGATCTAGATCTAGATCGAGGTCCTCAAACTTGGCAACTTTAAGACCCATCGGCTTCAATTCCCAGAATTCCCCAGCCAGGATTCTAGGAATTGAAGTCCACAAGTCTTAAAGTTGCCAAGCTTGGAGACCTCTGATCTAGACACTCTAAAATGTTTTTCAGCTTCTGGACTCTCACATCTCTCTCTCTCTCTCTTTCTCTTTCTCCTCCACTTCCAATTGTTGTTTCTTTAGCAGTTGCTGCAGGCACATACCTGCCACCCCTCCAGCAGGTATTTCAAGCTCCTCGTCGGCCTGGGATAGGAACTGTTGGGAAGCCCATCAAGCTCTTGGCCAATTACTTTGAGGTGGACATTCCCAAAATCGATGTCTATCACTATGAAGTTGACATCAAGCCGGACAAGTGTCCACGCAGAGTCAACAGGTAAGGCAAGTATTAGCATTTAGCCATTTCTTCTTCCCTCCAGCCCTCACCAAAAAACCTCAAACACCTCAGGTGAACATGTTCCTCCTCTTCTAGAGTAGGGTTGTCCAACCTAGGCAACTTTAAGACTTGTGGACTTCAATTCTCAGAATTCTGGCTAGGGAATTCTTAAATGTCCATGGAGATTCTCAGTCATCCAGGTGATGGTTGTCCCAAAGGTGTTCTTTTCAAAAGGCAGCTGGACTTGCTTGTTTTGCTTGAAGAACTGAAGAAAAGCTTATTGGATGAGAAGCGATATGTCTTCAAGCAAAAAACAAGAAAGTCCAGTTGTCTTTTGAGGAAAAAAAAAACATCTTTGGGATACAGGTCTTCTTAAAGTTGCCAAGGTTGGACACTCCTTCCTGTCCTAGAGGAAGTACCTGTGGGCTGGAAGAGAAAAAGGCACACAGAGGCATCTCTTCCTGCCTATTGCCAAGTTTTGAGAAGCCCCATTTCTTGGCTGAGCTGTTTTCAGTCTACCTGGTTGCTTGGCCCTATTCAACTTTGCTATGGCTGGAACTGCTGTTCTTGCTAAGGTTGGCTGGGAGGAAAATGACATTTTTTGATGCTCCATCTCCTGTTAGCATGGTGTTTTATGTCCCTTCTCCTCCCTCATCATCTCCGGTCATGCTTTGGTGGCTCAAGAGAAAACAGAGCCTTGATCTTCCATCTCCGTTCAGTTTACAGCAGCTGGGTGGAGCTGGCTGTGGTCCCAGGCTTTTAAAATAGCTGCTCTTAGACAGCTGGGCTGCCATTAAATAACCTCCTTCCTGTAGCAAAATGTTTAAACTTGGGAGGGTCAGAGATCTCAGAGAGCATATGTGAAAATATGAAGCTTCTCACAGCTTTCTGAAGTCCTAGAGTTGGAAGGATCACGGAGGTCCTTGTTTCCAAGTCTCTGTGCAGGAATCGACAGGGAGTCCTTGACTTAGGACTAATTGACCCCCAAATTATGTTCATAAAATGTTAAGTTGAGGCATCATGTACCAGATTTTAAACAACTTATTATTTTTTTACAATGGTCGTTAAGTGACCTCTGCAGGCATTAAGTGAATCCATTTTCCTCCAATGGATTTTTTATTTTTTTTTTGCCAGAAGTAAATTTCAGAAAGGGGCTAAAATGTCACAAATTGCAGACACATATGGCTGAAAAGGTGAGCCAGTTGGCGGGTTGCCAAGGGTCCAAAATGCAATCAAGTGAACATGAATAGCTGTTGTAACTATGAAAATGGGTCATAAGTAACTTTAGGGATGCCTGTCATTATTTGGAATGGTCATTAAGCAACTTAGTAATGGTCATAAGATGAATCAAAACAAGCAAGAGGGCAACTGCAATTGCAAAATGTAAGTTGCAGACCCTTCTCGCACCCCCTGAGCTGAAAAATCACAACCCAGTTTGATCCAATTTATATATTAAATATATCTGACAGTTACTTGATCAAATAGTCAAAATACTCTAGCCGACCCAGTCGGATAAGCTGGAATTTTAACTTTCTGAATCTGAAAACCATTTGGTACATGATCATTCTGGTTGGGCTTCATAGGAATTGAAATCCCATGTTAACTGGAAGAGATTAAAGATCAGAGTTGTAGAGTTCCAAGGGACCCCAACGACCATCTAGTCCAGTGATGGCGAACCTTTTTATTGTGGTGTGCCGAAAGCATGCGCCTGCCAGCATCCACAATGCAATGACCCCTGCCCCCCTACACATATGCACATAACACTCCCCCCGTCTCCTTACCTGCACTGCGCATGCACGCGCCTTCTGATTTTCGGCCCGTTTGAGGCTATTTTCACTCACCCGGGGGCTCGAGGGAAGCCTCTGCAGCCTCAGGAGGCCGAAAAACGGGTCTTCCAGAAATACCGGAAGTGTCCGTTTTTAGCCTTTGGAGCCCAGGGGAGGCTGTTTTCAGCCTTCTGGAGGCTCGAGGGAAGCCTCTGCAACCTCGGGAGGCTGAAAATGGGCCTGTTTAGGCACTTCCGGTATTTCCAGAAGGCCTGTTTTTCGGCCTTCCGAGGCTGCAGAGGCTTCCCTCGAGCCTCTGCGAGGGCAAAAATGGCCTCAAACGGGCCAAAAATCAGCTGGGAGGCGCATGCATGCACAGTGCAGGTAAGTTTGGCTGTGGCACTCTTCACAGATCTAGTCCAACCCTCTGCAGTGCTCAGGACAATCATGATGAGAGGTGAAGTGGGAGATAAGCTGACCAACCTCTTAAAAATCTCCAGATATTAAAAAAAAACACACTCTATAATGTCTGTAGGTGGACTTCAGTAGGGGAAAAATGTTTATGGTAAATATATTAAATCCTCTACTCTACTAATTATTTCATATTTATTATACTTTTTAAAATAGTTTTTGAATTATTACTCTTGTTAGGGCTTTTTTTTCCTTTTCAAGCTAATTTATACAGCCATGTTAAAAATCTTACGGATATTCCTCTTTTTCTAAAATTAGGCAGATTTCTTAACAAAAAATAAATAGTAATAGTCCCTAGACTTACATGGTGTTCCTCAGCAGCCTCTGAGCAGTTTACAACATCAACATATTTCCCTCAATAATTTGGGCCCCCATTTTACCAAACTCCAGGCTGTGGGCAGACTTTTCCTGCGATGTTGCATTCTTAACCACTGCACTACCAGGACTCATAATTCTGCGGCATCATTAAAAATCAGGGTTTTGGCTTGCAAAACTACACCGATTACAACAGTACCCCTCAGGGATCATCTATGCAAAGCAAATACAATATCCTTCGAAATTATTGATTGGCGGTACAGACTATCAGTGTTCCAATGAAACTCCCCATTTCATTCAGCACTCAGAAAAAAGGTTCATCCAAGCAAAAATTTATTGAACAAATCACATTGGCACATCTAGGAAAACCCAAATATGAGAGTTCCGGACTTTCCCTCCCCAATTGAAATGCACAAACCCATCCCCTGCATCACATGGCCTAATCAACGTCCCAACTGGAGACCTTCCTCCAGACACTCTTTCCCAGGTTCAGAGTAACTTGTCCTTGAATTTATGAGAAGAATGTTGTTGAGTCTAACTTTCTACCACTCGACAAAATCCCCCTTCAGCGGGATTTCCCAGGCATAAAAATGTGGCAGCGTTGAGCTTCTAAGTAAAATATGGCTTTCAAATATGACTTCCAATTTGTAAATTCAATGTGCTTGTGTTTGGCCTGGTTCATGTGCAATAAACAATTGTGTTAAGCCTGCTTTAGATCAAAGCTTCCATTTTTTTCTCTGCAACCAATGACTTGAGAAATAGCGGATTTTTTCCCCCTCGGACTCTCAGTTCTAATCATTTTAGCTTCGTAGCAGAATTATATTTAAACGTGTCTTTCTAGCTTTTCCTTTTTCTTTCCTCCTCTCCCCGTCCGATGTCTGTCTGTTGCTTTTTTTTTATTTTTGCAGGGAGGTTGTGGAATATATGGTACAACACTTCAAACCTCAGATCTTTGGAGACCGGAAACCGGTGTACGATGGAAAGAAGAACATTTACACCGTTACAGCTCTGCCTATTGGAAACGAAAGGGTAAGGAGTTAAAAGTCAAGTGCAAAACCTTTTAGATTCAAACTAGGTTGTCTTAACAGTGCAACAGGTTCTGAACATATTGGAGCTACTCTGAGCTTAATGTTCTTCTGGTGTGGTCAGAACATTTCTGTAAGTGTGGAATGGCCTGCTTCTAACTCAGAAAGTGATTAATTCAAAGTGTTTCCCATTGGGAAAAAAGGGGATGAGACAAATGAAACAAAAAAAAATGTTTAAAAATTATGATATTTGTACCGTTGCTTACCCTGCACATCTAAATTATTGTCATGCCCCTGTTGGAATCTGATTCTGAGGGGGAGGTTGAGCAATTGACAGGGAGTGGGAGTGTGGCTCCGGTGGCTGTGGAAGAAACTGGGGAAGGGCACAGTCCAGCTGGGCATTCAGAAGAAGGCCCAGGGCAATCCCCTCTTCATCCTAAGGGCACGCAGGGAGGAATGGGGAAGGGAACAACATGAGTTACGTGGTTTACAGGGAAAGAAAGGGCCCTGATCCCCTTCATTATCTGCAGCTGGGAAAACTGTTCAAAAAGGCAAATTACGCACAGCAAAGTTGTTGGAAGCAAAGCATGCATTATCTTTGTTTGTCAAGGCATATCTGGATTCTGGCGTCATCCCAACTGTGTGTGTTTTGTTACCTTTTGGAAGTCTGCAATTCTTTATCCTGCCCTGTCTCATTAATTGCTGAAGTGTGGTTTGTGTTGGTTTTTATTCATAATTTATATGTACTTTGGGTTCAGACTGAATTTCTTCTCTTTAAAAACTGTTCTTGGGAGAGTTTTTTCTCCAGCCGAAAATAACTGGACATTGGGGGCCAAGTTGTATGTATTAATGGGACTTTACCTACTTTTGTGACTTTGTTGCTTTTGTGCCACACCCTGGATCATCACAATTATATTAAAGTAACCAAAAATACCTTAACAATTCCCAAGGCATGTCGCAACTTTTGAGCAGCTCTAATGTTTGGAAATTGAAAGTTGAAAAATTTGACACACCCTAAAATTTAGACAAACCTTAGTGTTATTTTTCTGAAAGCAAGAAATATTTGCACATCTGAAGTCCTGGACAGGATGATATCATCGTTAAGATATGAAACTAGGAAGAGATTGATCCACTCAGCCATTGAAACTCACTCTCAGCATGCTCACTCTGAGACCAATTTACCTCACGATGTTTATGTGAAAAAAAAATCAAAGGAGGAAAGATGGGAATCCAACAAATAACCACAGATACACCTTGAGTTACAACTGGTCACATTTACATCAGTTTGCAGTGTCCCGTGGTCACATGACCATATTTTAGGATAATTTTGCTGAAAACTGAAAACTTCCAATGGTTCTCTTAACCTCCACTGTAAAAAAAGTTTGTCAAAGTGAGTTGCCTACATGACAGCCACTTTATGATCATTACAGGTTATGACCATCATGGGAAGCCTCCATTAAGATAATATGTTGAGGACCACCTGTAATAGCATGCATGCTTCCTTGCTGTTTCTTGTTTGCAGCATGGGACTGTGATAAAAACAAACAGTTTTTTGGTTTTTTCAAGAGAGTTCTAGGTTTAAAATTTGAATTGTTCCAGGAATATGCAAAGCAGGTGACAGCAAGTTGACATTTTTGGATTAGGGGAAGGAAGCCAAAATTTAAGGGTTCATGTTGTTTCCTTGGTCTTTTGCAGGTTGATTTTGAGGTGACAATTCCAGGGGAAGGCAAAGACCGAATATTTAAGGTCTCCATTAAATGGATGGCCATTGTGAGTTGGCGGATGCTCCATGAAGCTCTAGTGAGCGGGCAAATCCCTGTTCCTTTGGAATCTGTCCAGGCCCTTGATGTCGCCATGAGACACTTGGCTTCCATGAGGTAAAATCTGATTCATATTTTTTTCAACACGAATACCAAGAAGATGCTCATAACTAGCTTGAGATGTGTCTGTTATCATTACTCACTTCCATTCAGTAATCCATCGACCGAACATTTCTCATGTTGTAATTTGTTTTTGTTTTTGTTTTGGCCGGGGGGGGGGGGGGAATGACACCATGAATAAAGATCAAAAAATCCCAGAATGTTTAGGGGAGGAAAGGACAAAATAAGAGTTCTGTTGTGTACATTTCATTGAAATGTGATAAAACCACCAGTATTCGATGTTTCAATAATTTCTAGATGTGGAGACAGGATCTGGGCTTTGCATCTTCTTAGGAGAAGACAACAAAATGAGAAAAATATTGTTTCTGTTGGGCCTCAACTGAAATCAAAGTTGTGAGCTTTCATGAGCACGTAACATGGTTCCTTCTTTCTAATGATCTTCCCAGGTACACTCCAGTGGGGCGTTCCTTCTTCTCTCCCCCTGAAGGATACTATCACCCTCTGGGAGGAGGTCGGGAGGTCTGGTTTGGTTTCCATCAGTCTGTCAGACCCGCTATGTGGAAGATGATGCTTAACATAGATGGTAATGATACTTACACTCCTCCCCGCCCACTCACTCCTTACCCGGCAAACTTGCCTGCTAAATTGGTATTTTTCCTTTTTCCAACCATCAGCTATTCTGCTGTGCCGGGAGATTTAGGTTAGCTAGGAAGCAGGAAATGGTTGGATTTCTTGCTTTCTAGCTAATCTTTAGATGTTCGGCTCTGCTTTTAAGCACAGCCAAACCTCCCTTAGGACTGAAGGTTCTATTATTCAATGCAGACTCATGGCAAGCAAATTTGAGAGAGTGAGCTAGCCGATGGCAGATAGATAGAATAATTATAGCAACTCAATCTGCCTGCCTGCTTTGCCTTATTTTGGGTAAAAGTTGCTCTTTTTTATCAAAAAAATCAATATATAAATATTTATTATATTTACATACAAGCCATGCCCAGCTGGTCACATGACCACCAAGCCACACCCACAAATTAGGCCATGCCCACAGAACCGGTTAGTGGTCCCTGGGATTTAAAATGATGAGTTTGGTGGTCCTGAGGCCCAAAAGGTTGGCGATCCCTGTTCTAGAAGTCATGCTTGATTAACTCTTCTAGAAGTTAGAGAGTAGGCTTTGATTTCATAGTCATTGACATTATAGAAGAATAAATTATGCATCTGTAACTAAAAGAAATCATTAAAAATGTTCAGTGCCTAGAGGAAGAACTTTTCATTGAGGGCATCTTGTTGGTATAAAGAATTTGAAAAGTTATAGCAAAAGAATTAAGGAGCTTAATTATTAATTCTTAAAAGATGTTGGATAAGAATTAAAAAATTGTAGATACCCTGCAAGGGTAGCTGTGGACTGGTTAGTTTGAACAAGGGTGTTCATGACAAGACATGACATTGTTGACATGACATCAGTGCAAGGCATGACATTGTTGTGATTCATGTGCACCTTTAGTGTCTGCCACGGCGTTCTACAAGGCCCAGCCGGTGATTGAATTCATGTGTGAAGTGTTGGACATCCGGAACATCGACGAGCAGCCAAAGCCCCTGACTGACTCTCAGAGGGTTCGGTTCACAAAGGAAATCAAAGGTAAATCATAAAGGCAGGGGGAATTTCAGAGAGGACAGCAGAGATTTGCCTGGCAATAGACTTGAATTTATTTATTTTGGATAATTTATATTGACGCTACTTGTCCATGGCAACGCCAGGCAGCTTACAAAGATATAAAAACACCATATTATAGAAATAAAAAGTAAGATAAAGAAAAAGAACAAAAAAAAAAAATTCTCACCATCCATCCTGGTGACCACACATATTCCTACTAATCATTTAATGGGCTCCCTCCCACTCTGGGTTCCCCAGGCCTGCTGGCAAAGTCATATCCAGGCGGCTTTACAAAGATATAAAAACCATATAAAAGAAATAAAAAATAATAACAAGAAAAATAATAACAAAATAACCCCCTCACTGCCCACCCCGGTGACAACACACATCCATACCAGCCATTTAATGGGGTCCCCCCTGCTCTGGGTTCCCCAGGCCCGCTGGAATTCAGCGACTTCCAAATGAGTGGGGGCCAGTCTAATCTCTTGGGGGGAGGGAGATGATAATGAATGTACCCTCACCAACAAAAATCTGAGATGGATACAGCATTCCAGCTGAGATTTCTACTTGGTGTTTTCCTGAACTTGTATAAAATCCTGAACTGTTGAACTTGGTACTTAACTATCAGTCAGAGTTATGACTTAACCCGGAAAAAGGGAATTATGACCCAGTTCTAAAATTGTGACAGTTCCTCTCTCCCCGCAGTCACTTGAATGCGCTTCAGGCACCTGCAACACAATGGGGATTTTGCAGTAACCGTCCCCTGCCACGCCCACCAAGCCGTGGCCACAAAACCAGCAGTAAGAAAATTTGTATCCCACCACTGAACACAGCTGCATTTATATGACCTTTGTAGTGTCCCACAGTCATGGGAGCACATTTTATGATGATTGGCCGATAACCAGAAGTTGCTTTCAGTTTTTGGTAAAACCATGTCATAGCAAGCAACTGTTTCACTGACTGACCACAGGGTTCATTTAATGACTGCTGGGGAGGGGGAAGGTCATAAAGTCGGGTTGATCATGTGAGCATTCGGATTTATTACCATCACAACATGTCAAGGACTATCTGTAGTGGAAGAAGAAGGAAAAGAGAACAAAATAGCTTCAGATTCTTCTGAGCATGGCGAGAGCTTTGGAAAGAACAGCCAGGATCAGGACCACAGCTTTCTCTTTGCAAAAAAGGGGTGAGTGGCAAAGATGCCCTCTGCAACTCTTGAAAACCCATGCAAGGCATCAAGATTCACACCAGCTTCTTCCAGGTTTTCCTCATATATGGGCATATTTATAGTACAGCAACAGAGCTCTTCTAAGCTTCCACCCTTCTTCTCACTTAAGCAGTGGAATCTTAAACATTTTGGCAGTGGAAAGAAATTAGCAATAGCACTTAGAGCAAGAGTCTTCAAACTTGTAATTTAAGACTTGTGAACTTTCAACTCCCAGAATTCCTGAGCTAACATGACTGGAGGACGAATTCTGGGAGTTGAAGTCCACAAGTCTTAAAGTTGTCAAGTTTGAAGAACCCTGATGTAGACTATATACTACCCCATAGTGCTTTATAGCAGTCTGTGGGTGGATTACAATGTTATATTGCCCCCTAAAATCTGGAAATGATCTCAGAAGGAAGGAAAGCTGAGTCAACCTTGAGCTCCATCAGGATAAAACTCCAAGCTGTGGACAGAGTAAGCCTGCAATACTGCATTCTAACCATTGGATTATGGGGATATCTGCTTGAATGGGAAGGCCTCTGTGTGAAAATAAGTGAACAGAGGGAGATAGTAGAGAATTATATATGTGAAAAAGAATTATCTCATGCCCCAGTCATTCCCTGTTCTGCCCACCACCATCACACGCAGGTCAACCAGAAATGGAGGAATATTCCTGATTACCTTTTTTATTTTTCTCCACCAATTTGTATTTCATCTTTTTCTTTTTAACTGACATGAGAAGTGCTGGTTCTGGACAGAATTAAAAAATAAGATTATTTTTAAGTTGGCAAGGCTTTCTTATCATCAGTTTGATTCTGTGGACCGATGGTGTTCAGAAAGTTTGTGGCACATTCCTGTTGATTTTTTCACAAGTGTATTTTATTGGAAAAGGATCATTGGAGACTGAGATACCTCTAATTTCCCCCCCAAAAAATAAGTATGTTAGGAGTTGGATTGTGTATTTTTAAAAAAATGGTATTTATTTATTTGGGGGATTTATTTATCTTCTCAGTCCAAAATAAATTCTGAGGGTAATTGCTTAGTTATTTCCTGTTTATAATGAAATAATTTATCAGCAACATGAATTCCAGAATAAGCATTTTTTTAAATCTGTAGTGTACAGATTGTAAAATAAGCAAGTATGAAAATATTTTTAATGTCTAATTCTATCAACTGATGGAATCCCACTACTTTCTGATAACTTTGCTGTCATGTTCCAGTTTTAGTGCATGTAATAATAATTGCCTAAATTGGGTACTGAGGAAAATATAAACATGATTAAGGAATCATTCTTTTGTGAAGTATTCTAATTTTAAAAAAAATTGTAATTTCAGAGTTGTGCAAGAATGGATATCTTAATAGATTAGTGCTTGTAAATAGAATAGTATTTGTAATTGTTGAAATCAGAACTTTACAACTTCTATTCATTAAATGCTCACTGGGTTGTAATTTTAATGGAGAATCTTGTGAACTAAAATGGAATAACTAAAATAGAATGGAGGTAGGAGGCAGCTTTGAATGAAACCAAAACTACAATTCCTTGTAAACTTAATCTTCTCTTTCACTAGGTTTGAAAGTGGAAGTTACTCACTGTGGACAAATGAAGAGGAAATACCGCGTCTGTAATGTCACTCGGCGTCCAGCTAGTCACCAAACGTAAGGCAGGAGCAGTAGAGTGAAGAAACATAGGCAGGTAGTCCTCGTTTAATGACCACAGTTGGGACCAGCAGGTCAGTTGTTCAGCAAAGTGAACATGAAACCACAACTGTGCTTATAACCTTCCTTTAGCTTTGCTTTGCTTTATGGATCTGCGAAGGTCATAAATGCAGATGTCGGTGGCAAAGTTTTTTTATCACTGTCATAACTGCAGACGGTCACTATCTGAGGCAGTTGCTTAACGAGGACTACCTGTACCAAGAACACAAACTCTGCCTTTTACACTCATGCATGCAATTTTGTAAGGTGAGCTTGTGTTGTGATAATGCGATACAGGTTTTGTCCTTTGGATGCCCTGGTGCAGGGGTCCCCAGCCCTCCAGTCCATGGACTGGTATCAGTCTGTGGCATGCCAGCAACCAGCCTGCACAAACAAGCAAAGACCCATCTGTGGGATGCAGGCAGCAAGCAAAACTATGCCCCCTTCGGTCCTCGGAAAACCTCTCCATAGAAGTGCGCAAAAGATTGGGTCCTTTGTCCTGGGAGTTTGTCTGGAGGCCTCAGAGGAGTGAAGCTGAATCTTTTTTCATCTGTGAAAAAGATTCTTGAAATCTGTGATCTGTGAAAAAATTCATCTGGCATTGGGTCTCTAAGGTTGCTCTGGTTCTCTTTGTACAGGTTCCCCTTGCAGCTGGAGAGCGGACAAACCGTGGAATGCACCGTTGCACAATACTTCAAACAGAAGTACAACCTGCAGCTGAAGTACCCTCACCTGCCCTGTCTTCAAGTCGGCCAAGAGCAAAAACACACCTATTTGCCCCTGGAGGTAAAAAGCATGTGCCTGGGGCTGGGCTGGTGGTAGTTCTGGGCAGGGATCATTGAGGGTAATCCCCGTACAGAACCTACTAATGCAGTCATTACTCTGTTCTTTGCTCTGACTCCTTCTATCTTCATGTGGTGGAATGTAGTCTGGATTCCCAAGAGAGAGGAGTTGCATTCCAGAGAAGCAAGTCCCAAAGGTGCTTTTTCAAAAGACAAACTGGCCTGTCTTTATTTTTCCTTGAAGACGTTTCACTCCTGATGCAAGATGCTTTTTCGATTCAGAACTGAAGAAGCTTCTTGGATGAGAAGCAAAATGTCTTCAGGGAAACACAAAGAAAGTCCAGTTGTCGTTTGAAGAAGCACCTTTGGGACAACCATGACCTGGATGGCTGAGAATCTCCAGAGACAAGAGATAGCAAAGTTTAGATAGTTTGATTGGGAGAAAAAAAGTCAAGACAGCTCCTCCTTAGAAGTTCTCAAAGCCTTTAATGATACAGGTAGTTGCTTTAGTTTCGTAAGATTTCAGTCTATAATGATTGCTCCCTATTAGTATCAAATAATTTTATGCAGCAATATGGTCACTAAGCAGTGATATATATTAAAAGGTGAATATGAAAACACATATGTGTCTCTTTGGAAATGCAAATATAAGATATATAACAAGCAATAAGAATGAATGAAATACAGGAGATAAAAGTACAATCATAATTGAAGTAATACAAAAATACAAGTGAGTATATAAATCAGAATGTTCTATTAGTATTTTTATTGCTGCTGCTGATCTTATCAAAGTGGTTGTGTGGGAGAGTGATGCTCTCTAGAACTAGCTAACTCTAAGCTATCATGCAACATGTTGGATTTTGGCTCAGCATGTTGTGTGAATCTAATCTTCGTGGTTTGTAAACCCTGATTTGTAGCTGAGTTCGCTGTGTGGGCTTCAGGAACAGGAGCATGTCCAGCAAAGTGAAACTAAGCAAATCAACTCTTAATGTGATGAGTTGTCCCAACGAGTTTTGTTTTCCTCAAACTAGGGTTTGGCAAAATCTGGACGATACACAAAACCCGAAATCGTCATTGTTTTCATCCCCTTTTGAGTTCAAGGAAAGGTGGTCGCTTTAAACAAATACCTGCCTCCTCCTTACCCATTTTCCAGGTGTGTAACATTGTGGCTGGCCAGCGGTGCATCAAAAAACTGACGGACAATCAGACGTCTACCATGATCAAAGCTACAGCACGGTCTGCTCCTGACAGGCAAGAAGAAATTAGCCGCTTGGTAAGTACCACATCCTTTCGTCAGAACCATGCCAGAATGGGAGGTAACCTTTTTTGCGCTCGCATGAGGTTGGTAGGAAGCTCAGAGCTGTGTGCTGCTGTAATTCAGAAGGAAGAGAGTGCAGGAGTTTCATTTTTGGCTCTGGCTAATAACATACCAGCTGTGTACACTTCAGTGTACATGTGGTCCGCATTTTACAACTATTCATGTAACTGCTGTTCAAAATTACCATGCTGCTGAAAAAGTGACTTATTACCATCAAACCTGGCAACTTTAGCATAGGTGGACTTCAGCTCCTGCAATTGCTGGCTGGGGAATTGTGGGAGTTGAAGTCCACCCATCCTAAAGTTCCAAAATTGAGAAATACTACCCTAGAGAGACTATCTTGTTTGAAAACTTCATCCTCCCTTTGTCTTGTAGATGAAAAATGCCAGTTATAACCTGGACCCATACATACAAGAGTTTGGCATAAAAGTGAAAGATGACATGACTGAAGTGACTGGGAGGGTCTTGCCAGCCCCGATTTTACAATATGGAGGCCGGGTGAGTAGTAAGGAGCCTCTGGGCTGCTTTTATTCACAAGCACGACTGGAGCCTGAGATGTTTATTTGTTAACTCATATCAGTTCATCCTTCAGAAACTGGAATAGCAGGTAGCTTTCTGAGACCCTTATCCAGGGCTCCCCAAACTTGACAACTTTAAGACTTGTGGACTTCAACTCCCAGCATTGCTGGCTGGAGAATTCTGGGAGTTAAAGTCCACATGTCTTAAAGTTGCCAAGTTTGGAGACCTCTGATCTTAGCTGTGATCTTAGAAAAGTTAACAGAAGGGAAAGAAGTTTCTATTTCTCTAAGGTAAAGGTTCCCCTCGCACATACACGCTAGTCGTTTCTGGCTTTAGGGGACGGTGCCCATCTCCATTACAAAGCCAAAGAGCCAGCGCTGTCCGAAGACATCTCCATGGTCATGTGGCCAGCATGACTAAACGCCGAAGGTGCAAAGGGCTCCCTATTTTTCTACTTGCATTTTTACATGCTCTCGAACTGCTAGGTTGGCAGAAGCTGGGACAAGTAAGGGGAGTTCACTCCATTACACGGTGCTAGGGATTTGAATTGCCGAATTGCTGACCTTTCTGATCGACAAGCTCAGTGTCTTAGCCACTGAGCCCCCACGTCCCTTCTATTTCTCTAGAAGCATCTTTTTTTAAAAAAAAATCTTCCCTAGCAAATCATAGAATTGTAGGACTGGAAGGGATCTTGGAGGTTTTCTATTCCAGGGGTCTCCAAGCTCCATGCCGCAGCCTACTACTGGGTCTGCTTAGTCAAGACAGAATAAGGCAGACTTATGCTATCCCAGTCAAATGCTTGCGTAGTCCATTTTTGAAATTCTTACTAATGGAATGCCCACAATCCTAGAAGGCAAGCTATCCCTCCCCAGAAGCCAAAATCTTTGAGCTATGGATTTTGTCAGGCTCAAAGGAATAGGATCACACAATAAGTTTCAGATAAGATTCATTGCTCAAGTCTATATACAAGAATCTAGTCAGCCAGCAAAATTGGGGCTAGATAGGAGCCAGCAGAATTCAAGGGTGGGGGTGGGGGGGCTGGACTTGGATCACTTGTGGCAACATGATGACTCCAGGCTGATTCCTCTCTTGGTGCCTCCCCAGGCTCTGCCACTCCTTCTGCTACAGTTCTTTTTATTTTTTAAAGCATTTTCCTCCCACAGAACCGTGCCATCGCCACGCCCAATCAGGGAGTCTGGGATATGCGAGGGAAGCAATTCTACAATGGGATCGAGATCAAAGTGTGGGCCATCGCCTGCTTTGCCCCTCAGAAGCAGTGCAGAGAAGAAGTGCTGAAGTGAGTGAGTGGAGTGCATGGGAAAGGGGAAGAAATGAGCTCAAGCCAGGCCTGGAACACACCCTGTTTTGAAAAACTGGGTAGATACTTCTGGTTAAAAGAGGCAGGTTGCGGTTGCATAAAAATAGTGCAAGGGTGTCAGCCACAACAGAATATCTGGAAGCAATTTAACTCAAATATCCCCTAGTGCCCAGCATGAAACAAAATGGTAATTGCAATAGAAGATAATATTTGTAGCTCAGGGTTAAAATTAAAGGTGCTGGTGCTTTCTGAGCTTGGTTGTTTTTCTTGCAGGCGTTTCATTACCCAACTAGGTAACATCATCACTGCTAATAATGTAACCTAGTGGGGTAGTGAAACATCAGCAAAAAAACCAGCGAGAACACCAAGGAATAATTCCTTTGTAATAGCTTGGGTGGGTGGGGGGAGAATTACACTTCTTGCTGGCTGGAATGTCAAACGTGGCAAGATGGCTGGGTTCTTACACAGAATATCCAAGATTCCACATGAAAACAGTTGTAAAATTAAAGGTTTGCTGATTTTCATCGTTTTTTGAGATTTAAAAGACATCCTCTATGGATGATATGCAAAATCTTACACATTGCTAATGCATAGAAGCTTCCAGGTTGAAACTGTAGGTTGTCCAGTCAAGGATCTGTCTCTGCTCGGATTAGATCATGTTCGGCTCAATGGAGAATGATTTGCTGGAAACAAGCTTATTTCCTGTCTTCCCAAAGGGAAACAATTCACAAAGTATGGGAATATTGATACCATACATTCACTCTCAACTTTGGTAAAGTTAAGATGTGTGGACTTCTAGGGAATTCTGGGAATTGAAGTCCCCACATTTTAATCTTTTTAGTTATACCAAATAGTAACCCCTAGCCGTTTGTTTCCTCCTGAGTGGTGGCATATCAGTTGTGAAAAATTCATCTGCACTCTTCTGATCTGACTTTTTGTTTTCTTTGAATAGGAACTTTACGGACCAGCTGCGCAAAATTTCTAAGGATGCAGGGATGCCAATCCAGGGCCAGCCTTGCTTCTGTAAATATGCCCAAGGTGCTGACAGTGTGGAGCCCATGTTCCGACACCTTAAGAACACATATTCAGGACTCCAGCTCATCATCGTCATCCTGCCGGGAAAGACCCCAGTATACGGTATGTCATCAGAATGGGCGGTCAGGAAGAACATTTGAGAAGTGTAGTCTTTATTTACTGCCTACCTGTTCTGGCTGTGGAATTCTGGCAGTTGAAGTCCACCCATCTTAAAGTTGCCAAGGTTGAAAAACACTGCATTAATCTAACCAACTTGGAGTATTAAAAAGTTTGAAACAACTCAAGATTTCTCTGTTCCTTACAGGACTTTGATTTTATTCTCCACCGTGTTAGCGGAGGTTTTCCTAAAGGGAGATGCTTCAGCCAAACTTGTAGTCTTAAAAAGTTAAACAAGAACCGTCCTTTTGTGATGACCCCTGATCTCTGATGCTTTGTTCTTTCCCTGCAGCGGAGGTGAAGCGTGTAGGGGACACTCTTCTGGGCATGGCCACTCAGTGTGTGCAGGTCAAAAACGTGGTGAAGACTTCTCCCCAGACTCTTTCCAACCTCTGTCTCAAGATCAATGTTAAACTTGGGGGAATTAACAATATCTTGGTGCCCCATCAGCGGTACGTATTGCTCGGGCTTGAAGGGAGACCACTTGCTTTGTCCCTACTCGCTACTTTAGTTACATTCTCTCTCTTTGTCTTTTGAGCTTGGGGAAAACTCCCAAGTCCTTTGTAAAATTGATCGTGAAATCTATGAGGACTGGTCATAAATAGGTCTTTTCGATGCTGTTGTTAATTTGAATGGTCACTAAAGAAATGGTTGTCAGTCAAAAACTCCCTGTAGTATCTTCTTACCCTCAGTCATCTCAGAATCGATCCTTTGTATTAAAACTCCTGCTTCATGTTGCTTCTAGATCCGCCGTTTTTCAGCAGCCGGTTATATTCCTGGGAGCTGATGTGACTCATCCACCAGCTGGTGATGGAAAGAAGCCCTCTATAACAGCTGTAAGTTCACTTTTCCAAAGTCGTGGCCTTGAACAAAGCAAAGATAGCTCAGCTTTGGAATTCTGATGGAAACGGGGTCTCAGCAGAAGACCACATTTTGGGAGTCCTCCTCCTTCTCCCTCTCCTCCCTTCCTCTTCTCTCCTCTCCTCTCCTTATTTAGATGATTAAAGCAAGAGTGGGACTTCATGTTTCCCTAATGTTCTTCTCCTGATCTCCATCTTCTGTATATTGTTTCACTCTAACCAGCTGCAGTTTAGTCAATAATCCACGTTCAAGCATGGTTTACGCTCAGCGCTTTATATCAACTGGTGTCTTCCCTTCCTCCTAAACTCCCCTTCCCCAAAAATGCTATATAAAGATTTGAGATCTACCTAACATCTGTTGCCTCCCACTTTCACTGTGAGCGAGTCATAGACATTGCCTCTTTGTTGACGGCAGGTGGTGGGCAGCATGGATGCCCACCCAAGCCGCTACTGTGCCACGGTTCGGGTACAGCGGCCACGCCAGGAAATCATTGAAGACCTTTCCTATATGGTTCGAGAACTCCTCATCCAGTTCTACAAGTCCACACGCTTCAAGCCGACACGGATTATCTTCTACCGGGATGGTGTGCCTGAGGGACAGCTGCCACAGGTGAGGAAGACTTCTCCTTGCTGCCACTTCTAGAAAATCAGGTGCTACATAGAAAGAGGAGTTTACTCTCTGGTTCACCTTGGGTTGGTAGAGCCACCTTCCCTTCTTTAGATCAGGGGTCTCCAACCTTGGCAACTTCAAGACTTGTGAACTTCAACTCCCAGAACAAAGCTGGCTGAGGAACTCTGGGAATTGAAGTTTACAAGTCTTAAAGTTGCCGGTCTTCCGGTTTGAGCTTCTTCAGCAACAGACTGAAACCTCGTCTCTGCGATGCTTCAATCTGTGCTCGCCGCTGGAGCGCCCTGAGCCAGCTGGTTTCAGGGCTAAGCCGCCCCGTAGAGGTGGTAAAGAAGGGGGAGAGTGCCTGCAGGGTTGAGGAGAGCCGCATTTCTCCTCCCCAGCTGGCCATTACTCCCTTTCCTGAAGGCGGTTGCAGCAGTGGTCAGAAATGGCCACCACAAAGAAAGACTCGACCGGAAAAGGATGTGCAGGAGGAAGATAAGAGAAAGTGTTGGTTGACTGGGTCAAACAGCAAAAGCAACAAATAAGGTACCCTGGAATTGAAACTATTTAAAAAAAACAACAATAACATTGTTCCCTAAGAAGATTTTGAAGCTGCGAAGGAGAGAGAAAAGGGAAAAGATTTGGGTTTTTTTCTCCTTTTCCTATACTGACAGCTAAGAGACTTAAGCAAGAAATTGAAAAAAAATCCACTTTGACATCAATAGGCATTTAATGCTGAAAATAAAAAGTCAAAGGGATAATAAAGATTTTTGGATAATTAAAAGCTTTTGAAAACACAAGTCTTAAAGTTGCCAAGGTTGGAGACTCCTGCTTTAGATGCTTGAGGGTCCACAACCTCCCAATATTTATTGCACAACTTCCAGGTAGTCCTCAGCTTGAGACTGCAGTTGTGATCCAGATTTCTATTGCTAAGCAAGGCAGTTAGTTTTATCACTTTTCCTTCACAGTTGTTGAGCAGATCACTGCTTGTTAAAAGAACCAGCAGCAACTTTTGTTTTTCTTTTTGCAATTGTCATAAATACATGCCAGTTGCCAAGCGCCCAAATTTTGATCCTGCAACTGTGGGAAGGGCTGGAAAGTTAATAAGTGCAAGAACTGATCATAAGCCACTTTTTTTTTCAGAGCTGTTGTAACTTCCAACACTAAATGGTCACTAAATGAAAATTGTAAGTTGAGGATTCATAGTCATGTTATAGCTGAGTTTTTCCTGGATCTTCCTAACTTCTAATCTTCAGTGATCTGCTTCTTTGCAATCGAGAGCTACACATTTTGCCAAGGTTGAACACCTCTGATCTCTACAGTCTGTTCTGGGTCCTTTTGGGGAGGGGGCACAAAATAATACTCCCAAGCAGAGATGGTATTCAACAGGTTCTGACCAGTTCTGCAGAACCGGTAGTGGAAAATTTGAGTAGTTCGGAGAACCAGCCAATATCACTTCTGACTGGTTCCGACCCCATCTATTCTCTGCCTCCCAAGTCCCAGCTGATTGGCTGGGTCTTTGGTTGCCCTGCACAGGAGAACGGAGCTGGAAAGCAGGTTAGCGGGGCAGGGAGGGAATGGGGATTTTGCAGTAACCTTCCCCTGTCATGCCCACCAAGCCATGCCCACTGAACCGGTAGTAAAATTTTTTGAATAGAATAGACTTCTTTATTGGCCAAGTGTGATTGGACACACAAGGAATTTGTCTTGGTGGAAATGCTCTCAGTGTTCATAAAAGAAAAGATAACAGACAATAGATAATCAGAGTTGGAAGGGACCTTGTAGGTCATCTAGTCCAAACCCCTGCCCAAGCAGGAGACCCTGTACCATTTCTGACAAATGGCAGTCCAGTCTCTTCTTGAAAGTCTCAACTGATGGTGCACCCACAACTTCTGTTCCATTAGTTGATTGTTCTCACTGTCAGAAAGTTTCTCCTTGTTTCCAGGTTAATTCTCTCCTTGTTCAGTTTCCATCCATTATTCCTTTGTCCCAACCTTCAGGTGCTTTAGAAAACAGCTCAACCCCTTCCTCTTCCCTGTGACAGCCCCTCAAATATTGGAAGACCGTTATCATGTCTCCCCTGGTCCTTCTCTTTACTAGACTAGCCAATCCCAGTTCCTGCAACTGTTTGTTGTATGTTTTAGTCTCCAGTCCCCTAATCCTCCTGGTTGCTCATCTCTGTACTTTTTCTAGAGTCTCAACATCTTTTTTATAATGTGGTGACCAAAACTGGATGCAGTACTCTAAGTGTGGTCTTACTAAGGCTTTATAGAGTGGTATTAGTACTTCCCTTGATCTTGATTGTATCCCTCTGTTAATACAACTTCGGATTGCATTGGCTTTTTTGGCAGCTGCTGCACATTGGTGGCTCCTATTTAGCTGGTTGTCCACTAAAACTCCAAGATCCCTCTCCCAGATACATTCGTCAAGAGTCAAGAATCCCACCACTGCTCCCAAGTGGGCTTCTCAGGGTCTTCTCTATTCATTGTGTTAGTTTATTTTCCTTCTTCCCTTCAGATCCTCCACTATGAGCTTCTGGCCATCCGGGATGCTTGCATCAAACTGGAGAAGGATTACCAGCCGGGCATCACCTACATTGTGGTTCAGAAAAGGCACCACACTCGCCTCTTCTGTGCAGACAAGAATGAGAGGGTGAGGCTCAGAGATGGTCATGGGTGGTGTAATGATGGTGGAGGTTTATAGGATTCTGCATTGGGGTTTTATTCCGGTAAGCTGCCAGTGTCCCCGTGAGTTGGGCAGCTGTATAGGTAGCCCTCAAAGTACGACTACAATTGAGCCCAACATTCCTGTTGCTAAGCGAAACGTTTAAGTGAATTTTGCTCCATTTTGCTATCTTTCTTGTCACTGTTGTTAAGTGAATCACCACAGTTGTAACATTAGTAGCACAGTTGTTAAGTGAATCTGGCTTCCCCATTGATTTTGCTTCTTGAAAGGGGATTGCGTGAACCTGGAACACGACAACTGTCATAAATATGAGTCAGTTGCCAAGTCTCTGTATTTTAGTTTATTGTCATTGTATCTCCTACAATGAAGTCAAACACCATCTTCAGTGCACATCATGACCATGAAAATAAACACAAACACACATCTTTCACCCATCACCCATTGAATTGAAAACCCCCGACACGACACCAACACTGCACTATACAGCAGAATTCAAAAGAGCTCCTGTCCTGGGATAGAAGCTGTTTTTCAGTCTATTTGTCTGTTTTTATTATTCTGTACCGTCTGCCAGATGGTAATAGTTCCAAAAAAGGGTTCCCAGGATGAGATGGATCTTTGAAAATGTTTTGAACTTTCTTAAGGCAGCGGGAACTATAATGCTCTTCCAAAGAGGGGAGAGGGCAACCAATGATCCTCCAGGCAATGACGTTAACCCTCTGGAGCGCTTTCCTATCTGCCACTGTGCAATTGGCAAACCATGCAGAGGTGCAACAAGTTAAAATGCTCTCGATGGTGCAGCGGTAGAAGGTCACCAGCAGTTTTTCATTCAATTGTTGTTTTCTGAGAAGTCTCAGGTAGTATAATGTCTGCTGGGCCCTTTTGACCAGGGTTGTAGTGTGGGCACCCCAGGTCAGGTTCTCTTTTAGGGTAACACCCAGAAACCTAAAACTGGCCACTTGCTCCCCTCAGTCTCCATTGATCGCATGACTGTGGGGATATGGCAATGGTCATAAGTGTGGAAAATGATCATAAGTCATTTTTTTTCCACTGCCATTATAACCGAACAGTCACTAAATGAACTGTTGGAAGTCAAGGGCTACCTGTATAAATTTTCCATATAAATAAATACATTTCACAATTCAAAGGCTGCTTTGACAGCTTAATCTGAGCATCAATGGTCATAGCACTTGGACTTAAATACTGCTTCACAGTGCTTTACAGCCCTCTCTTAGCGGTTTAGAGAGTCAGCATATTGCCCCCAATAATTTGGGTCCTCATTTTACCCACCTCGGAAAGATGGAAGGCTGAGTCAACCTTGAGCCTGGCAAGATTCGAACTGCCAAATTCAGTCAGCCGACAGTCAGCAGAAGTAGCCTGCAGTACTGCATTCAACCACTGGGCCATCACAGCTCATCAAGACTTGTCTTCAACTCTTTCAAAGTATAGATCAATGGTCCTAGAATGGGAGGGGTGACTTGAGCGTATCCTGGGAATAACGGAGCCATCTGTAATGGCTTGTATGCGAATTGAGCTTCCGGTCTGGGCTTGTGGGCTGTGCTGGTGTAGAACAGCAGAGTTTCTTTGTGGAAGGAGTGAAATGATTTGAGCCCCAGAAAGGAACCACTTGAGTCAAACCGTTTTAAGAAACACAGATTTGGAGAAAGGTGAAGTTGCTGGACAGCAGACATTAGAAGCCGTGGGGAAGCCTTACCCCAGAACCATGCATGATGATAAATAAACCAATCACACACCTACACAGGCAGTCCTCGACTTACGACCACAACCGACCCCCAAATTTCTGTTCCTAAGCAAGACAGTTCTTAAGTGAGTTTTCCCCCATTTTTCTTGCCATAGCTGTTAAGTGAATCACTGCAGTTCTTAAGTGAATCTGGCTTCCCCATTGACTTTGCTGGTGAGAAGCTTGCAAAAGGGCATTGTGTGGCCCCGGGACACTGCGACCGTCAGTTGCAAAGCATCCAAATTTTTAGCGCATGACCACGGTTTGTATGTAAGAAAAATGTTACTTTTAAGTTACTTTTATTCTGTGGTGTTGTAACTTGTAAGCCGAGGACTCCCTGTAACTCAAACTGCACTGCAGAATTGTAGAATTAAAGATCTTGGCAATTTTTTATGGAAACCTGGTCCCACTTTTTTCTGGTACCCTTGCCATTGCTATTGTATTTAACTATGTTTCTCTCTCTCTCTCTCTCCCTCCCTCCCTTTCTCTCCCTCTCCCCCCCCTCTCTCCGTCCCTCTCTCCCTTCCCCTCCCTCCCTCTCTTTCTCCCCCTCCCTCCCTTTCTCTCTCCCTCCTTCCCTCCCTTCCTCCCTCCCTTTCTGTACCTCTCCCTCCCTCCCTTTCTCTCCCCCCCCCCTCTCTCCCCTTCTCTCGGTCCCTCTCTCCCTTTCCCTCCCTCCCTCTCTCCCTTTCTCTCTCTCTCCTTGCAGATTGGCAAAAGTGGGAACATACCAGCAGGAACTACTGTCGATACAAACATTACTCACCCTTTTGAGTTTGACTTCTACCTGTGCAGTCATGCCGGCATTCAGGTACCTTTTTTTTAGCAGCTTCCTGGCAGAGATGGGTAAGGCAGGCCTCCTTCCAGGTGGGCTGGACTTCATATCCCAGCATTCTGTGCCAGGACTACAAATTCTAGAGATGGAAGGCCACATTTTGGGGAGGGGGGTTGACAGGACAGCCAAACTGAATCAGCGAGCGGAACAACTTACCGTAATCAGATGGCCACCCATCCTACGAGGGGTACAGACAGTCCTTGACTTATGACCATTAACTGACTTTGCTTGCCAGAAGTTTGCAAAAACATGGTCAGGTGACCCTGGGACACTGCCATCGATGTAAATATGAGTCAGATGCCAAGTGCCTGAGTTTTAATCCTGCGATGACGGGGATGCTGCAGTGGTTGTAAGTGTGAAAAAAAAAGATAAGTCACTTTTTTCAATCGGCTGGAACATCAAACGGACATTCAGTGAACTGTTGTAAGTAGAGGACTGTCTGTACCTACTTTTTTTACTGCACCTCCCACCCCAACATCCTGCTATCGTTGTGCTGGTCATGTTTCTCGACTCTTTCCTTCCTTCCTTCTCCCCTAGGGTACCAGCAGACCCTCCCATTACTATGTGCTTTGGGACGATAACCGGTTTACAGCAGATGAGCTTCAAATTCTCACCTACCAGCTTTGCCACACCTACGTCCGTTGTACACGCTCTGTTTCTATCCCAGCACCAGCATACTATGCCCGATTGGTGGCCTTCCGGGCACGATACCATCTTGTAGACAAAGAGCATGACAGGTGAGTAGCTGCCCCCAATGAAGATGCTCCTTGTAGAGTCCAATGTCCGCCACTGGGTGGCGCTAGTGAGTTAGAGGTGCTGGTCTTCTCTGAGCTGGGCTATTTTCTTGGAAGACCTTTTATTGCCTGATATAACTGATACTCAGCCTGGTAACAAAAAGTTGTCCAACAATGCCACCTCAAATACAAACAGGTATTGCAGCTAAATCTTGGCTTGGAAGCTGTAAGTTACACTGGGGAGGGAGGATGCCATAAGTGGGGAATTAAGGATCTTCAGAAAGAAATTATACTAACAGTACAGGTAGTCCTCGACTTACGACCACAACTGAGCCCAACATTTCTGTTGCTAAGTGAGATGTTTGTTGAATGAATTTTGCCCCACTTTTACGACCTTCCTTGCCAAAGTTGTTAAGTGAACCTCTGCAATTATTAAGTTAGTATCTCGGTTGTTAAGTGAATCTGGCTTCCCCATTGACTTTGCTCATCAGAAGGTCGCAAAAGGGGATCCCGCAACCCCTGACTACTGCAACCATCATAAATATGAGTCAACGACTAAATTGCATTTGAATTTTGATCACGTGACTATGGGGAAGCTGCAATGGTCATAAATGTGAAAAATGGTCATAGGTCACTTTTTTCAGTGCCATTGTAACTTGAAATTGTCATTAAATGAACTGTTGTAAGTCGAGGACTACCTGTGTTTCACTTAAATAAAGGCTTTGTCAGGATTTCAGCGGTTACCCCCATTTCAATCAGGAGTCTCGAGTCAAACTTCCCAAACTTCAAAAGGATTTATTGGGAGTTAACATATCCGGCACTGCCTGGGTGTAGTCGACTCTGAGACACATAATTCATTGTCACCCTTGATCCTGGTTTTCCCCTCACCCCCTGGATGTATCATAATTCCTCTTCTCTAATGGGAGACATCCCTAGCCCGGAGTCATCAATCATGCTCTCCAGTTAGAATTTTGCACGGCAGGAACTTCAATCACCTAGTTACTATCTTTGAAAGCATTTATGGAATGCAGTTTCGGTTTGCAAGCTGCTGCACTGCTCCCCCCTCCCTTTCTGTTGGCAGCTCTAAAAGACCATAGAAATATTTTATGAGTTGACAGGCTTCATGTCTGCTCAGAGGATTGTTCAGTGCTCCACACTAATTCTCCAGCATGTCGTCCAAAGGCAAAAAGCTGCCCTCAGCCTGGAAAAGGGTTTGTCCCTTTAGTTCAGGGGTGCCAAACAGAAGGCCACGGAGCCGTCCTGTATCGCTTCGGCCTGGTCTACCCAGTGCAAAGAGGAAACATGCCACTAGTTTGGGGAGTGGCGTCAAGCTGGCCACGCCTACCTGGTCAGCCAGGCCCACCTGGCCCCCAGAGGCCTACCACAGCCCTGATGCAGCCCTCAATGAAATTGAATTTGACACCTCTGCCCTAGTTTGTCTCTAATGCCCTTAGACTAATGGAGGAGGAAAAAAAAACTTTTTATCTAGCAGAGGTGTGCAGTTTGTCTAGAGCAGTGTTTCCAAGGATGGCAACTTTAAGATGCTGGCTGGGGAATTCTGGGAGTTGAAGTCTTAAAGTCCCCTGGAATAAAAGCTGTGCCATTTTATGCTGACAGTGATTTCCCTGCCAAGAGAAATCTGCCATCCTCATGCCTTTCTTTTTCCTGATTAACGCTCTGTTTTAACCCACCCACCCCCATTCCTTTTCCTCTTCCCTTTTAGTGGAGAAGGCAGTCACATCTCCGGCCAGAGCAACGGCCGAGACCCTCAAGCTCTCGCCAAGGCTGTGCAAGTTCATCAGGACACTTTACGTACCATGTACTTTGCTTGAAAACCCAACATTTTTACCTCACTCCAGAAAGCTTTCTGATTGGTAGGAGCCATACAAAAAAGAGAGAAAGAAAGAAAGAGAGAAAGAAAGAAAGAAAGAAAGAAGAGAAAGAAGGAAAAAAAGAAACATTGGAGCACCTTGTGGTTATCCAATGGAGAGATCACTGCAGGCCGCGGACAAAACATTTCTAGGAAACAACCCTTGTTTTCCAAGGTCAACGCAGGAGAACTGCATCACCTTTGTAGTATTAAAACAAGAGAGACTTTCTGCTTTTCAGGCTTTCCAGTTACCTGACCAAACAAATGCAAAATATTGAAACCGTGGGAGGGAATCTGTCCTTCAATTAAAAAAAACAAAACAAAACCCCACAGGTTTTCATCACTGGGATGGTGGGCAAGAGAGACAGGAGACGCAATATTAGACTTCTGACTGTGAAATAAGAAGAATTCCAGTCCTTTTAATGCCCCAATCAAAAATGCTGTTTCTTATTGGTTCAGGGTGGGGTGGGGGTGGGGGGGTGGGACTTGTAGAGCCTTAAAACAGATGACTAGATTTATAAAAACTAATATTTTAGGATACAAAATGCTTTAATTGGCAAAGAAGAAAAGAAGCCAGTAGTTTATAGATGAATTTTAACACAGTTATCCCTTCTCCACAGAAGAGGAAAATAATATGAATTTTCCCCCCTCTCCTTTCTATATAATAATGGTGTAAGGTACCTGCAGCACTTACCACAAAAGGAAACTTGTCTTCCGTCTGTTTAAAAAGTGAGTTGGCTGCTGCCCCCTTAATGCGGCAGAAACACACCGTGGGCGAGTGCCTTACTGCTGCAAAATGATGACATTTTTTTTCACCTTTCAAACTGAAAAGAAAAGGAAAAAGGGAAGGGAAGGAAACCAACAATGCTCTTGACTTGATTTGGTCGTGGTCCAGATCTCTAGCTTGAAAATGTCTGTGTTTTGGGGTTTTGTTGATGTTCATCAAGCATACCATTTCATTTTCGCTCACAGCCTCGTGGTGGATTACAATTCTGTGCACTTTTATCCTGATATAGAAATACGGAGACCTGCTGATGATAAAAACCTGTTGTTTTTTTTGATGAATTGCAATTGATGGAATTGCTTCTGATGTATTTCTTGTGTGGTGATTTTTCCCCTCCTTTTTAATTTAAAGAACGCTGCATTTTTGATGAACAGGGTGTGTGTAAAAGGAAGTGTCTTTTGTCTGCCCTGCAAGCACAAAAAAAGAACTCTGCTATCAATTCATGTCCTGATTTTTTTAATATATGGATGAAATTTTTTATTATCAAGTATTTTTATACGATGCTGAGTCTATTGCCAAAACATACACTCAAATTCTCACTGTTTACATCATTTTCCCTCCTTTATCTCTGTCCAACATTTTGGGAATATTACAGTAGATCGCTTGATCATCACAAAAACTCAAATTGGCATTATATCGAGAAGATTTCCAGGTGGCTGAGTTTCCCAGGGGCGGCCAGAATCTTCGTGCTGTATAGTGAAGGAATGATCATTTCATTTCCCGCAGTTGTGTAACTCCGATGTCTTTTCAAGCCTTATGTTGTTTTTCTATGACAGGAAAGATGGACATAAATCAAGACCATTTCTCCAGCTTGCTTTGAGATCAGAACACTGAAACGCACTTCGCTGTTTGTCCATAGAAATGGATCCTGATTTTCTAGGGAAAAAACAAACCAGTCCTTTTACCCGTGGCTGTGAATTTTCCTTCCTGCAACAAACACCTTGGATAGGAAATATCCTGGACCGTGCTGGCCCCTTGCAAACCAATTTTGGCTGCTCAGAAGGAAGCCTGTGCCATAAAGTTGTCTCCAAACCATATCCTGTCACTTCAGAGTTGTATCTTCGAGTGCCAAAGTGATCTTTCAACATCAGCCACAGCAAAAGATCCCTTCTCTCCCATAGAGCTGCACAACTCTTTATAATAAAAGAATTTTTTTATTGGCCAAGTGTGATTGGACACACAAGGATTTTGTCTTGGTGCATTTGTAGTTTTTGTGGAACTTCCCACCCCTCAAGGAAAGGCAACGCTTGTGGGGTGAGACTTTTGGACTGTATGTGCTTCCAATATCAAGTTCAATTTTCTTCTCTTTTTTTAGGCCTTATCTCTTCTCCCCGCTTTACGCTGTTTCACCATATTCCATAGGGCAGAATGTTAATCCATCCGAAAGCTATGCAAGCCAACAGGCCACTCAGAACGGAACCCAGTTAGGTGCTTTGCAATTTGATTGTGAGTCTGTATTGTTTAACCACGAGGCTAACAACTGCTATGGGAATGCACCCAGCCTGACAGTGTGCACAAAGAGGAGGTGGAAATTCCTGACACAATGCTGTATCTCAGATGGCCTCTGAGCAACTTGTCTGTTGCTCTACTTAAAGTGGGTGGAGCTGGTTGATCTTTCAAACATGAATCATACAGATTGTGGGCTCAGTGATCCTTCCTTCCTCTCATCCATCCTGCTGCCTTCCTCCCTCTCTCTCATCCATCTCCCTCCCATCTTCCCCCCTTCATCCCTCCCTCTTCCCATCCATCTTTTCCCCCCTCCCTCTCTGCTTTGAATCCTTCAAGGTTGGCATTGTTTTGCCCTGGGCACCTGCTGTTGAACAGAAGCACCAAGACCGAAAGCCAACATTGCTTAACCAAGTGCCTGCATGGCAAACTCACCTACCAGCCTTCATCAAAGTTCCTCGTAGACAATTGTCGGTTGCCTCACCCCTTTCTCAGCTTTTGCGTGAAATTGCATTTACAAAACAAAACCAAAACAACATTTTGAGTTTTTCTTGGTGTCTCTTCACCCTGTCTGACTCTTTCTGCTTGGAGTAGATTCTCACTTCTGACACCAGCACTGCGACTGCGATTCTAAACTGTTTTTGAGCAAGAATAAGCGACTTGGGCATTTGCAGAATGGGGAACGTGCGGGACAAGAGAACCCGAAAGAAACTTGGAGCTTTGACAAAACCACCACCACAACGCATGCTTTAAAACCAATGCCAAACCTCCAGGACTTGAATTGTTACCAATGGATCCCGCTTTCAGATTGTTTGTTCTTTTGCACTCCACAGTTAGGTTGCTGCTTTTAAAGGAGGAGGGGGACGGGGACATGGCATGATTGGGGGGATGTTAAGTGGCCAGCGCTTTCCTCACCCCACCCCACTTCCTCACCTCTTCCCACCTGGTGCATGCAGAGTTTTCACGAAGTGCCGTAAATAATGTAATTGCTGCAACCTCTTTGAAACCATGTTTTCTAAGTTTGGGGTGATTCTCCCACCCCCTTTTTTTTCTCTCTCTCTCTCTTTCATTTTGATGTTTTAAGAACTGGGCTAACTACCCCCTGCATGTGCTATGTAACAAAGCTACCTGTTGCATCCCTGCTTCGCTTGGGCAAAATTTGTCTTTTGCAGGGGGCAGAGAGTGCACCCCAAAGAGGAAACATTCTCTGCTTCAGCTTCTTCCTCCGTCACTAAGTGTGGCTGTTGCTGCTGTTGCTGTTGCGCACTGCACGGGTGTTTTTGTAAGATCCGCAAAATGACGACAATACTAATTTTAAAAAACCCTGTTTTGGGATGTTTTGCCTTGCACCTTAACCCGTATTCCTTGGGATATGCTTCCCCCTCCCTTTCTGTGGCTGGAAATGTTGCTGAGGTCCCACAGGCGGGGTGGGGGGGACAGGGGCATGAATGCAGCATACAAATGTAGCCATCGGTTGTTGGTTTTTATTGTGATTATTTCTAATTTTGCCTGCACTGCTGCTGGTTCCGATGGACTGCTTAGGTCTGAATGAGGGGAAAAGGAGTGGGTGGATGAGGCTTCAAAAAAAGCAAGGAGAGACGTAAAATAAGGCCCGATTGAAGATTGGAGTCCAGTGGTTTGAGCGCTGATGGGCCCTGATGACACATCAGAAGCTGGCATCACAAGGACCTGGATTCAGAACTAGCTTGTAGGATTGAAGGATTCCAGTTGCTTGGGGAAACATTTTTCTCTGCATCCTGGATGTTTTACAGTCAAGATGGTGTATCTCAAGCATTAGGTCAGTGTTTCTCCACCATGGCAAATTGAAGAGGCGTGGACTTCAACTCCCAGAATTTCCCAGGCAGCCATGCTGGCTGGGGGATTCTGGGAGTTGAAAACCACACCTCTTCAAGTTGCCATGGTTGAGAAACACTGATCTAGGTTTGCAATAGTGGTGATTATCTGTAGCTGGGGTGTAGGAGGAGGATGGAGATTCATTCTCCGAGCTTCTGGGTAGGCTTCCGGACGTTTCGTTACTAGGCTACAGAACCTCTTCAGTGGACCTTAGGAGTGTTGGTGTTCTGCTACTTCGTGTGGTCCCACCACAAGACCTACTCACCACACAGACCCCTTATAGGCGGAAGAACGCCAGCACACACATTTCCTAAATTTTGCTGAAGCTTGGTAACGGAACAATTGGAAACCAACCCACAATCTCGGAGAACAAGCCTCCACCCTCACTGATCTAGGTGTTGCTGGATTCCAATCTACATCATCTCAACACCATTATCTACACTGGATGGGGATTATGAGAGTTGGAAACTAGCAGAACCTGAAAAGTGAGAAGTTCCTCCCCTCCCTGCATCCCTGATCTAAGTACCTGTCAAAATTTACTTGAGAAGTTTAAGTGGAAGCAAATGGACTTTTTTTCTTTCCCATTTGGTGGATGCTTCAGAACCTTCTCAGGTTCTTCTGCTTTCTGGTCAGAATATCCATAATTGGGTGCAAATGCCTTTCTGGGTCTAGTTCTACATCTTTAAATGACACCAGAAGCTTTTTGTTTTGAAAGAGCTGTGTTTTTTTTTCTCCCTGTCTGTTGAAAATTATACAAAATGTTTTTTTTTTTCCTCTCCTAAAGATTGTTCTCAAAAGAAAAGTTACTGATGCTTCCTCCCCCTTTTTGCTTCTCTGTTTTCTCCTTATCACTTTGGGACCAACGAAGCAACTACTGTCCATAAAAAGCTGACCTTGTAGAAAAGATGTAGTCCAGTCCTTTTTTTTCCTTCTCTCCCTCCCCCCTTCCTTTTATTCAAATGTTAATAAGCATCTTGGCAGCCCAGTGCAAATTTGTTGTGCTGGTTCTATCTCGTGAGAGCCACGCAGCAGAACAGCAATAATAATAATTAAAAAAAAGAAACAAAACCCGTATCACACATGCGCATGTAATTTTGCACTTCTAAATAATTGTGAAAGTTTTAAACTGATGGCAAATCTAGTCTTGTGTTCAAAACAGTTTTTTTTTAACCTGTTATAAGGAAGCGTGGATGTGTAAATACAGAATGTTCACAAAACACTTATGTCTGTGTAGCTTTGATTTTTGTGTGTGTGTTTGTGTGTTTATTTGAAATTGAGCATTGCATGGTCTGTTTTATAAAGCGGGTTTAAACTATTGCTGCATAACCTTGATTGACAGCAAGCTGCGGTCTTAATTTGATTTTTTTTAAAAGAATAACATAATATCTTTCTATAAACATCAGAAATGCAATGATAAGGGGTGAAACAGAAAGTACAAAGAGAGAAAATGCTATATTGAAAAATTGTGGAGGGTTAGTTTTAACTTTCTTCTAGGACAGTTATTCCAACCCGGTGCTTTTTAAGAACACTGCAATTGCAATTTGAGTCACCATGGGCAATATAAATTCAATAAACAAACAAACACAAATAAAACAAATTAGCAGAAGCTTTGTGTTGGCTGGGAGTTGTAGTCTCAATGTATCTGAAGCGCACAATGAGTCTAGTACAGCATGGTTGGCTCAGGAGTTATGGGAATTGAAATCTACAGGGCCATAGTTGCCCACCCCTGGTCTAGTATATCAAAGAATCTTTCTGTACAGTCTATTCTTTGTGTCTCTGTGTGTGACCTTTGCATCAGGTGTTTTCAAATGACCTTGTTCTTTTTGGAATGTCTGTAAATTACACCCAGTATTAAGCGAGCGCTCCCCTGACAAAAGGACTTTCAGAGAATGAAAACCAAGTTGTTTGGCTCTCCTGCAATCCTGAAAATTGAACCTATTTATAAAATCCATGTATTCAGAGAGAACAGCATTACTTAATCTAGTTTTTCTGGTGCTCAGTTGGGGTGTAGTATAAATCAAGAGGCCAACAACTCCAACTATAATACTGTAGATCAGAAAGGAACCGCACGTTAGGCGTTGTTGAGCTACTAGTATTGTCTCAGTCCACTTGACCAGGAATTGAGTTCTAGAGTGATTGCAACCTGAAGAAGAGAAAATGGATGGGTACTATAAAGTTTTGTTATTTTGAATTAAAATTTCTTTTCTTTCCCTTTCTTTCCTCCCCCCCCCCCGATCTTTTACTTCTCATAAAATTGGTTTCCTCTGAAACACATGCTCAATTCAGCAAATACAAGAAAACACAATTTAAACAAAAGATGAAGCATGTGGACATTTTAAACACAAAGATAGCTTTGAAAACTGTGATGTAAGATTCTGGAAAGCAATAAAATAAAAGGGTCTCAAGACTGATATAAAACTTTTAAGGTAGGTCAAATGAAGAAGGAAACATTGCATAATTCTGATAATAATGTATTATTGCACAGCACGGTTTCTTCAGCAAGGCAATCTTAAAATGGGTCTCAGACAGATGGCTATCTTAGTCTCTGAGTCTATCCACTTCTTCATGTCATTAGATGCCAAGTTTACCCCATAAGAAGCTTTTTCATTCTGTTGGAATTTTCCTGAAACTTAAAATCTGATTATTTTGGGTCATGCAACTCTGGATAAAACACAATTGGTCTCAAATTCTTGTTTGATGCCTTTTCAAGTGTTTGAAGAATGCTATCATTTTTCTTCTCGACACAAACATTCCTACTTCCTTGAATCACCATTCCTGGTTTTTAGGCCCTGATCGTTTCATTTCCCCCTTTTCAATCTGTTCCAATTTCTCTGAATGTTGCTGTTAAAATACAGTGCTCAGAAGTGAGGGTAATGCAGCAGAGTCTGATCAAAGCAGAATAAAACGAAACTTGAGTTTGTAAGTCCTGTAATTTGGACATTGTACTTTCTCTTAGTGCACCTGAAAACTACGGGTAGTCCTTAACTGACCACAACAACTGAGCCCAAAATTTATGTTGCTAATTGAGGCATTTGTAAAATGAGTTTTTCCCCATTTTACAACTTTCCATGCCACATTGTTAAGTGAATCACTGGAGTGGTTAAATTAGTTGTACAGTTTTTAAGTGAATCTGGCTTCCTCACTGACTTTTGCTTGTCAAAAGGGTGCAAAAGATGATAACTACCTTGGGATGCTGTGACCGTCATAAATATGAACCAGTTCTCAAGCATCCAAATCAGGTGGTATTCAGCAGGTTCCGAGCAATTTCTGGAGAACCGGTAGCAGAAATTTTGAGTAGTTCAGAGAACCGGAAAATGCCACTTCTGACTGGCTCCGCCCCCATCTATTCTCTGCCTCCTGAGTCCCAGCTGATTGGCTGGGTTTCTTTTGTTGCCCTGAACAGGAGAACAGAGCTGGAAAGCAGGTCAGTGAAGTGGGGAGGGAATGGGATGTTACAGTATCCTTCCTCTGCCATGCCCACCAAGCCATGATACGCCCACCAGGCCACACCCACATAACCAGTAGTAAAAATTTTTGAACACCACCACTGATCCAAATGGAAATTATGTGACCAATGGGATGCTGGTGTTAAAAAATGGTCATCAGTCACTTCCTGGTGGTGTAACTTCAAACAGTCACTAAATGAACTGTTGTAAGTCAAGGACTACTAGTATTCAGTTTTGCGCCCAGTCCAACTCATAGGTGGTAACCCAATATTATATTCCAAGAATAGCAACCCCTTACGGAACAATAGGAAGATTCAGGAGGACCTTTAACAAGCTAGAGGATTGGGCAGAAACCAGCGAGGTGAATTTTTAGGAGTGTGATTTTCTCCTTAGTTGTTCCATAATCGATACCCTGATAAGGGAAAGCTACCAAGGAGAAGACCATACAGAAGCCAGTTTGGTCTAGTTGTTAAAGCACTAGACTAGAAACCAGAAGTCCTGCCTTAGGCATGAAAGCTAGCTGGGAGAATGGGCCAGACCTTGTCACTCAGCTCAACCAACTTCACAGGGTTGTTGTGGAGAAAATGGGAGGAAAATATTTTAGATATGTTCACCATCTTGAGTTATTTGTAGAAACAATATAAATAGAATAGAATTGAATTCTTTATTGGCCAAGTGCGATTGGACACACAAGGAATTTGTCTTGGTGGAAATGCTCTCAGTATACATAAAAGATAATAAAATACTCCTCCCCAAAACTGGCAGGGCAAACTACTGTATATAAACAGGGAGCAAACCCCACACTGACTTTATTTATTTATTTGATTTGATTTGTCAATTGCTTACAAGATAATGGGTATAAGTATATACATAGTTATGAATACATGAAATGGATACATACAAGAAAGATTAAAAGAAACATTGGTGCACTTATGCATGTCCTTTACAGACCTCTTAGGAAAAGGGGTGAGGTCAATATTAGACAGTCTTAAGGTTAAAGTTTTTGAGGTTTGGGGAAGAAACCAGAGTCAGGTAGCGTATTCCAGACATTGACCACTCTGTTACTGAAGTCGTATTTCCTGCAATCAAGTTTGGTGCGATTAACCTTGAGTTTATATCTATTGTTTGTTCTTATGTTGTTATGGTTGAAGCTGAAGTATTCATTGGCTGGTAGGACATTGCAATGTATGATTTTATATGCTATACTTAGATTGGCCAAAGACGATGTAGTTCTAGCCTTTCTAGGTCAAGAATTTCAAGTCTGGTGGCATAAGATATTCTGCAACAAGTCGAGGAGTGGAGAACTCTTCTTGTGAAATATTTCTGGACTTTCTCAACTGTGTTAATATCAGATACATAATGTGGGTTCCAGACTTGCACTGATGATGATATATAGTTGGGTAATGAAACATCTGTAAGGAAACAACTAAGTCAGAGAGCAAGATATGATATAAATTATTAAAAGAATACTGTCTAAGGAATGCTGCCTTTTGTTAAAAATTGGGTTTTTCCTGAAGAATAATAACGGGTTTAATAATATGATTTTTACACCATTCAGTATTTTATGAATGCATTCACTTTTGATTTTTAATATAGCAATAGCACTTAGACTTATATACCTCTTTATAGTGCTTCGCAGCCCTCTCTAAGTGGTTTACAAAGTGAGCCTCTTGCCCCCAACAATCTGAGTCCTCATTTGACCCGAAGGCTGAGTCAACCTTGAGCCTGGTGGTATGCTAAATATCAATAAATTCCCTCCACATAAAACAGTTATTTTATTGGAGATTATTCCATAATTTTTAAAAGTGGGAAGGGGTCCAGGGAAGAAAAAGTTTAAGAAACACTAAAACAGCATTTCCAAAACTTCTTCAGCTTTTCCATTCTATGACTCAATGGTAACTTTACTATTTAAAAAATATATACCGATGCATTTGCCTCTTGATTAATTTTATTCTGATGATTTCAGCCCTTTTCTCTTCCCCAAATTGCTCTGAATGTTATTTCCTACTTCCAGAGCTAAATCTCTCATCTATTTTCATTTAATCTGCAGATTTCATCAATATTCGGATGGCCATTCCAGTTACTGATTTTTTGTGGTTTGAAACAAAAATACAGCAGACAAATTATATTTGGTTCATGCAATATGTTAAATTGGCTTATTCCATCCAGCTATGGTGAGAAAAGAAAAACAATTCTGGTTGTAGAATTCAAATTCATGCAGAGACCGCTAGGATTAGAGAAGCAAATGTTTATTTTGTCAAGCGATTATTAGATAACAGGTATAAGTATAAACATAGTTATGAATACATGAAATGGATACATATAAGAAAAAAAATGATAGGACAGGGACGGTAGGCACAATTGGTGCACTTATGCATGCCCTCTACAGACCTCTTAGGAAAGGGGTGAGGTCAACAGTAGACAGTCTAAGGTTAAAGTTTTTGGGGAAGAAGCCACAGAGTCAGGTAGAGTATTCCAGACATTGACCACTAATGTTAGTCAATTCCGCTGCTCATTTATCGTTTGTTATTGCTGGTTATCAATAAAAATAATAAAGGAGCAACCTAGATTCGAACTCGGAACTCTCCGCCATTGGATCACTCCGCCGAAGCAACAAATGATTTAAAAAAAAAAACCTACACTTCATCCTCCTCTGCTAGAAACTCCGCCTCTCCGCCGCCTTCGGAGGAGCGGACCAGCAAAAACACTTGCGCGTGCGCAGTGAGTAAAGCGCGAACTTGCGCGGGAGGAAGGAATTATAGAGCAGAAGTCTGTAAAGTCGAAGAGGGACTTCCGGAGCCCGGAACAGAAGTAAAAATACGCATGCGCGCCAGCTGGTGAGTGTAAAGCGTCTATAGATCGTCCCCCTCTTCTCCAGGCGTTCAGGGAGGTTGAAGAGCAGCTCCTAACCAAAGAGTCGAGAAGTAGGAGGGAGAATTTCCGGGACGAGCGGGGAAAAGTGCGGTGGCGCATGCGCGCCCCCTCAAACGCCGAAGACCGCTCTCTTCAGAGCTTGCCTCCTTCAGGTCCCCTCAGTCGGTGAGCGGCGGAGCAGCGATCGAGCTGGGCTGCGGGCGGCCACGCAATTTCCGCCTGCTCGGCCACCTCCGGAGCCCGTCGCTGACCCAAAAGGCCGGATTGGGCTGAGGCAGCAGCCCAAGAAGAAAAGGGCGACGCGACTTCGGACTGTAGAAGAAGAGGAGGAGGAGGAAGAGGAGGAGGAGGAGGAGGAAGAAGAGGAGAATCCTCCGTCGCCCCCTCAGGCCCGGCCGGTCCGGACCGGACCGGGACGGCGTGAGCAGAAGACGAGAAAGAACCGGAGCGGCCCCCATCCCACAGAGCGGCCGCGCCGAGTCCATGAATGGAAATCGGCAGCGCAGGTGAGGCGGGAGGAGGGGGGCTTCGGTAACGTCGGACTCGGCGAGGAGATGAGAAAGCCTTTTCCTAAGGCCTCATTCCTCCCCGGAAAGCGCAAGAGGGAGAGCGGCCCTTGGGGAGACTCCCTGGCTTCTCCCAGAATTCGCCTCCCATGTCTGGGCTGCTCTTCGGAACCGAGGCAGAAGTGGGGCCCTTCAACCGGGGATCCAAGAGTGGTCAATATCGACCACCAAGGGACGGTCCAAAAGAACCGTAAATGAAGTCAAAGGGGGGGGGGGGAAAGTGTCAGTGAATGGTTAGGGAGGGGGTGTTTTTAAAGGGATATAATATATATAAGGGATCGTCAATATCGTTATCGTAAGATAAGCGGTCAAAAATACCGGTAGGAAAGTATGTTTGCTGCCTTTGTTTATAAAAAATAAGGGTGGGTTTTAACTATATGATTGGGGTCAGTGAATCTTTTAGGGTCTCTCCCGAAGGACCACTCCCTAGTCTTCAAGGTGAGGCACCAAGTAGTGGGACAGAGTTACCCAGGATTTGATAGACAGCTTGAATGCCTTGAGGTCTCTATTAATTGCTACTATCAGTATTCATAGTAATTATTAAAGTAGCATTTATAAAATTATTTTCATGAGTTTGGGGTTCAGTAAACCACCTGAAACTTTATGAAGAGATGAGGGACCTAAACCTTCTCCCAAACTGGTGCCATCCAGCTGTTTTGGGTTATGGCTTCCTTAATTCTCACTAATCCCATAACTCTCCACTGTGCTGCTCTGAGAGCTATGGGAATGACAGTCTAGCTTCTCCCCTTCTAGAGGACAAGGGGATAAAACGGGAGGGTGGGTGAGTTGACTTATAGGGGACTGTATAGCAGGTGAGAAGGAGGTGGAGCTTCATGCTTAAGTTTGGACTGGGAGAAAAGGTGACTGTTCAGGCTTTGTGGAGCACTCCTTACCTGTTAAAGGAACATTGCATTGCCATGAAATAGATGACTATTGTACACCTTTTTATTAAATGGCATATTCCAATAACTATAGATCTGCAGACTTGGAACTGTTGAGTTAAGAAGGGGAATGGGTTTTTATGTGCTTTGGAAGTAAATTAGTAGAGGGTACTGTTTTTCAACCTTAAAAGTGGGCAATAGAGTTCAATTCCCACGATCTTCTCCAGCATCCTGTTGAAAAGCACTGGTATACCCAAACACCATTATTGTAAATTGTGTGTGTGTGTATGCATGTGCTCTCGCTCTGATGTATCATTTCAGTAGAATAAAGATGAGGTATTTTTGTGGCAATGAGCATCCTGGATATAATAATGGTGAGGGGTGCTAAGTATCTTATTATTCTAAAGGATGAAAACTGAAATATTTATAGAAGAAACTGTATTTCTATTGTGAAATAGATACTCTAGTATATGCTACAGTTTCCTACTGCCTATTCTGATATAAAAATTGCATAAGGCGATGGATCATTGGGAGAAACCTAATTATTCCCCCTGAAAATTGCATTTTCTTTTACATATTGGCAGGCATAGTATTGGTCAACCCAGTGTAGTACATTTAAACATTAGTACTATACTACACAAAGTTTGCTGAAATATTGTGGAACCATAGAAGCTACTCTCACCTAACTGAAATAAGTTGGAGAAATCTGTTTTATTGCTTTAGGCACAATAGCTCAAAATTTAGGAAAATTTTGATTAGCTGACTTGAGAGATTTTGAAGTTCTCTGTCTGCTTTTCAAACGTGCTTAGAAATAAAGTACTATTATTGGATATCTAGAACTACTTGACTTTTTATTGAATGAGTTTTGAGGACTTTAATACCAGTATAAATTTCAAGGTATAATGGAATAAATGATGGCAACTGCTTTCTTCAGTTATCACTGTTTAAATCAATTGTTTAATGAAGAGACAGCAGCTTTTCAAGTTATCACTATGAGAGCTGACATAGTTGCACAAAAACTGAAACTTTATAATTATTCCTACAATTACAAATCTTTAGTATTGTTTAAATCACAGTCTAGATTAATTACAAGCAATATTGACTAATAGAAGCAAATATTTAAATTTTCAATTATGATCATCAGTCACATTATTTGTTTTCAATCCATGATCTTCATAGATTTCAATATTATCCTTTTCTGCAACGAGAGATGGATTTTTAATGTTTGTTCATTCACAGCAGTTAAACTATTTTGAAATCAGTGTTCCTCATGATACATATTTAGTGTGACTATTTGCAGCTGACTTTAAAAAAAAAAGTGACACTGTATGACTTAATTCAACACATTAATCCATAAGCAATGCTTTACAAACATCATTAAGTGAAAACCAACAATCCATATTAAAATGTAGCATAGCAAATTGTATGAATTGGGCCACAGTCTACTGTATTGAGTAGCCATTGATGTCATCTAAAGGGATAACCTTTGCAATATATATGTGTTGTTTTTTTCATACTTTAGGAAAGGGGTATCAAACTTGAGGGCTGGATGCATCACATGCTGGCCACACCCACCCGTTTTATCAAAGGAGAAAACAGTTGCGATACATCATGTGACGACAATATAACTGCGAGTTTGACACCCTTTGGGACATTGCTGGGTCGCATCCAGAATTTGCTGTTTAATTTCCTAACTAGATTTGTATTTAAGCTTAATTTAAAACAAAAAAAAGCACCCTGAGAAACACTCCCACAGCATACAAATTTTCCATGCACATGGAGAGTTGAAATAGAGCTAGAGCCCTCTTTCTCCTCTTCCATCATATTGGTCATTGGCCAACAAAATTCATTTGTTCAATTTCTGTAGCTGTCCATCTCAGTCCAATTGACTTTTTAAAAAAAATGTTTTCAGTACTAAAATTGAAACAACATTGTGCCAAACATTCTAAACTACATGCTGTAAGAATGAAATGTAAACTGCTAACATAAATATATAAAAAAACACCAATATAGCAATAGCTCTTAGACTTATACACCCTTTCACAGTGCTTCACAGCCCACTCTAAGCGGTTTACAGAGTCAGCAAATTGCCCCCCCCCCCCAAATCTGGGTCCTCATTTTACCAACCTTGGAAGGATGAGTCAACCTTGAGCCAAAGTGATGGCAGCTGGCAAGCATGATTATAAATATTAAGATTAATAATCAACCATGTAGTTTTAGATTATATATGTACAACTGGCATTTTGTGCATATATAAATCTATATAAAACAGTAAAATGTACATATAGTCATAAATATAAGTGTCTACAACACTATAAAACACTGTAAAATCTACAGGTATTCCAAAGGTAAATTTTAATACATTGTCTGTAAAACTATGTTGCAAAAATTTAGATGGAACATAGATGTGTGAGGAAGTGTAGAGACTGAAACCTAAAATAACCTAGAAAAATAGTGATGGACCTGCCTAATCGTAGTAATGACTCCAGTGCCCATGAGTATGAATCACGACAAATGAGTGTAAACGTTAGAGCTAATAAAGCTGCTATAATTTTTTTGAAAAATGTTAGTAAAACATGTTTAATATATGTTGAAAAGCAATAGAATTTGTTTAATGTTATTAGAATTGTAACTTTGTATCCTGGTGAGTTTCTTAGGCTGCTTAACTAAGGTAATTGCAACCCTCTTGTGGCTAGAAAAAACCCAATATTATGCTTATTTATGTACATAAATAGTTATCAGGGTTTTTCTTTCCAAATTTCCTTTCTGCAGAACTTTCCATTATTTCTTTCAAATCCTTAGTAGCTGTTATTACTGTTCAATTCTCAGAGACTGCTTGGGCAAGTCCCTGTAGTTTTCTTGGCCAGGTTTTTCAGAAGTGGTTTGCATTACCGCCTTCTAGGACTGAAAAAAAGTGGCTGGCCTACGGTCCCCCAGCAGGCTTTATACCCAAGGGAGGACTAGAACTCACAGTCTCCCAGTTTCTAGCTGATGTCTTAATCACTGCACCAAATTGGCTCTTAGCTGTTCTTATAGCTCTTACTTTAATGCTCCCAGTAAATCCACAAAAGTTGCACTCTGAACTAGGTTGACATGTCACAGTATATTTTAAAATGTCTTGGCATTGATTCAAACTTAATGTCAAACTGTAAATCTGGCTGTATTCACATGACTTATGCACCATGATTAACTTAATCATGGTTTCAGCTTATTCAGTTTCAACAATGCACACATAGATTGGGTTCACATGATGCAGTTAAATGTGATTGGCTAGTTCATGGCTCAGTTTTTGGATTCCAAACAGTCACTGAATAGAGGATTCTCTATAAAATTAGTACTGAAGATAATTAAGAATGACTGATAATGTGCAGTAGTTTTCAGATGAATCTTTGCTTATTTCGAAATAGCTAGACACACTAGCAAGTGCACAAGATTTGCACAAACTCCTTGCTAGGTACAAGAGACTTTTCAAACACCAAAGATAATGTTTTGATTTTTTACTTCTGTCCATATACAAAAACTCTTTTGTTTGCAGAAACTAATATCTGGAAATGAACTTACATCTGATCTGAGGCAATGGTTGATAAAGTTGTGATAGTGGAGTTTCCCTCTCTTCCCCCACATTTTCCTTGGTTACTGGATTATGTTTCTGTGTATTTGAGGCTATGATTAAATGCCATTTGCATAGAGATAAAAATTTGGTTGCACTGAAGTGTATACTTAAATATGGATGTTTTCTACCTAACATGTCAGAAGATCTTCCCAGGAAGAGTGTCAGAATATAAGATGAAGCCACCAAAGGATTCAAGTCTAAGCAGTATTCACTGTGCTTATGAGTATTACTGTTATTGGGTAGTTTGCAATGCAAGGCTCTGTATTTAACTTTCTGGAGAGTTTTATGAGTCACTAATATAATCACTAATCTGTATTAATAGTATATTTTAAAGTAATTTAGTTGGTGTCTGAAAAGTTTCAAAGAAAAGTGTTTTTGGAAAAGGTGTACATAGCAGAGATAGAGAAACACATCAATCAAACAAAAATCAAGATAGATTTAAGAGGAATTTAAATATCTCCTTTTGCTTAAATAACTGCATTAAGTAATTTTCTTGTTTCTGAACATTTTTATTTCTGGACCAAAATTGGCTTCCTGAAATATAACTAAACAATTCAATGCTTTGGCAAGAGATACAGTGGCATAGCATAATGAAATCTGTTAAATATATACATTATATCCAGGGAAAAAGAACTATAATATTTATATCTATCAGTATACCATTGTCGTCTTTCTTTAGAACATTTTAGAGTGATTGGAGTTATTAGGAAACTTTCCCCTCCTTGGTAGCTGCTGTTAAATGGAACAAAAGTGTCATTAAAATCAGATTTGTCTTATAACCCTGGGATACGCCTGAAGTCTGTACTTCCTTCTCACGGTTATTCTATATTTATTATCTACAAAATTATGGCTACATTCATCATACTAAGCCACAATGTGTTTCTTTTTGGTTTAATCAGTTCTGGGAATTCAATTGCCAGTATTAATCCATGGTTAATGGCTTAGTCTGTTGGAGATTTTTTAATTAAAGATTTTAAATACAATAGCATTTAGTAAAGTATGGTAAATAGTGAAGGTAAATGCAAATTAAACTCAAAAAGAAAGAATAAAAAATACAAAGAAAACTAGAAAAAAGGAAAGAAATAGAATAATGAAAAAATATCTGAAGAAATGACTTCCAATCTTAATTAGAACAAGTTAAAAAAAAAAGATAACTCATCACCCCTATAAAGTTACAAACCCTTATTTCTTCTCCCCATATCCCATCCTTTCTATATGCAAAATCATCAACTTTTCAGCCCTACTTTCAGCAAAAAGTTTGTAAAGGGGTATTCCTTTCTTTTACTTGTAGCAATCTTGATTTTTAATTCATTCAGATGTTGTCGTTTTCCCATCACAAATTCCCAAAACTTTAATATGCCTCTTTAGTGTAAAGTCATTAGTGTAAAATCTTGGTTAGTCTTTTGTATTTTCCCTTTGATTTTCAAAGCACTAGCAAACTTCCTTTTTTATCCAGTAAAAACTCCTTATCAGGATCCTTCTCTTGGTTCTTCTCTACCTTGTAATCCACATTTTTTTCTTGTCATATTTTATTTCCAATTGAATGCCTTGTTTATTTTGTAATCCCCACTTCTTAAAAATCCATATTTCTGATTCTATTATTTCTGCATTGAGCAAACATTTTTTCACATCTATGATTTTTAACATCTTTTAGACATAATCTGTCCAGAGAATAAGATAAAATCTGATTAATAATCCCCAGGCTAATTTAACAGCAACAAGTCAGAAATCACTCTTTGTATGGCACTCTGGTTGGGTTTCTCTAATTTTTGGAAATCATATTATCCACAGAACCAAAACTAATGAGACTAGGCTCAACATGCCAAGCCAACAAAAACAAAAGATAATTAAAATTAATGAAGTTTAACATACTACGTGAATGCAGCCACTGTGTTTTTAAGTTATTTGGCTAAGCATGCCAGCACACAAGTCATTTGGCTAACTAGACACTCTACAAAAGCAAACAATGTGCGGGGGCGGTGGGGGACAAAAAAAAGTTAGGTTATGCAATATTTGTTTTTGACAATTTGTACCATTATAAGACAGTTTAGAAGCCACTGTAACTGCATCAACTTTATTCATCAAACCCTTATGATTTTTGTTTTAAATCAAGCTAACAAGTTTGAGTTCAAAATGAAACTCAGTTTCATTCCCTTTTCCAACATGAAGTCTGTTTATATGATCAAGTCTTTTCATTTGCTACATCATTCCTTTATTTTAGATATGCCAATGCTCCTTGATCACTACTGTTTTCTATTGCTATTATTTTCCTAAATGATATAAGCTGATCTGTATGAAGGTAAGGGTGCTGAACGTGTAGGGCATATTTTATAGGATAAGCATATTTCAGCTATGGTTAAGCTGTAAAATGACAATAAAGGCAGAATAGAAACATAGAGGGCAGCTTTTTATTTTTACCATCTGCATAATCTAAGCAATGCTTGGATAACATTTATAATAACATTCTTTCACCATGGAAGAAAAGCTCGATACGATAGCAGGAACCTGAAAATTACTCAGCCTTTTAAGCAAGCAGAAACAAGATCACAAAAGGCCAAATGACTCACAAGTCAAATTTATATGAGTGACAATTCATATTTTGGGGAAAATAATGAAGGCAGGATTTTAAAAATCTAAAACCAATGTCCAATAGGAAATGTATCGTGTTGTCCTGCTACTTATACAGTCATGTACAGCATTATATTTACTGAGGAGAAAATACATTAAAATTCGTATAATGAATAATTCTTGTTCATTATTAATACAGTACTTTAATTATGTAACCTATAATTAAACTTTCTTTCTATGTACCTATCTATTTAAACATATACATACACGTGTTTCAGAAAGCTAACTAGAGGACCAAGAAAGAACATAATAAATCCCACGGTCTAGATTTCCACACTGCATGATATCATTAATTATGATTTACTGAATAAGCCTTAGCTGATCAGGTTTAAACAGACCAACCTATGACTTCCAGCGGAGGCATGGCAAGCTAAACGTGTCTCCATGGAATGCAGAGACGATGATCTCAGCAAAGACCAGAGAAACAGTCAGTAGACTGGTTCTTCAGACAGGATAGGAGATTGCCCACAAGTACTCTGGATGGCTGTACCTCATAAGAAAATCACAGGATACCAGTCTCCAGCAAGTCGGAATGCCAGATGAAAGGATTAACCATCAAGCTCACATCTACAGCTGGCACTTTTTAAAAGACACTAAGTTTGCTATCCTCCCTTCTAAACACTTTTGGAAATTGCTTATTTAAATATATGAAGACTTATTCAGAAAAACAAATTTGAAGTCTCCCATGACAATATCAACAATATCAGTAACAATGTGTTATTTTAGTATTCCTAGATGGTTTGGGAAAGATAAATCAGGACCCCGATTTAAAGTGGTGTGGTAAACAACTAATTCTACCACTGTTTGCTGGCTGGGAAAATTGTGGGAGTTGAAATTCACAAGTCAAGATTGAAAAAACATTGCACTATAGTGTTCATTGGCACAGCTTCCAGGAAAACTTGTCCCAGAGTATATCTGCAGCCCCTGAATTTCATATCATGAGAGAATCAAATTCATTGTCACCATGATAAAAAAATGGTTGAGATTCTGGAAAGAGTGCACAGAAGAGCGACAAAGTTGATTAAAGGCTATCTCGTATCAACAGTGGAAGAATGGTTAATCAGTGGAACGGCTCGTCTCCAGAAGTTGTGGGTGCTCCATCTCTGGAGGCTTTTGAGAAGAGATTGGAGAGCAATTTGTCCAGAAAAGTTTAGGATCTCCTGTTTGAGCAGAGGGTTGGACTAAAAAACCTCCAAGGTCCCTTTCCAACCTTGTTTTGTGTATTCTATTCTTTAATGGTTTCTATAGAAAAAGGCTGGATTCAGCATAACTCAATTCTTAACAGTATGCTCTGCAATGTAATTTATTTTCATAAGTGAACCATACACCATCACCTTATAAAGGAATTGTTTTTTTTTTGTATCAAACATTCATTTCTACTCTAAGGGATTTTTATGCATTTTGTTCTATTATTTTCATACTTCAATTTTGGATTGCTAAAAATGGGACAAGCTCTGTTTGGCATGAATATTATCAAATTATTAGAGGATTGTATTCTTTGAAATGATTTGAAAGAATTGTGTTGGAACTTAACATCTCCATGATACCAACTAATTAAAGCAGATGCATGTTTTCCTGGTTCAAATGGAAAAACTCCCAGGCTGTTTTAATTAGGAGTCAAAAAATGCTGTGCTCATGAAACTTCCAAAACACTTTTCCCAAATCATTTCAAAGAGTGCCCAACTCTTTGAACACGTTTAGCCCCAATAGTTATACGTTTTCTTGTAATAATTTGTAATGAAATTGCTTCACATGCTGAAGTTCATTTTGTACTTCTTTCGGGAACAGTAGTTTTTAAACAGTCCTGTTTCAGACATTTTGGAATAAATTTATAATTTAGATAATTTCAGATAAATTGTGAATATGAAACAACAAATTTAACAAATAAATCAATTAATCTATTCTTCCAGTAGGGAGTTTGAAGAGCTCCCTCAAAAATGATTTCATTCTTTCAGGGAGAAGCAGAGGCAATGACAAAAAATACACTGCTCAAAAAAATAAAGGGAACACTTAAACAACACAATGTAATTCCAAGTCAATCACACTTCTGTGAAATTAAACTGTCCACTTAGGTAGCAACACTGATTGACAATCAATTTCACATGCTGTTGTGCAAATGGAATCGACAACAGGTGAAAAGCAGAGGCAGTTAGCAAGACATCGCAATAAAGGAGGGGTTCTGCAGGTGGGGACCACAGACCACGTCTCAGTTCCTATGCTTTCTGGCTGATGGTTTGATCACTTTTGAATACTGGTGGTGCTTTTACTCTAGTGGTAACATGAGACGGAGTCTACAACCCACACAAGTGGCTCAGGTAGTGCAGCTCATTCAAGATGGCACATCAATGCGAGCTGTGGCAAGAAGGTTTGCTGTGTCTGTCAGTGTAGTGTCCAGAGCATGGAGGCACTACCAGGAGACAGGCCAGGACATCAGGAGACAGGCCAGGACATCAGGAGATGTGGAGGAGGCCATAGGAGGGCAACAACCCAGCATCAGGTTCGCTACCTCTGCCTTTGTGCAAGGAGGGACAGGAGGAGTACTGCCAGAACCCTGCAAAATGACCTCCAACGGGCCACAAATGTGCATGTGGCTGTTCAAATGGCCAGAAACAGACTCCATGAGGATGGTATAAGGGCCCAATGTCCACAGGTGGGGGTTGTGCTTACAGTCCCACACCGTGCAGGACGTTTGGCATTTGCCAGAGAACACCAAGATTGGCAAATTCGCCATTGGCGCCCTGTGCTCTTCATAGATGAAAGCAGGTTCACACTGAGCACATGTGACGGACGTGACAGGGTGTGGAGACGCCGTGGAGAACATTCTGCTGCCTGCAACATCCTCCAGCACGACCGGTTTGGCAGTGGGTCAGTAATGGTGTGGGGTGGCATTTTTTTAGGGGGCCGCACAGTCCTCCATGTGCTCACCAGAGGTAGCCTGACTGCCATTAGGTACCGAGATGAGATCCTCAGACCCCTTGTGAGACCATATGCTGGTGCGGTTGGTTCTGGGTTCCTCCTAATGCAAGTCAATGATACACCTCATGTGGCTGGAGTGTGTCAGCAGTTCCTGCAAGACGGAGGCATTGATGCTATGGACTGGCCCTCCCTTTCCCCAGACCTGAATCCAATCGAGCACATCTGGGACATCATGTCTCGCTCCATCCACCAACGCCACATTGCACCACAGACTGTCCAGGAGTTGGGGGATGCTTTAGTCTCGGTGTGGGAGGTGATCCCTCAGGAGACCATCTGCCACCTCATCAGGAGCATGCCCAGGCATTGTAGGGAGGTCATATAGGCACATGGAGGTTACACACACTACTGAACCTCATTTTGACTTGTTTTAAGGACATTACATCAAAGTTGGATCAGCCTGTAGTGTTTTTTTCCACTTTAATTTTGAGTGTAACTCCAAACCCAAATCTCCATGGGTTGCTAAATTTGAATTCCATTGATAATTTTTGTGTGATTTTGTTGTCAGCACATTCAACTATGTCATGAACAAAGTATTTAATAAAAATATTTCATTCAGATCTAGGATGCCTTATTTTTGTGTTCCCTTTATTTTTTTGAGCAGTGTATTTAAACTCCTTGCAACATTACTTTTTTCAATGTTTTGTAAACACAAGTCATAGACTAACAAAGATAGTGTTTATCTGAGTTGATACTTTTCTTCCAGTTAGAACTGTTTAAAACTCTGGTAGTTCGAATTGCTTTGTTTAAAATAAATACGTAAATACTTATGGAATGGATTACAAGAACTCGTATTGTGAAAGCATTTTCTCAAATGACATGATGGCTGGTTTTACCTGTTTACCTCTTGTGGTTATTAGAATTTTCTGAACGCTTGGTGAAGGTTAATATATTGCAATATAGCTTTGAAACCAGGGGCAGAATGTCCTTTACATTATTTATGTTATTGCTTGTTACCATGCATCAGTGATATTAACAGCTGAAATCAGTTAGTGGGAATATGTACAGGTTCTATTATGTGTAGGTGTATGAAAGTGGTGGTTGTGGTTGATTGTGTTGCATCTGCAAATGATGACATTTGTCTTATGAATCATTCCAAGAACCCCAGAGTAATGTTCACCTTTTCTTTAATTTCTTTATTTTTCATTAATGACTGGCGCAGATAGTGGAATGAAAATGTCACTATCTTGCACAGTGGTGGCTAACTTTTTTGTCTTTCTGTGCCAAAAATTGTGCTTGTGCATGCATGCCAGCACCCAGAAGGTAATGCGCACATCCTCCCATGCCCCCCTGCGCATGTGCGTGCAATCCCCTCTGCCCACTTACCTGCACTGCACCTCACAGCTAATTTTTGGCTCTTTTGAGGCCTTTTTTGGCCTCCCGGGGACTTGAGGGAGGCCTCTGAAGGATTTGCAGGCTGAAAAATGGGCCCATTTCATCGCTTCCGGTATTTCTGGAGATACAGGAAGTGATGAAATGGGCCTATTATTTGGCTTGCAAAGTCCTACCTCAAACCTCTGGGAGGCCGAAAAAGGCCTCAAACAGGCCAAAATTCAGCTGTGAGGTGTGCGTATGCACAGTGAGGTCAGTTTGCCTGTGGCTCATTGTAGAGTTGTAATTGCAGGAATGTTCTTATCTCGGATGGCAAACCTCAGATAAAGAATGTTTACAAGCAAATACAACTCAGGCAAACAAAGTCACTAATCTAAAGGAGGATTAGAGAGAGGAAGTAAACATATGTTAGACTTTAGCTAGAGATAATTAATTGTGTTAATTACTATTATGCTAAACAGTAACGAAAGTTAAGCAGTAACCAAAGTTAACCAATGATGGAGGATAACTAAAAATGTGTATAAATACAAGACTAGATTCCAATAAAGTCATCATGATTCAATTGATCATGATCAAACACCTCGACTGCCTCATCATTACAAGTAGTACTTGAACAGGGACCCTCTTACTTCATCCGGCAAGGATTTGGTGCACCTTCAACCCTTTGTGGTTTCTTCAACCTTTTGGTTTCTGTAAGTATGGGGTCTTCGCTTTCTGAGGAACAAAGGAAGCATGTAGATGAGTTAGGCTATTTGTTGAAGAAAAATAATACTGAGATACCACAGAGAAATCTCTTAAGGCTGGTCCAGGAGATTGCAGCTCAGTGCTTATGGTATTCAAAAGAGGGGTCTTTAAAATTAACTGATTGGGAACATATTGGGAAAACATTGTATACTGAACCTCGAGCAAAAATAGAAGTTTTGCAGGTGTGGCATTTATGTAGGCATGCAATTGAAAAATTTGGTCACAATGAACTTTCTTTTTTAACACCTCGACCTTCAAGTTATACTAATGCTGTCATTTATCCCCCTTCTTCACCTAAATATATGTTTTCAATTCCCTCAGCTCCTGCAGATACAGGGCAAAAGCCTCCTGACTCTATTGCTCAGTCTTCTTTTCAGAAAATAATTGAGAATTGTAAAAAGGATGCCTCTGCCTCAGGAACAGAACTTGCAGAATTACTGTCTGTTTGTGCAGTACAATATCATCCTGGTCAGGGGCCACAGCTTGGACAGCAAGTAGCAGAATTGGAGGGTCTGCCTTATCAGATCTTAAGAGAGTTAAAAGAGGCAGTTACAGACAATGGGTGTGGCACCCACCCAGAATCCAAAACGTGCCTTTCCCATCACTCTGACTCCTCCAGCAGTCTGTCTCACTCCTCCCCAGCCACAGCCGGTAGCGCTGAGATCAATTTAATCACTCAAGAGGAAATTGAGTTTAAATTTCCCTTGGAAATTAAAATAGTTCCATCTCAATTTAAAGGTCCTCTTCCTTCAGGATTAATTGGCTTAATTTTGCCTCATTTTTCTGCACACAAAAAGGGCTGTTTTGTTGTGTCTGGGGTAATAAATTCAGATTACACTGGTATCCTCATGATTCAGATTTGGGTGAATCTTCCTCAAGTTCTTCCTTGTAATTCTTCTGTTGCTCAATTGCTTTTTCTTCCACATGAAATCCCATCTCCTGGTATAGGTAATCGTGGGGTTGCAGGATTTGGATCAACTTCTTTATCTGTAGGCTTACTTCATCAGCTGAACTCCTCTCGTCCTTTGTTAACGCTCTTCCTAAATAAACAACCATTTCAAGGGTTATTGGATACTGGAGCCGATGTTACTGTCATCTTCTCTTTACAGTGGCTAGTACAGTGGCCAAAAATGACAGTTTCCTCATTGTGGGGAATAGGAGGTTCTACAGCTGTTTGGCAGAGTGTTCAGGAAATTAATGTTACAACATCTGCTGGTAAGTCCTTTTCCCTACAACCCTACATTCTAGATATTCATACTAATATTTGGGGCCGTGATATCCTTTCTCTTCTTAATGCCCATTTGATTCTCTTCCTCTTAAATGGCTCTATTCTACGCGGGTTTGGGTGGAACAATGGCCATTATCAAGGGAAAAACTCACTGCTTTACAACAATTGGTTCAAGAACAATTGGCTGCTGGTCATATAGAACCTTCTAATAGTCCTTGGAATGCTCCTGTTTTTGTTATAAAAAAGAAAAATGGGAAATGGCCTTTACAATGTGGTCTACCAAATCCTAACTTAATTCCTAATTTTTATAAATTATTGGTAGTTGATCTTAAAGACTGCTTTTTTACTATACCTTTGCAGCCTCAAGACAAAGAAAAATTTGCATTTACTGTCCTAGATTTTAATAATAGCATGCCCACAAAACGATATCATTGGCGAGTGTTGCCTGAGGGAATGCTTAATTCTCCTACACTTTGTCAATATTTCGTGGATAATGCCCTTCAACCCTTTCGGAATAAATTTCTTTCCTATTTAGTCTATCATTATATGGATGATATATTGATAGCAGCCCCGGATTTTGATGAATCTAAGTTGTTAAAAGAGTTAACAGATATTGTGGCACAACAGGGATCGTATATAGCCTCAGACAAAATTCAAAAGGTAGAACCTTATGCCTACTTAGGACATAGAATGTTTCACAATTCCTCCATTCCAATTCTTCCTGAATTGCAAGTACAGAAATCATATACATTAGTACAATGGCAAAAATTACTTGGCATTATTAATTGGGCATGCCCATTCTTCTACATTACAACTGGTGATATGTTGCCCTTATTTCAGTCTTTGAATGGAGCACAATTACCAGGAGATCTAGTTGTATTAACTGATCTTCAAAGAACATGCCTTCAAGAAATATTGAATAAGTTTAAACATCGATATGTGGACAGGATCTCATTAGCATAGCTTTCACTCGTACAAAAGTTGAACATGAGCATTTGATGATGATTTCAGAATCATATCAGATAGCCTTTTCTCAATATGTGGGAAACTTGTTGTATTCTTTACCCAAGGATCCTAGAATAATGGTTACTACTACTTTAAATCCGGCCTTTTCTTTCATTTTTGTGCGAAATCCTATTTCTAAAGCTGTTACAGTCTTTACTGATGGATCACCTGGGGTCGTGGTTATGCTGGCATGGAAGATCCTTCTACTGGACAAGGAGTGTGGGTTCCAGCACGCTGTGTTCGTATCATGGCATGGCATCAGGGCCTTCACAACCCGATTCCGGATTTCAATCTTCATCTGAACATAGAAGTCCATCTCCAAGGTCAAAGCGCCCGCAACCCATCACTTGGGGCCAGGTTAAATCTACTACATATCAAGCTCAACAACAACTGCAACAGGCCTCATTACCTCAGACTCCTGAAAATCTTGTTGCTACTGTTTTTGCTATTATTACTGCTAAACTCTGTTACCATTTTACTTTGTATTTTCTTGTTTATGGTTAATAGTGTTTCTGCTCAAAATGACACTTCTGTGGTTCGTCTTAACCTAATTTGTGGGTTCACCATGCCCAATACATGTTTATGACCCATGGCACAAATATTACTTTATACTATGAGCCCCCAATGGCATTTGGTCAATTTTTTTTTACCGCTAACTTGATCATGTCTTCTACATTTATTGTCTCACAACTACAATCTATTTCACATTCCTGGCTATTTTCTAAACCCCCTATGCAATTGAATTCTGTCCGTTGGTGTTACTTGAAAGTTAGTCAATTTACAAGGGGTCTGTGTTTCTGTTGTCATGCTAAACATACTTGGCTTCATAATTGGTCTGATTATGATGCTGCTTAGCACATATTAAAAAAGCTGAGGAATTATTGTTCTAACTACTATTGGTTGTCAGGTACCTTTAATTCTTCTTTGCATGGCATTAATATAGCTCCTGATATGTATCCTGACAATTTTCCTATTTTTAATGCCTCTGATCAATCTAATACAGGATCGATATGTGCTGGTTGGCAGCTTAAGGATCCTAATATGTGGTTCTTTTTTGATAAATATGCCACTAATGTTCATCCTCAGAATTATCAATGTGCAGCTATAGGTTATTTTACTCTACCTGTTCAAGTAGGTATGCTCCCATGAACTCGACAGTGGCGTTCCTCTCTGGGGCGTACATGTAATGATGAAGTCATTATCGACATACAATTGTCTTCTGGTTCTACATTTGGCCGTGCATTGGCAGGGGCCGTTACAGGAGTCCTTACTCTAGGCTCTTATCGTGGCATAATTGCTCAAGAAAACACACGATCTATTCTTGGTCTCACCTGCAGACTTGAAAAATCCATCAATGCTACTGCTGCTATTGTTCGTGATTTGCAGCATGAAATAGAAGATTTAAATCAAGATGTTTTACAGCAGCGTTTTGCCATAGACTATCTTTTAGCCCGTCAGGGAGGGTTCTGTAAGTTAGTTGGACACCGTGGATGTGCTGTGCATTTTCATTCTTTGAATAAAACTATTGAGGATGAGCTTGCCAATTTACAATCATACATTCAAAATAATATCCATGCTCATTACTCACCTTTTGAGTGGCTAACCAATTGGCTCCCTGATTGGTCTTGGCTCAGACAGTTTTTGTTTTATGTTATAATTATTATTGTACTAATTGCAACTTGTTTTATTCCGTGTATTCCAAATTTATTCACATTGTTTCATCCTGCTTTCCCCTCTCTTAATCCTCTACAATTGCGATACATTCATAAATCTTTGAATCCTCCATTTAAAATAAAAAACAGGGATATGTAGAGTTGTAATTGCAGGAATGTTCTTATCTCAGATGGCAAACCTCAGATAAAGAATGTTTACAAGCAAATACAACTCAGGTAAACAAAGTCACTAATCTAAAGGAGGATTAGAGAGAGGAAGTAAACATATGTTAGACTTTAGCCAGAGATAATTAATTGTGTTAATTACTATTATTCTAAACAGTAACGAAAGTTAAGCAGTAACCAAAGTTAACCAATGTTGGAGGATAACTAAAAATGTGTATAAATACAAGACTAGACTCCAGTAAAGTCGTCATGATTCAGTTGATCATGATCAAACATCTCGACTGCCTCATCATTACAACAGCTCGTGTGCCGGCACAAATGGCTCTCTCTTGCCACCTGTGGCATGAGTGCCGTAGATTTGCCATCACGGATCTAGCAGGTGCAAGAGATCTTTTTATAAGAAGCATAGCTGCAACTTCGAACACAACACAAGATTGAGAGTATTGACTGTGGATAGTGAAAATATTTTGAGAGAAAATCCTTGTGTGTCCAATCACATTTGGCCAATCAACAATGTTGTATTCTATTCTATTCTATTCTATTCTATTCTATTCTATTCTATATTTTCTATTTTCTATTTTAAATCTTCTCCTTCCCTATCTCGATCCCATTTGTCCAAGTTAGATTTTTAAAGTACTGAAATTGATCACAGCAAGCAGTGGAGTTTCTAGTTCATACCAATTCACGTCTGATTTTATTATTATTTTCTAAATATTTTTTGCAGATGGATACTGCTTTTGCAGTTGTGCTTATCATGAATTAAATCGAAAAATATTTTTGCTGGAAAAACAAATACAAATTGGATTAAGTCAGTCACTAATAGTACTGGGACCTAGTAGGACTGGGACTGGGAGTCTCAACATTTTCATGATTAACTACTTTAGAAAAATAATTTGGATTAGATAATAGTTATAAAAGAGGAGAAGGGAGGCTAATTAATATGCCTCTTCTAATAAAGGCAGTTGTATGTCCTTTAGCACAACCGTTTGGACCTCAAGGACCACCAAACTCATAATTTTAAATCCCAAGGACCACTAACTGGTTCTATGGGCGTGGTCTAATTTGTGGGTATGGCTTGGTGGTCATGTGACTGGGCATGGCTTGTATATAAATAAATATTATATAAATAGCAATTTTTTTTCATAAAAGAACAACTTTTACCCAAAATCAGGCAAAGCAGGCAGGCAGCTTGAGTTGCTCACAGAATCATTAATGATTTCTCTATCTGCCATCGGCTAGCTCAGTTTGTCACATAAAATTTGCTTGCTGTGAGTTTGCACTGAATAATAGAACCTTCAATCCCAAGGGAGGTTAGGCTGTGCTTAAAAGCAGCAGAAGAAGAAGAAAGCAAAAGAAGATCTAAAGACTAGCTAGAAAGCAAGAAATCCAACCATTTCCTGCTTCCTAGCTAATCTAAATCTCCCGGCACAGCAGAACACCTGATGGTCGGAAAAAGGAAAAAATAGCAATTTAGCAGACAAGTTTGCCGGTTAAGGAGTGAGTGGCCAGGGAGGGTTCCCACAAGCCATGTGGGCAGTGCAGCCTTGTGTTTCTGTGCAGCCTGGATTAATTGGTTTGGGGGGGTGTTCTGGGGGTGAGATTTCTCTGTGGCCCACCAGAATTTGCCTACGGCCCACCAGTTGGCGACCGCTGCTTTAGCAGCAATCGGTTATTCTTACTACTTGAGAACTGACTGTGTATCCCTCTCATTTATGTAGTGCTGTACATGTACTTCTGCTACTTTATTTATAAATTCAGTAGCATTATAAATATACAACAACAACAGATATCTAAAGGGCAGAAGCTATCTGAAATTAGCATTTGTCTTGGCTTTAGATCTAAGATATGGAGATAGGTTTGGATGAATATAGACACCGATAAGGGAAAAGCTATGTTTTCCTAAACTTGTGATTGGTATGCCCAGAATTTTGATGAATGAGGAGAAAAGGACTATAAAAATGGGTTTATAGGTTTATAAGGTTTAGATTGCAAAATTCAACCCTCATATTAGCTGTCAATATTTTTTAATATGCATGGTAACGACTGGACTGAAAAATATAAGCAAATGAATTCATAACAGAATTAATTCAAGGTATGGCTAATTAGAGCAGAACAAAACAGTCCTTGACTTATAACCATTCATTTCATAATCATTTGAATTTACAATGGTATTGAAAAAAGTTATTTATAACTGTCTTTCACACAACCGTTACAGCATACCCATGGTCACATGATCAGAATTTGGATGCTTGGCAACTGGTGTGTATTTATGACGGTTGCAGTGTCCCAGGGTCATGTTTGGCTACCTTCTGACAAGCAAAGTCAGTGGGGAGGCCAGATTCACTTAACAGACATATTATTAACTTAACAACTGCAGTGATTCACTGAACAACTGTGACAAGAAAGATTGTAAAATTGGATAACTCTCTTGACAACTGTCTTGCTTAGAGATAGAAATTTTGGGCTCAATTATGGTTGTAAGTTGAAGAATTCCTGTACTATAAAAGAAGGAAAAATTCTCTTGATTAATGCTTTCTTGTCAACAAGCCTTGTTTCAGGATGGTGGGTTGTTGTTGTTGTTTTTTTAACTTTTCAGTTTAAGCTAAAGCCTTGGAATTTTCTGATGATCTTCCATTTATTTCTAACTAGTCTCACTGCTTAGCTTTTAGGTTAGCTGGGTCTATCTGTTGCAGATGGAAATTAGTGCAGTAGTTGTGTAAATGTAATGGAGGGGATAATTCTGGATGTTTCTCTGCATCATTATCACTAAAGCAGTTTCAACATTCATCTCTAAGTTATACCCTTGTTTTATTTGGCAGGAACCGTTGGGGCTCAGCCCCTACTCATGGTGCCCCGACGACCTGGCTATGGCACCATGGGAAAACCTATTAAATTGCTGGCCAACTGCTTCCAAGTTGAAATCCCAAAGATTGATGTCTACCTCTATGAGGTGGATATTAAGCCAGATAAGTGTCCTAGGAGAGTGAACAGGTAAGTTGTAATGGTTAATATTATTTTAGCTTACTAATATTGATTAGTTGATGAAGTGAGATGCTTTGAATAGCTAGTGCTGGTCAGCGCTCTTGTTTGAGGATAAAATGTTTCATTTGATAATCTTTTTATTTTTAAAAAATACCTGATGCTGTGAGCATATTATTTATTCTTGGATTGAGGAGTAAATTTGTAACTCGAACATACATTGTTTTACATAGACATCCACGTACCGGAAAGAAATTAAAATTCATTTGTAAAAATGGCATATGTCTTTAGCATTGGCAGAGCAAATAGAACATGACAAACGTAGGTAGCTTTTTTTGTTTTTAAGAGTCATTTGCACTTTAAGTAATTTGGGAGTAAGTACGATTCAAAATGAAATTGAACACAGCTTTTTGAAAGTTAACATTCATCATGAATCTGGTTTAGTCTCTATAGATAACATTCTTTTTTTATACTGAAATTATACTGTGGGCTTCCAAGAAAGGGCATGTTTTCATGGTAGTGCTATAAGAGCAACGTAAGTAAAAAACAACAACAACAACCATAATTACTTTATTGGATGATTCTTATTTCTTGGTAGGATAGTAAACTTTTGTGTGTTGTTACTCACTAAAAATGCTTAGTAGTGTATTAATCATAACACAAAGTCAACCAGTTGCAGATTAGATTTGAATAGGCTGAAAACTCTGCTGTATCAGGCCCAGGGTATATCTAAACTGACATTCTGTTTCCACAGGGATCATAGAGATGCCTCTGAGAAGCCCAAAACAGAACATAAGAGAATAGTAACCTCAAAACCTTATTTTTCAACAATTGGCTTTGAGAGGCAAATTGCCACAGTTACTAGCAATACTATACAGCAATCTTCTTGACTAAAGGTCATGGACTGCTTTGCATCCTATGAAACTGTACATATGAGTTCTATAATAGAAAATGTCAGTGTTCAACAATATACAGTTAAATAATCCCTGTCTTCAGTCAATTACCATTCTGCCTCATTGTACAACTTATTCTATTTTATACAAGAACTTTCCATTTACTTTCACCATGCTATCCATGATTTCAACCTGAGTATTTCCTGTACCAAAGAAAACCAAAACATGGAAATTGTTCCAACCAAAGAATATAATTTTATTATTGTTTTCTGCATCTTCTGCAATCTTAGTTTCATTTTAAGATGTAACAAAATTAAGCACGGTATTCTATAAACAATTTATATTTTATGAAACACTTCATTAGAATTAACTGGAAACTATACACATGGACAACTTTTTCCATGTATTAAAAGTTTTGAACTCATGGGTAAGAACTCTGTCTCTTGATCTGTAAATGGTGGAAATAGATAATTAACTCTAGCTTGAATGGAACAGTTTTAATAACAGATGTGTATGTTGTTCTTCCTATTGAGGGTTTGTGTAATTTGTCCACTAGGCAAGTAATTTAATTTGGGTAAATTAAAAGGAATTTGAACTGTTTTTGGTTCTGCAATATCCATATGATGTGAAATCATGGTCTTGTAGCTGACTGATTTCATACTTGCTCAGGAGTTTCATCACTATTGTTTATATGCTATGCAGTAAGTATCAGTGACTAGGTTTTCCATAATGCTTCCTTTATTTTTGCTTAATATTTATCTGTGTTGTTTAAACACTCATCTTTAAGACATAATGAAAATATGTTTTGTGATTTCAGTGAATTTTGTGTGTCAAAGAAAAATTGACAGACTTATGTTTAGATATTAGAATCTTAGTCCATTGAAGCCTGTTAATTTTAAGCAATGGTGTTGCTATATAATTATTACAAAGAATATAATTTTAGTTATCAAAGTAATATTTTAAAGCTTTATATAAAAGGGCGTAGCAATTTTAAGCTCTGTTTTCTATATAGCTATGACATAAAATATTTATATTGTTAGATTTATATTCACTTTCTATTCAAGACTGACCTCCCTCCCTCCATTTTTCCCATCACAGTTCATGAGATTATACAACAGATTAATGATTTGTTTATCATATCTTGAGGTTTCCAGGTGAATAATATTAAACTCAAAAGCCTGTTTGCTGTTCCATAATGACTTAGAATTCCCCTTTCAAAAGCTGTAGACCAGTTATCTGTCATCAATACCTTCGATTAAAACCTGGAGAGATTCAGAGAGCACTTAATCTCAAGTGATTTTGAAAAACAGGACAGTAATTACAAAAATTGGCATGAACCCATCACAAAGCAATCTACCTGTGTGTTAAAAAAATTATCACAGTAAGGGTTATTCAGCTGTAGAACTAATTACCAAGATTGTTGGTGAGCTCCGCCTGGATAGCTTTTTGATAGGGACACTTTAATTTGAATTCCTGCCATGAGCTGGAAGTTGGACTTTCCACCTTTCTCCAGAGTGTTGTCGACAGGATCCAGGCAAGGGATATATTCAGCTATGCTCGGCTATAGACTGAATAGAAAAACTGAAGACTCCCCCCCCCCCCCCCGGGGCTACTGTCTCCAGTTCTTCTATTCAGTTGTGGCTGAACTAGACTGCCTTTTTGATAGCTTCCCTGTTTTTAATAAATAGAGGGACACTGTCAGGTTAAATTTCCTTGGATATATATTCTTTCAACAGTCCTAAAGGGACTAGAGGCACGAGAGGCTCTAGTTTGCCTTCGTGCTTCCTTCGCACAGGAAAAAGAGGAAAACGTTTGGAACAGCTGCAAAGCGAAGGACTTCGCATCTGTCATCCGGCTAGCGGGGCACCAGTTTTTTGGATTTTTCAGTTCCGAAGATATCGCATCCAGCTCCTAGAGAAAGGTATTGGGGGCATCTAGTGCTGACCTGCCTGATAGGCAGCCTGCCTAGTAAGGGGGTGTTGCCTAATCAAAGCAGCGGATCCCTGTGACAGTTCACTGGCTTCACTGCCTGTCACAGGAGCGGTTAATTTTGATGGGAACACCATTGTGAAGTGAAGAAGATTCAGAGTAACAGAAGCCAGAGCTAGACAATTTACAACACTGCAACCTGTTATTAATTTGACGCAATCCGTGGCTAGGAGGATTAAAATAGCCCTGTTATTGCCATTTATCTGCCTGTCTGGAAATTCAACATCAGTCTGTCAAGCGACTTTTAGAACAATCCGCTGGCCACAAACTTTTGAACAGCCCTGTGATTGTCTTTCTGTTGTGTTTCAACAGAGTCTCAGCCATCGTGTGCAGCATTTGGCTTTCTCATTCATTCAGTGGCATCAGTGGTACGAGATATTTTTCAAGATGGTCCAAAGGCAGTTAGATTTACCAGAATCTTGCCATTCCTTTATAACAGGGGTCTTCAAGCTTCTCTACTTTAAGACTTGTGTGCTTCAACTCCCAGAAATCCCCAGCCTCAAGTCTTAAAGTGGTGAAGTTTGGAGACCCCTGCTTTAGAGTAGCTGTTAAACTTCAGAAGTCAAAATAGAATGTGCTCCATAAATGATGTGGCAGAATAGGAGTCTCCTAGAATCATCTTGAAGTATTTAATAGCCAAATATGAATGGAACTAGTGGAATCATATTACCTAATCCTAAAATGCAGTGTTTGATATAAATCTGAGAAGATGAACAGGTTCTCTGCTTCTCTTATATGTCTATTTATGATGTGCACCACCAAAGAGCTGTTACTTTTGATCTCTCCCCTCTTCCATCTGATTCAAAAGTAGATTGAAGTGGGATCAAAACACTAGCTTTATCTAGAAGTCTGATTTGTTTTGTTCTGGTGTGTTAGCCTCTTCCCTCTCCATTGTGTGGTGATCAGATTGTTTAATTATTTTTATTGATGATATAGTACAGCTTCACAAATGTAATTTAATAATTAACATTTAATGTAAATAGCTTCTTTTATTTCTTCTCTCTGAATGCCATGCAATTTAAAGGTGCAAATATATTTCCCCCCTCTTTCATTTTCCTAGGGAGGTAGTAGATTCAATGGTGCAGCATTTTAAAGTGACGATATTTGGTGACCGTAGACCAGTTTATGATGGTAAAAGAAGCCTTTATACAGCCAATCCACTCCCTGTAGCAACAACCGGGGTAAGATAGTTACATGGTTTCCTTATTTCTGACAGATCTAAAGCTACAAGAAATTGCTTCAATGTTATTTTCAGTTGCTTGTTATATATTTCAGTTACTACCACATACATGGGTGATTTTATTCATTTCTTTAATTTGACATTGGTGATATATGTCAATAATTTGACTGACAACCAGCAATTTCAGCCACCAATTCAGTAAATTGATAACATTTTACAAACAAAAGCATAAAAAGGGTAAGAAACAATTAAAAATGAGGACAACAGAACTATTTTCAGAATATTACTAATTCATTTTAAAATATAAAAACTACATATTTAAAATTTTGCAAAGTAGCATAATCAAAAGAGAAAAAAAAAGAAAGTGAAAGAGAGAGAAATTAAGAAAGAAAGGCCTTTACTAGATATTAACACTCTCTGGATACTGAGAGTGACAGCAGAAGGATTTGAGAGTAGGGAAGAGGTAGACATAATGGGACTGTTGAACAAGTGGATTTTTCATCATCAGCATCATTTATAAGGCATAGAGCAGACAGGGTCAAGCCCAAGCCCAAAGACAACACAGTGAAATTAGTTAAGTCCAGTCCTTTATTTGCTTGTACAGAATGGACAGAATTTGCCAGACTAAAGCTATATAACCTTCTAACCTACTAGATATATCCAGAGAGAGTCTAAGAGATGGCTACGCTGAACCTCTTCCTTCCTTCCTCATCCAGCTAAAGACTGCACAGTCTCTTTATTTTGGGCTTTTCTCTGAATGTGCTGCCTCCTCCCTGGGGATGCTTGGTGTAACCAAGATCATGTGTCCCCCCCCACCCTTCAGCTTCTCCAGGTGTAGCTCACAGTGCAGTGTAGTGTAAAAATGTTTGATTTGAAGTGAGGAGACCCAGATTCTAGTCCATCTTCAACTAGAGAAGTTCACTAGGTGACTTCGGAGTGTTATTTTTGTCGACCCAATTAGTCTCATAGATCTGTTGTTCTGGGGGAAATAAGGAAGTACAACACAACCCAATTGAACTCCTGTTACAAAAGAAAGGATTCAAATGAAATAAATAAATATACGTTGGACAGGCTCAAGGTGCCTTACATTAAAAACTCCGAGTGATTAAAATGCAAAACATATAAAAATGAAATGATGCTGTGGGAAAGCAGATAGAATGCCACAAGGAAGGGCTACCCAGACCTCTTGGGGAATGATACTCCAGAAGTATCTATATCATTAAATTAAAGTACATAAAATCTGGATAGGCGTCATTGAGTCATCAATCCTAGGAAAAGTGTACTTTTTGATCTATCAAGCACGGACTGTATACATGTTTCTGTGAGTTCTCAAGGTTTGCCAGTGAATATAATTCTTAATTGCAGTGTGGATCCTGACATATTGGGATGGACATACACAGGTATTCCTTGTCTAATGACCTTAATTGGAACCAGAATTGAAGTGAAACAGTTGTTAAGACAAAACACATGTCACTGTGCCATTTAGTGACAGCAGTTCTGGCAGTCCTGATGGTGATTATTCGGCAAGGACCTCATACTTCTCCTGCTCTGCATGAATTGCCTCTGCTTCAAATTCCCCTACCCACCTACCTCCCACCATCTCTGCCCTTTTGACTGCCCTTTCCTCCACTGCCTACCCCCCCCCTGAACCCAGCTGACCTTCGCCAACATCTTTTTATTCCTGTTACTGAACAGGGATCCAGGAACTGGATAAGGGCATGGTCCCAGGATGCGTATGGCAGGATGGCAAAGTGTTGCCCAGGGCCTAGATCCCAGGCCAGCAATGGGAGTAGGCAGTAGGGATAGGCATCTAAGCACAGAACAGTCGAAGGGCAGAAATGGAGGGTGATAGGCATGTGGAGAAGTTAAGCACAGGCCGTTTGCAGAAGGCAGGATAACGTAAGGAAGCACCGAGGAGTCATTGCCTAACGAGGAGTCATGTACATTTTTGCTCCAAATTAATTATTTTAATCAGCAAATAGGAACAATATGGATGGTCTCTTACTTTATAGTATCTCCACAGGGGTAGGGAAACTTGGCTCTTTCCTCACTTATGGACTTCAACTTCCAGAATTCCTGAATGAGCCATAAAAGGTCCCCCATTCCTGGCCTACTGTTTTTTCAGTTGTGGGGGAAATCAATTTTTGACTTGAATGGGAGTTCTGGGAGTTGAAGTCCATAAGTGATAAAAGAGACAAGTTTCCCTACCCCTTGGACCATCCTTCTGCATGCTGATCTCCCTTTAAAAGCACAGAATGTGAAATGATGAAATGATGCATATTTCATGTACTATTTTGTGTGACTGCAAAATACTGGAAGGGATACTTTTGTCTGCTGATGTGCCAAGCCAGATTGTGACAATATTTTTCAGATGTTCTAACTTCATAATGGTTTATACTTTTATTGTAGTCTTAACTAATCTTTTAAAATAGCTTTCTCAGGCTACAAGGCAAAATTTGAAGAAAACCACCATGGGGCATAGTTTATTTATTTAGTAGATTTTTGAAGCTACCCAGCTCAGTGTGATTCTAGGTAATGTATAACAAAGAAAATTAACCCCCTCCCCAATTGCTCCAGAGAATAGGAACAGCTGTTGAAAAGGCTTTAAATTTCTATTTAGCACCTGTAGCAATAGGCTTCCCCTAAGAACAGTTCTAAATCTGTATTATGAATGGTTTGATATTTATTTATTTATTTAGCAAATTTATATAACTGCCCATCTTACAAACATGACTCTGGATGGTGTGCAATAAAACAGACAGTTAAAAATATAAATGACTGTCAAAAACAAATTAATTAAAAACAAATTAATAAACATAAATAAAACTGCTATGGGTACCACAACTCTACCTTACTTAAACCTATACAATCTTTTCAGCATTTGCCATAGTAAATGAGGCTACCTTTTTGTAAGGATTTCAAGTTCAATGATGTGCAAATACAGATATATTTGAATTTGGTTTCAAATATGGTGAGTTTACAGTTTAAAAGCGGAATGCTTGGTTACAATAGGATTCCAGATTCCTACTTAAAGTTCAACATGGTTTTTTAAATATTTCCTTTCCATGTTTGAATTTAACTTGCTGCAATTTTCTCGTCTTCAACATATTGTCTGGAATTTCTTCCCTAAATAGCCATAGATTTAACAGCGAGGGAATTAAAGCTACTTTAAATCACGTAATTGAAATTTATTAGCAAAGAAGTGAAATTAAAATTCGTATGCAATTTTCTTGATTTTTCACACTGAGCTTGAAAATTTTCTTTACTTCCTCTCCATGGCTTTTTCTCTCAATAGGTTGATTTGGATGTAACATTGCCAGGAGAAGGTGGCAAAGATCGTCCCTTCAAGGTGTCTATAAAATTTGTTTCCCGGGTAAGCTGGCACCTGTTGCATGAAGTTCTGACTGGACGAACCTTACCTGAGCCTCTGGAATTGGACAAGCCAATCAGCACTAACCCTGTTCATGCTGTTGATGTGGTGCTACGACATTTACCCTCCATGAAGTAGGTTTCCTAATGTGCTCTGTGCCATTTATTTCCAGAGTTATTTTTTGTGGAGTTTTGCTTTTAGAGTTGCATGCAAAAGTTTGGGGGATGAGGAGAGCATGCATTTTTCATTAGGAAGATCATTGATAATTTCTCAGTTCTGTTTGTTGAGCAAATTAGTTCTGGTAGAAATGAAGAGGAAATTTCTTGAACAATTGGTAAGGTTTTCCACAAGGATGTAATTAAGTGAAGATCAAGGTCAATGGGAGACTTGTGAATTTGACAAGTGACAGACAATCAAACAAAATGACAGACACTAAAGCAAGAGAAATTCCAGCTGTGCTGCTTGTCTTGTTTATTAGGGCTGTATATCTTGGAATTACAAAACTGTATTTTAAAAGCATTTTTATATGAAGATATACTTTCAGCAAGTAGCTGTTTATAATGTGAATTGGTCTTTGAAAGTTGAAAATTTGAAAAGAAATCCATTTTATACACTTACCTGTTTAATTTCAGTTCAGTGCCTTCAAGGTTAAATGTTCTACAAACCCGGTTTCAGGACTCCAACATTCCCTTCCCCCAAAAAGGAGACAGCCCCTTGTAGGTGGGGAATTTTGAGAGAAAAGTAAAACTCCAGATTGAGTGGTACTGGGAAAGGCGAGGTGTGAAGTGCTCTTTTTTAAAAAAAAAATCATATGTGATGAATTCATTAGATAATTCAAGCAAACTATTTCCTCTTAGAATGTTCTCTTTCTCAAGTTTGGAAAAAAAATAGACAATAAATACCAGGTAATAAATCATTTGTGTGGACTGAAGGTGCTAAATCCAGCTTGTAATTGTTAAGTGATTTTTACTATAGTTTTTCCAACTATAGTAAAAATGAGCATGACTCATTTAACAGTTACATTGCTTGGTGATGAACATTCTGATTCCAGTTGTGGTCATCACTCAAGAACTATCTATAATGTCTTTATTTTTATTCTTTATTGTTTTTTTATTATGAACCACCAGGCATTCATGTAGTTTATGATGACCTGTGAAATAGATCAATAAAAACTTGGTTCCTTCTCTACATAGGTATACACCTGTAGGCCGTTCCTTTTTTTCTGCTCCTGAAGGCTATGATCATCCATTGGGAGGTGGCAGGGAAGTCTGGTTTGGATTTCATCAGTCTGTTCGGCCAGCAATGTGGAAAATGATGCTGAATATAGATGGTAACCACCAGTTCTGTTTTGAGAAATGGCAGGGGGGATTTATAGAAGATTGATGTTATACATGGATATGAAAATGCATTTATGAAGGCTTAATATGTATACACATAGACAATTCATTTTCATGTTTTGTAAGGAAAAGTCCTTCTGTTTTACAAATCTCAATTTCCTTATATAAATTCCCTGTCCTGGCTTGGAGATTCTGGGATTGAAGTCCACAAATCTTCAAGTTTCCAAGCTTGAAAAACACGGAATTAGGGAAACAAAATAAATACTATTTTGTTCTGATAGGAATAACAGGTGTGCGTTTGTCAAAAGAAATTGTAACTGGAGGTAAATAAGAATTTATGTTGCAATTCTGCAACATATTTTCATGCTTGAACAGTTTGCTTGATTTTTTCCCTCTGAATTAACCCATGGGAAAAATAAACTGCAGCTACACTTTAATAGTGTAATTTTTTATTCTGATTCTCCTGCCTGTACATTCCCTTGTTGATGCCAGGAAAGGTCCTAGCAGGAGTTCTAGACGACTCAGAAGGCTGGCATCGGGATGTTTTGGCTTCTGGTGGTTCTGGTTCTGTGCTAAACTATGATTAGATCATTTTAAAAAGTATTCTATTTTCTAATAAAGTTGTTCTCTCAGACAACACAAAGGCCAATCAGTCTTTAAGTTGCTCTCTCCAGAGAAAAACTTTTAACATTACTCCAAAATTTAAAATTCCTGTGGAAATAGTTTTTATTTATTGCTTGTGTTTATGTCTAACCTTACCAGCAAAACTACAAGGCAAGCTATGTGATACCCCTTTCCCCAGTATTGGCCTTAGGCTTGGGATTGATCTTTGCCATTGTTTAATGGTCCTTTGTAGGTTTTGTTAGCAGACTATTTTAGCCTGGGTTGCTGATGATTTAATATTTTTAATTTTGCAGCCAACCAGAGTCCAATGGAGTCAATACATTTAAATAAATAATTTTCATAACATCTTGTGAAGGAAGAAAGGCTCAGATATAGCAACTAGTCAAACATTTGCCATGTTGCTCCATGATTAAGTAGGAGCTGAGTATATGGTTTTGTATTTCCAATATTAAGCACAAGCATTTGCTGAGATTCCATATTAAATTAATTCTATTTATTTAGAAATTTTGTGAAAACAAAATCCATTTAAATCAGTTGAAGATTATTGTAAAGCATAAAATTATTTCAGCCAGCCCCAATACAGATACTTGGTGGTCCTCAACTTCTGACAGGTTTCTTTGTGGCAAGTTATGATGGACTCCCAAAAAACTGTTTATGATTCAGTTTCAAAGTTACGATGACACATACCTTTGCAGACATATGATTATAGTTTGAGCGCTTGGCAGTTGACTTTCCATTACAGTTATTTGCAGCGCCCCAGTTATGCAAATGCAATTTTTGATGTTTTTTGCTGGTTTCTGGCCTTTACTTTTGGTTCCGGGAAAAACTGACCATTGAATAAAATGGATTCATAAAATGTCTGCTGTGTTTGCTTAATGATCACAGCAAAAAAATGTCATAAAATTGGGTCAGGTCATGTGACTTGCTTAACAACTACAGTGACTTATGGCCATAATTCTAGGCTCAACTTGAGGAATATTAAAATGCTTTGGTCCAAAAATTGGAGCTGGAAAGAATGCAGTGTGTACAGTCAAATATTTTATGTGCGCTGTTAATAAGAGAATGAGGAATCAGCTTAGTACTGGAAAAGTCAATATTTATTCATGACATAATTGAAATGTGAAGTTTGCCACATAAGACAAGTTTCCAACTTAGTGATTATGTCAGTGAAGGGAACTGTTTAAGTGGCATATCAGTCTTATTTATAATCATTCTCTCACAGCCAAACATATTCAAAATTCTCAGTGTTGTAGATTTGCCCTATCCAATGTCATGTTTTCTGCTGCCTCTTGTCTCGATACCAGCCTCTGAATTACAATAAATCAGAAGAGAAACAAAGAACCCCTGGGCATTGGAGGAGGAGAGCAGTGTGAGTCTGTCAGGAAGAGTCTGATAGCACCTTTTCTGACTAATAGATTTTATTAAAAAGCAGGAGTTTTTGTGAACTGCAACTCACGAAAGCTTAAGCCTTTTAATAAAATGCATTAATCAGAAAAGATGTTACCAGACTGCTTCTAAAGAATCCCTGGGATAAAAGGTAAACTGTCCAGTTGATGAGACAAGGAATAATGGATGGAAACTGATCAAGAAGAGATTCAACCTAGAAATAAGGAGAAATTTTCTGACTGTGAATCAACCAATGGAACAGAAGTTGTCTTCAGAAATTGTGGGAGCTTCATCACTGGAGGCTTTCAAGAAGAGACTGGATTGCAATATGTCAGAAATGGTGTAGGGTCTCCTGCTAGGGCAGTGGGTTGGACTAGATGACCTACAACTTCCAACTCTGTTAACCTGTTAATCTTAAGGTAGTGATTGTGTGACAGCTTTGAAGACCATTTATTTCCTTACTTTTTATTTTTCCCCTTAGTTTCTGCCACTGCCTTCTACAAAGCACAACCTGTAATTCAGTTCATGTGTGAAGTTCTTGATATACACAACATTGATGAACAGCCACGACCTCTGACTGATTCTCACCGTGTAAAATTCACCAAAGAGATAAAGGGTGAGTTTAAAAAATGTAGCATTTAATCCACACAGTGCTAATCTTACTGCTTTAGGAGGTGCTAGTTTAGGTCTCAGACATCTATATTCATCAAAAACACAATGGTACATTATCTTTGGTGCCACATAGTGACTTATTAGTGTGGCATCTATGTGATGGGCAATGGATTTGCATTTTTGAAAATGTATCCTCTCCCAATAAACAATGAAAGGATTTTTTTTCAGCCGTCTGTGCTGTAGAGATTTCAGTCTGTATTGCCAGAAAGGCTCCATTGCCAGAATTGTGTGCTGCTTTTTTATCTCTTGCCTTCTAAGCACACTGTGCATCATATCTGATTGACTTTTACTACTGTATTCTTTCAGCTGCTACAATGCAGCTTCCTGACACCTTACAAATGCACCAAGTGTAAGACATGGGGAGCATCAGATTACAGTTATGTTCAAATGGTACTGTTTGAAATATTTCTACTCGTAAACTGACAGCAAACAACACTCCTAACTAGCCCTGATGATGTTACCTTGTTGGGGTGATGAAATGTCTGCAAGAAAATGTCTGCAAGCTCGGACAGCACCAAGAACTCCCCATTGGTATTTGACTTGTTTCATTTGCTACTTATTTCAGTTAGTATCAAAATATTGGTTCTTGCGTGCTATACAGGTAGTCGTCGACTTACAGCTGATCGCTTAACAGTTCCAAAACTCCAGTGCTATCCCCTCTGGGGTTATGTGACTGAATTTTGGGTATTTGGCAACTGCCCTGCATTTATGGCCATTTATAGCATCCAATGGTCACATGACAATTTAGGATCTTTCTGCCAAAAACTAGTATTTGCTTCTGTTTTTTCACAAACCCTGACCCAGAGTGAACAATGGGTTTGTTTAACAATTGCCAGGTTCACTTAACAGCTATCACAAAAAAATTGTAAAATCAAATTGGTCATGTGATAGCTAGATTTACAACCATTATGACTTGCAGCTGTAATTGCCAGGTTTAGTTACGGTCATAACTTGAGGATTACCTGCCATGATTAAGATATTAGACTGGGATCCAAGTTCAGATCCAATATCATGGAAGCACATTGGATGGCTTTGGCCAAGTTATTCCCCTCATGCCAACCAACTTTATTAGACATTGTTGTTTGAAAAATTGCGGGGGGGGGGGGGGAATATCATGTATACAATCTTGAGCTCCTGGAGAAAAGGCAGGAATTACCGGTACAAACAAACAAACAAATAAATAAATAGCCATATTTGAATTGGAAGAAAGACACCCCTTGTGAGGATACATTTTGTGTGTACCTGAAGCTACTTTGCCTATTTTAAATATAATAGAATTCTTTATTGGCCAAGTGTGATTGGACACAAAAGGAATTTGTCTTGGTGTAAATACTCTCAATATACATAAAGAAAAGGTACATTCATTAAGAATCAAGAATCATAATGTACAACACTTAATGATAGTCATAGGGTACAATCAACGATCAAATCATACTAGAAAACAGTAAAGTGGGAGGGGGTGGGCGAGAAGGAGTGGTGAGAAGATTAACAGTACTAGTAGTGCACACTTTGTAAATAGTTGAACAGTGTTGAGGGAATTATTTGTTTGGCAGAGTGATGGCTTTCGGGACAAAACTGTTCTTGTTTCTAGTTGTTCTGGTGTGCAGGGCTCTATAGCGTCGTTTTGAGGGAAGGAGTTGAAGCAGTTTATGTCCAGGATGTAAGAGGTCTGTATATGTTCACAGCCCTCTTTTTGACTCATGCAGTATACAGGTCCTCAAATCAAAGGAGGCATATATGCATGTTTTAAATTAGCAGTAGTGCAAAAGTAGCTTCCCCACTCTTTTCCAGAGAAGGTAAAGGGAGACGTGTTCTTTTGATATGTGTCACTGCTTCAGACAAAGCAGGTTTGCTGATTAGCCTCCATTTCAGTTCTAATTATCAGAGCTATGCAGTAGCATTCAGAATAGCAGCTGTGGTTTCTTTATGGCAAGCATCAGCAGTGTTTTTCCTGGGCAATGTGCCATGGTGTGATCTTGCATGAAGAGGGATGGGGTGGGGAGAAGTAAAAGGCCCCAAATGTTGCAAATCCCAAAAAAATCTTACATGTTTGATAGTGCACCTCCTTTCCAAGGTCTTGCATGTTTTACTTGAAATCTTGCAAAACTGTAGCCTTTTAAAAGATATGTATCCACTTGGCTAGTGTGGATGCTGTCTGGGCCAAATCTGCTCTATGAGAAGAGGAAACACAAATATGGATTATTTGAATTGGATCAGGTTTGCTGTTTCATTTCCTTGTAGCCTTCACAGGCTATGACTTCCTTCCACACTAGAAATGGACAGACTTTTGAGAAGGAAGGAAGTCCTTGTTCTCTGCAATGTTCACTCATACTCATTTTCATTAAAAATATATATGAACGTTCACAAAATAGGGAAAAAGACACTCTCAATGAAACATGTTCATCTCCCAAAAGTTGTATTCCTTGCACAAAGGAGCTAACAGGATGCACGTGTTTGGCTTGATTTTTTTTGGGAATTTTAGAGCTTTATTTTCCCAGATACAGTGAGCAGGAAGGAAGCATCAACAGGGAAAAAAATCCTTCAGGTGCTGTCTGTATTCTTTGTGGTGGGAGAAAGAAAATGCCATTCTCCAATGAGTTGCTCCGAGCATCCAGAAGTGGGAGGTGCTTAGTCTCTGCTAGATAGGCTGGATTTAATTGATAGAATGCTCCTCCTTCTCCTCGGGCTCCTCCCTAGCGTCCCCCAGTTTTAGCTCAGCCTTTGGTGCGATAGGCAGCTTATCCTTGGCCGGAACAGGAACACTTTGAGGTTTGGATAGTTTGAAAACGAACCAGCTTTCTAAATTTTCTCTTTCCTCCAAGCTCCGACTGCAATTAGAGAGGAAGCAGTCAGAATGAATAGCAGATAGTTTTTGGCGATCCAACCGCATTCGCAACCACAATACTCATAGCCTCGCTACCGTTACAGCAGTCATGCCTCCTTAAGAGAACGCGGCTTTCCCTTCTTTTGCCAAATGCTTCTGTCCTTCCCATTGTGATTTGATTTTTGTGCTGTTCAAAGACAGTGCGATTTTCTCTCTCATTCCTTCGCCAGTGTGATTCCTCCCCTCAGAGAACACAGGTGGGAGCGTCAGAGCCCTTATTTTCCCCTCCTCACCGTTCAATCACAGAGTAGACATTTCTTTTCAGTTGATTGGGTGGTGAAGGTTACTGCTGTGTTGGTGCCAAACTATGGCCACCGCCATCTTAAACTGGTGGCCATTTTAGCACACAATCTAACGGATACCGCCATTATCACATTGCATCGTGTGGACTTCAGGCAACCTTCATGCCAACAGCGGCTGGCCCACACCAGGAGGAGTTCCTGCCAGGCGAGGTTCCAGAAACAATGAAAGCATGGATGGATTTGGCGATCCACAGAGGTATCGCAATGGGGTTGCAACAATCCATGATGGCCAGACAGATCCCAGTGTCGGAATACGACTCACAGTCAGTAAGATCTCTATGTAGAACTGACCAGCATTACCCTCAGGTACCTCCTCAAGGGGAGCTCTCTATGATTTCCCACAGGTATTCGTATGATTTACAGGAGGAGGGAGAAGGAGAGGACCAAATGGAGCAAGTAGACGCAGTATCAATTCACGATAGTGAAGTCCTATTAGAGGTGGACCCCCTAGAAAGAGGCATGTCTGATGATGAGAGCATCATGTCTGACCATCCTACCTTTACGGGGCTGTTCTGTCCATAGCTTTTCAAATCCCTCCTCTTCAAGGCAAAAAAAATCACAGCTTGCCTTGAAAAATCTCCCTGTTTAACAACCAGAATATCAAGAAGAATCAGAAGATTTGATTTTCTCACAGCCTATTAATGAAGCTGACGTTATCCCAGTCCCGCAAATGTTTTCAGATCTGGTCCAGAAACAGTGGGCTTCAGCAGCAGGGTACCCGGCCCCCACAAGTTTTGATAAGAAATTCTTTAATTTAGCTTCAGAATTTTCTAATTCCCTGAGTACCCCTGAAGTAGATGAGCCAGTGGTGGCATTGGCATCCTCCTCCGCTATTCCCACTGAAGTGAAGGAGGCCCTTAAGCCAGAGGAGAAGAAAGCCGAGATAGCACTCCAAAAGACACATCAGTCCAATGCGTGGGCCATAAGGACGGTGACAGCCCCGTCCTTCTTCACTAGGTCTTCCCTCAGATGGCTCCGTCACCTGAGGGACACCATACCAAATTCTAATATCAGGGCACATCAGGACATCACCAAACTGATTGCAGCTGCAGAGTTCTATGCAGATGCTACATTCAATTTGGTCATATTTTCAGTGTGAGCCATGGCATCACAAGTTACAGCCCGGCAATTGCTATGGCTTAGGCATTGGCAAGCTGATATCAAACACAAATGGAAGCTGGCCTCTTCCCCAATTTCAGGTGATAAATTGTTTGGCACTGCCCTGGATCCACTTCTAATTGAGACCAGAAGCAAGAAGAAGATTCTCCCCTCCCTCCTTCGTCACCCAGACAACAGAAATTATTAGTTTAGTTTACTTTACTTTATTGACATTGCACCTCATAAAGCAAAATCAAACACCATCTATCAGCCCTTTCGGAGAGATTCCTTTCGCCCCTATTATCAAGGTCCATTCTCTCCTGATTCCAGAGAGTATCAGGATATTGGGGCGCTCAACAGTCTGATAGATCGGAATTTGCTGACAGAACTCACAGGGGAGGACAAGGGAAAAGACCTTTTAGGGGAACAGGAAACAGGTTTCCGTCGTCCAAAATAAATCCAGGGATTATGCTCCCATTGAAGGACGATTAAGGCTCTTTGCAGACCGTTGGGACTCCTCTACATTGGATTCCTGGGTTCGTGATACCATCAGATTTGGCCTGGCTCTAGAATTCCAATCCACACCCCCAAACTTTTTCATGAAATGCCCTATCTCCAGAGACCCTGTTAAAAGGAACCTGATGGAGACAGCAATCAGTCACTTACTGGAAATACTCACAGCTCTCATGAAGGGCCCCTTTGAACCACTGAAAACTATCAGTCTCCATTTTCTCACATACAAGGTAGTTTTCCTAGTAGCAATAACATCAGCACGACGTATCTCAGAAATAGTGGTATTTGCCCGACAAGACCTTTATATTTTTCATGCTGACAGAGTGGTTCTTCGACCCCACATTCATACCGAAAGTCAATTCTGCCTTCCACAGGGCACAAGAACTTGTTCTCCTGAACTTTTGCCCGAGGGCTTCTCAGGGACGAGAACATCAATGGCATCGATTGGATGTCCGCAGAGCTCTCCATACATACTTACATTGAATGGCTCCTTCTCGGAAGACTGAAGCCCTTTTTGTATCCTTTCAGCCAACCACTCAGGGACACAAGGTCTCACCTCTTACTGTAGGCAGGTGGCTGAAAGCTGCAATAGCCAAGGTGTACGAGACTCAATCATTACCAGTGCCTAGGGGCATAACAGCACATTCAACCAGGAGTGCTGCAACTTCAGTGGCCTGGGCCACTCAAACTCCTATAGCAGGAATATGTCGAGTGGCAGCATGGGTTTCCCCATTGCCTTTCATTAGGCATTACAAAATTGATGTTTTTGCCTCTGCTGAGGTCTCCTTTGGTAGGAGGGCTTTGCAACGCATCCACTCAGACAGTGGGGGTGCTCCAACCGAGATGGAGACCCTCCCGTAGGACAAGCCAAGCTTTGGTATGTCCCACTCTCTGGATGCTCAGAGCAGCTCATTGAAGAAAGGGCGTTGATACTTACCTGATACGCCCGTTCTCTGTGAGCTGTCACAATCATCTAGCCCCACCTAATTTCCATCTGGTGGGATCCTGTTCCGGCCAACGACTAATCTGGAGATATGTAAAAAACAGAAAGAGAGGGTGAGAGTTGCATCACTTCGTCTTTGCCAAAACTGGGGGACGCTAGGGAGGAGCTCGAGGAGGAGGAGGAGCATCCTATCAATTAAGCCCAGCCTATCTGAGCAGAGACTAAGCACCTCCCACTTCTGGATGCTCGTTGCAGCTCACAGAGAACAGTCATATCTGGTCAGTACCAACGCCCTTTTTCTGACATCCAGATCAACTTGTTTTCATAGCCCACTGGGTTTTCCGACATATCAGAGCCTTTCACTGGGTCACCTTTTGGAAAAATTCAAGCTAACCCATTAACATTCATGAAATTGGTTTTTGGATTTGGCATGCTTAGAAAAGATGCATTTAAGTTGCTATTGATCAGGTTAACTGTCTCCCCTTTTATTGGAAACCCAGAGGCCCTCCAATATTGGGCCATTGAAATTTAGAAACCACCAAATAGTAGCACAGTTTTCATTTCTAATATAAGAGGAATAACAGTAGTGTTTTTATCCTTTGGATTAGCACATCAGTCATCACAGCAGTAGCATAGCAATCCCATAAAATTAAGAGAAAACAGGAAGAACCATCATTCTATTTCATTTTGGTGACATCAGCTCTTGAGGTTGAAAAAAATATACAAAAGGGAAAATTTAAAAAAGAAACAAAGCACCACTGTAAAATATCGCCTAGTCCTGTTTTGTGGGAAGGCTTAGGGGCCACAAATCTGGGATATATTAGGAATGTCTAAACATTCTTATTTTTTCTTCCAATGGTATATGTAGAAATTATAGCAAATCTTATGGAAGGGATGAATAAGTTCTGTTACAAAACATCTTGTGTGTGTACAGGCATTCTCTGATGTCTGTATTTTCATCTTTTTTTATCCAGGTCTGAAGGTTGAAGTGACTCATTGTGGAACGATGAGACGGAAATACCGTGTCTGTAATGTTACACGGAGACCTGCTAGTCATCAGACGTAAGTACATGGCTAAACTACACAATTAACATATGTGGCTACAAGATAATATACAGGTCATTCTTGATTTATAATTCCAGCTGGGACCAAAATTTTAGTTGCTAAACAATGCAATTGTTAAGCAAAGGCTCATGACTAGGCCCAGTTTTGCAACCATTTTTACCATGGGCATTAAGTGAATCCCTTTTTCCAAGATCGTTATAATTTCAAACCATCATTAAATGTACAGTTGTCATTCAAGGACTACCTGTATATAATATGGGAGGGAAAAGATACATAGATTCACAGACTTGTGCAAATTAACTGTTCTTTCAATTCCGCTTTCCAGATTTCCATTGCAGTTAGAAAACGGTCAAACTGTAGAGAGAACAGTAGCACAGTATTTCAGAGAAAAGTACAATCTACAGCTGAAATACCCTCATCTTCCTTGTCTACAAGTGGGACAGGAGCAGAAACATACCTATCTGCCTCTTGAAGTAATGTATTTAATATCACAATCTCTGAAACATTTGAAGATCTCAGAATTTTCATTTGCAGATTTGAAAGTTATTTTTTTTTCAATGATGCATATATTTAGGACATGTGATCCTATGAACTAAAGATAACCATGAGTCTAGATCACTCTTTGTTCATGAAACTTTATGTTCTAATGTATTTGTTAGATTTGTAAAGAGTCACTATTCTTTGGGCGCAATGTAAAGCTGACAAACACTGGCTGTAGAAGCTTTCAGGTTTTTTTTAAAAAAAGTATAATAGTATCTTACCACTTAAAGACCTGAAAGACCAAATAGGGATTAATCATCCTGGAGGAAAATCTATATGGTTGGTAAGGACTGATCCATGCCTGATGGCACTAAATCAATTAAACAATACTATCCAGCCAATTCACAAAAGTATTATTGATGCAGAATATGCTTCTCAAACCTGGGTGACCTTCGGTGTCCAGACTTCTCAGCCCAGGTCTTCATATCCCCTGGAAAATTCTGGCAGTTAAATGTACATCTGCAGAATTCCATTTGGACAGCAAGTTATTTGGATGAAAATGGAGTTTCACCTCTTATATAAGACACATTGCATGCTGCTCACAATTTTACAGCTCCATCATTTGTTCATTGGTTATAAAATTAACATATAATATTTTTGCAGGTATGTAACATCGTGGCAGGCCAGCGATGTATTAAGAAGCTTACAGACAATCAAACATCAACAATGATAAAAGCAACAGCCAGATCTGCACCTGACAGACAAGAAGAAATCAGCAGACTGGTTAGTTTGCCTATGAATTAGAAAAATAGATAAAGCCAGCTGGAGGGGTCATTGAGGATCCAGTGTATTTGTTCCTGTTTGCGTCCTCATATCCCAAATGTCTCCTCTCTTTTTTAATCATACCAGTTTATTATTGTGTAAGCATTGACGCTAGCTATTGTATTATCACATTATCCCCTTTTTAATCTCCTCTTTTCTTCAGGTGCGAAGTGCAAATTACGATGCTGACCCTTTTGTTCAGGAATTCCAGTTTAAAGTGCGTGATGAGATGGCTCATGTGACGGGGCGTGTGCTCCCAGCTCCCATGTTGCAGTATGGAGGGCGGGTAAGAAACTCTTCTCTGGATTTATTCTTATATAATTGGATTTGTAGTTTTGGACTCTCTTGGTTAGTGATTTCATTTCCCTGTCTCGGTATATGCATCTATGATATGACATCTAGTGCTCATTGTGTAAACTGCAAGCATATTGACATTTTTGTTTGTTTATTTAGAATCGAACAGTGGCAACACCAAGCCATGGTGTATGGGATATGCGGGGGAAACAGTTTCACACAGGTGTGGAAATCAAGATGTGGGCCATTGCTTGCTTTGCAACACAGAGGCAATGTCGCGAAGAAATACTAAAGTAAGCCTATTCAAGATATGAGTTGCTTTCCTTTGGCCTTAAATAGATGTATTTTGATAGCAAGGCTACATCACCGATTCTCTGCTTTTTGGTTTATCCTTGATCTCTAAAAATACTTTGCTGTTCAAAAAAAAAAAGTGGCTGATTATGTGCCATCAAGTTATGTTTGATTCCTGGTGACCACATAGATAGATTTTCTCAATTTTCAGTGTTTTTATAGATGTTGTAATATTGCTTCTCATCTTTTTAAACAGCGCTCTAATACTCAAAAGTTTTTTCCCCTGAATTTTTAATCTTTCTGGGTTGGCTTCTCTTGGCAATTTCTGCACTTCGTTCTGACATTCAGTTTGCTGTCTCCTGTTTCTCCATGTTTGGCAATAGCTTTTCACATTCATTCATAACAATTTCCTTCAGTTAATTCCTCAGTATATCTGGTTCTCTTGTCAGTCAGGCTTGAGAATCCAACATGTCCTCCTTAAAAATGATCGGTATATGCTAAAAACCTCATTGAGTAAACTAGTTGGTTTTCTTCTTTAGCTTAATCTAGAACTTGCACATGAGCTGTGTGATCTTGTTCCACAGTCAGCACCCGGCCATGCCTTTGATCCTATAATTGATATCCTCCACTCTTTTTTAGCAATAATATAGTCAATTTGATTTCTGTGTTCTCCGTCTGGTGATGTCCATGTATGTAGACATCGTTTTGGTTGTTTTGAAAGTAGCATAAGTTATGAAATATTCATGGAAGTTGAGGGAAGTGATGTCAGTCCTCTGCTTCATTTCAGTTTCCTAAATCATATAATCCATCTGCATTTTCCTTCTTAATACTTTAAACTCTCTCATTTCAGTCTAATAAAAAAGCCATAACAGTATATAATTATAATGTTATAATTAATATTCTTGTCATTCAGAATTACATTAGGTGGTTAATACTAGCCTGTGATTATCATCTTTGGCTTCAAAACTTGCTGAAACTCATTCTCATGAGTATAGATAGTGTTCAACTTACGACCACAAGCCCAACGTTTCTAAGTTGCTAAGTGAGACATATGTTTAGTGAGTTTTGTTCCATTTTACGACCTTGACATATTTGTTAAGTGAATCACTGCAAATGTTAAATTAGTTGTTAAAGTTTGTTAAAGTTGTTAAAGTGAATCTGGCTTCCCATTGACTTTGCTTGTGAGAAGGTTGCAGAAGTTGATCACATGACCTCAGGATGCTGCAACTGTCATAAATATGACTCCATTGCAAAGCATCTGAATTTTGATCATGTAATAATGGGGATGCTGCAATAATTGTGTGAAAAATGGTCATCCGTCACTTTTTTCAGTCCTGTTGTAACTTTGTCACAAAATGAAGGGTTGTAAGTCAAGGACAACCTGTATTAATGATAATAGCCTTCAGCTCTGGTTGTCACTCTCTGAACACTATCTAAATGAGCCATTAACTCTCACTTTTAGAGCAAAGGGAAACAAATATGAATAACCTCTATTCTCCTTTCATCCAGTTTTTATTTGTCTTTTTATTTTATTTGTTGCCAGGGGTTTCACAGACCAGCTGCGCAAAATTTCTAAGGATGCAGGGATGCCAATCCAGGGCCAGCCTTGCTTCTGTAAATATGCCCAAGGTGCTGACAGTGTGGAGCCCATGTTCCGACATCTTAAGAACACATATTCAGGACTCCAGCTCATCATCGTCATCTTGCCTGGAAAGACCCCAGTGTATGGTAAATAAATATCCAAATGCTTTGTATGAATTCTGCTTGTTTTGAATTGCCTTAAGAAGACTTGAGAACAAAAATAAATAATCTTAAAATAATAGATTCTGTATGAAGCTAAGGTTGAGGACACAGCAAATCAGATAACAATAGAAATGCAAGCTTTTCATGTTTCTTGTTACATTATGGGAGCTGAGAAGAGGATGGGCTTTGGGATAAAGTTCTTTAGGAAGTCAATGAAATACAGGTGAAACTCGAAAAATTAGAATATTGTGCAAAAGTTCATTTATTTCAGTAATTCAGCTTAAAAGGTGAACCTAATATATGAGATAGACTCATGACATGCAAAACAAGATAGTTCAAGCCGTGATGTGTCATAATTGAGATGATTATGGCTTACAGCTCATGAAAACCCCAAATCCACAATCTCAGAAAATTAGAATATTACATGCAATCAATAAAACAAGGATTGTGCATCAAACAATATCGGACCTCTGAAAAGTATAAGCATGCATACGTACTCAGTACTTGGTTTGGGTCCCTTTTGCAGCAATTACTGCCTCAGTGCGGTTTGGCATGGAAGGTATCAGCCTGTGGCACTGCTGAGGTGTTATGGAAGACCAGGATGCTTCAATAGAGGCTTTCAGCTCTTCTGCATTGTTCAGTCTCATGTCTCTCATCTTTCTCTTGGCAATGCTCCATAGATTCTCCATGGGGTTCAGGTCAGGCAAGTTTTCTGGCCAATTAAGCACAGCAATCCCACGGTCATTGAACCAGATTTTGGTGCTTTTGGCAGTGTGGGCAGGTGCCAAGTCCTGCTGGAAAATGAAGTCAGCATCCCCATAAAACTCGTCTGCAGAAGGAAGCATGAAGTATTCCAAAATCTCCTGGTAAACGGCTGCATTGACTCTGGACTTAATGAAGCACAGTAACCAATGTTATGATATGTTCAGAATAACCCTTGAGTAACAAGGATATGTACATGGAAACGTTTATGAGAGTAGTTATGAATAATTATTCAGCCACACAAAAAAACACTAAATTGAGTTAGTTTACTTTAAGAAATAGAACAGTCCAATAAATGGTCCAGGTCCTCTACGTTTATCAGTCCAAAGAATATCCAATTACAAAGTCTTCTTACTGGTTGTCTTTGTCATTTACAGTAAACAAAAATATCAAAGTATAAGCACAGTATAAATACAACAGAGAACCTTAGATAGCAACAGACCAACACCAGCAGATGACATGGCTCCCCAAATCAACACAGACTGTGGAAACTTCACACACTGGACTTTAAGCATCTTGCAGTGTGTGCCTCTTCGTTCTTCCTCCAGACTCTGGGTCTCTGGTTTGCAAATGAGATGCAAAAGTTGCTCTCATCAGAAAAGAGGACTTTGGACCACTGAGCAATAGACCAGGGCTGTTTTTCTTTACCTCAGGTAAGACGCATCTGACATTGTTTGTTGTTCAGGAGCGGCTTGACAAGAGGAATACAACATTTGAAGCCCATGTCCAGGATCCGTCTGTGTGTGGTGGCTCTTGATGCACTGACTCCAGCCTCAGTCCAGTCCTTGGGAAAGTCCCCAACACTTTTGAATGGCCTTTTCCTGACCATCCTCTCCAGGCTGCGGTCATCCCTGCTGCTTGTGCACCTTTTTCTTCCACACTTTTCCCTTCCACATAACTTTCTATTAATGTGCTTTGATACAGCACTTTGGGAACATCCCACTTCTTTTGCAGTTACCTTTTGAGGCTTTCCCTCCTTATGGAGGGTGTCAGTGATGGTTTTCTGCACAACTGTCAGGTCAGCAGTCTTTCCCATGATTGTGATTCCTACTGAACCAGACTGAGAGACCATTTAAAGGCTCAGGAACCCTTTGCAGGTGTTATGGCTTCATTAGCTGATTAGAGTGGGACACTTTGAGTCGAGAATATTGAACCTTTTTACAATATTCTAATTTTCTGAGATTGTGGATTTGGGGTTTTCATGAGCTGTAAGCCATAATCATCTCAATTATGACCCATCACGGCTTGAACTTTCTTGCTTTGCATGTAATGAGTCTATCTCATATATGAGGTTCACCTTTTAAGTTGCATCACTGAAGTAAATGAACTTTTGCACGATATTCTAATTTTTCGGGTTTTATCTGTATACCTCTTGATTGGAAGAAGAATGTCTGTGGGAAAGACTTTGCACCATGTGGGAGAAAGTAATGCTTTTTAATATGTGTTGTTCTTTGCATCACCATATAGATTCTAAATCTTTAATGTTGTCAGAGAATATTGTGTGGATTGATGATAAAAGCAAGGGAAAAACAATAGGAATAAATATTTGAAAGTAATCTGTGCTTTTAGGACTTTGTTTATATGAAGGGCTTCTTCTGGAGACTTCTGACTTTGAGAGCTTTGAATGTTTTGATAAGGGCTAGAGGGGGAACTGGTTGGGTTTTTTTTTTTCTTCTGATGTTGATCTCCCTCATTGAACTAAGCTTCCTTGGTTTTATTCCATCTTACTCCTCAAAACCTCTAGGAAAGATTAGTCCTGGCAAAATGCATAGCAGTAGGGGCAGAACCTGGTGATTGGGGAATTCTGAGAGTTGAAGTTCATTGGTCTTAAAATTGTCAAGATTTAGATCAAGAAGCTTCCCAACTTGCTGTCCCCTAGATATGTTTTATTTATTCATTTATTTAAAATGATTGAAAGGAAGATAATGCATGCTATGATCCAGCCTATCTGGAGGACATCAGTTGGGAAAGGCTTATTCTGACTGATAAGAAAATCTGGGCATGATCTTCAATCAGCAGATAACAGTATTGCAATGTTAGATTTTAGAACCGTTCCTTAAAACTTTGAAAATTGTTCATATTAATGCTTATGGTTTTTTTAGCGGAGGTGAAACGTGTGGGGGACACGCTTCTGGGGATGGCTACACAGTGTGTTCAAGTCAAGAATGTCATAAAAACGTCTCCTCAGACCCTCTCAAACTTGTGCCTAAAGATTAATGTAAAATTGGGAGGAATCAACAATATCCTTGTACCTCATCAACGGTAAGAATCTTTCCTTAGTGCTTCCTTGAATTTGGCATATAGTGTGCATGCATCAAAACTCTGGAATTGCAATGTTTAATGTAGCAATTTTTTAGGTACAAATCTTTTAACATGGCTGCGATACTTGATTACTTTAATAACCAAAATCGTGTTGGTTGCTTTAAAGTGTTTTTTTGGTGATCAAATAGGAATTTTTAAAATTGCACAGATAGTCCCTAATTTATGCTCGTAACGGAGTTTGCCCATTTACAGTTGTGATTGTAGAATGGATCACTCATGTGTCTAACCTAATTTTTTGACCATTTTTTGAGATGAAGGTTAAGTGAATATGATGACCCTAAAGCAAGCATGATTATCGCCCATTGTTTATTATGGGGTGTTTTAACCGAAAATGCTGGTTTTCAGGCAAAAGCATAATAAAACACAGTTGGATGCTGCAAATGGCCCTAAATGCAGACCAGTTGCTGAGCACCTGATGTAATTATATGACCATGAGATGGGTGATGACCATCGAAACTCTGGGACCAGGTTGTAAATGCCATGGAGGGTCCATTATATCTTTGAACGATTGCTAAGCAGTTCTTTGTAAAGAGAAAACTACCTGTATGCTGCTATATATTCTGATTGCAGATTTGAGAAGATGCACATTCAGGCAAGGAATGAATATTCTACACTGATGTTGACTTTAGTACAGGGGGCATTCTCTGTAATAACAGAGTATGCTCTTTGTTTCACATGTAAATTTAATTTTTTTTCAAAGAAACTAAATTTTATAATATGCAGGAGTTAGCCATGAATTTGTTACATTTCTGGCTACATGCCAGAAGCATCTGCCTTTCTTTCCTTCCAAAAGTGAGGTGCATGTAATGTAACCCAGGACCTGCTGGCCACCAGTTAGATATTAATACTGCGGTTGATTTGTCCCTTTTTTTTGAAAAGACCTTCTGTGTTCCAACAACCAGTGATCTTCTTGGGAGCCGATGTTACTCATCCACCTGCTGGGGATGGAAAGAAGCCTTCAATTGCTGCTGTAAGCTATGTTGTATTTATGGGTCTCCCTCCCTCCCTCTTCCTTCCCCTCCCCCCCCCCCAAATAATTTGAATGAGAAAACTGAGGAACTTGGATAGAAACAGAATGAATTTATTTTGATTGCTTTAATCCAGTTCTTTGTGTCTCATGGGTTTATCAGACATTCTTTCAGCTTAACTTTTCATTGTGTGGAGATTATCACCGTCTCTGGTAAAGATGAAAACACAGACCCAGACCCCAAACTCGAAGCCAGAGTAAAACCCAGAATGCTACATCACGGCCACCCACTCAGTATATCAGATCAGAAAAACTCAGGAAATTACACCACAAGAACTCAAGAAGATGCAACACAGCAAATGACCCAGGATATCACAGCACAAGACCAAGAGTACCACAGCAATAAATCTCACAAGGTCATCACACAACCCATTACCCAAGCCATTACAACACAGGAGGCTAATGGAAAAGTGATCAAAACACAAACGTCCCAGGAGATTACAGTGCAGGACCCAGGACACCACAACAAAAGAACTCGCAAGCCCATCACACAACCCATTACCCAAGCTGTTAAAACACGAGAGGCTACTGGAAAAAAGATCATTACAAAACAAACAACCCAGGAGATTACAGCACAAGATCCAGGATGTCTCCACAACAAAACTCACAAGGCCATCACATTGCCCTTTATACCAACATCAACTCCATCAACCAATCAAGAGGCAGCAGTGCAACCAACCAGCCCACCGCCGCCGCCCCCCCCCCCCCCCCCCCCCAGTATTGATATAGAGACGGCAGCTCCGATCACACACTGCTTGCACTGGTACGAAGCTGAAAGCACCAGCCTGAGGATGGCGAGTGAGACACAGGATTAAGACACAGGAATTGACTTTATTCCATCAGTGACATTTTTGGCTGAAAAATAAGATTATATATATAATTTTTTTTTTTTTCAGCCTTAAATGTCACTGATGGATTTAAGCCAATTCCTGTGTCTTAATCCTGTGTCTCTCACTGAGACATTGTTGTAAGGATAAACTTGTGAGGGAATGTATGCTAATTATAAAAGAAAATATAAATTCAAAATCTAACAAAACTTTCTAAAAAAATCAAGTGACAAGTGTCAGCAACAGCCATATAAAAGATGATATACTTACTTATTAGCTGAGCAGCCATAGAACAGTTGGTATAAAGAAAGGATATTTGAAACATGGCCTCTATGGAATCCTCATTCATTTTCATGTATCCCTTTTTCACTGTTAGGTTGTAGGTAGTATGGATGCTCATCCAAGCAGGTACTGTGCCACAGTGAGAGTCCAGAAACCCCGCCAGGAGATCATCCAAGATTTGGCCTCCATGGTTAGAGAACTTCTTATCCAATTCTACAAATCAACACGGTTCAAACCCACACGAATCATCTTCTATCGTGACGGAGTTTCAGAAGGACAGTTTCGACAGGTATTAATATCTGTTTATATCATACTTTTGTCCTGCATAGTTTGTAGGATATTTCAAACCAACTAACAATAAAATTCAAACACTAGTTCAGTGGAGGATTGCTAAAGAACTTAAGCCTTGCATTCATAACAAGAAAAAAGACAAAAGAAAATCATAGTGAGCCCTTAAACACGATCAAGACCCCTATTGTTGATGGTCAGGTACCAGAATAAGAACATTATCAGCATCACTGCCACAAAAAGGTCCTTAAAATCTGTCAATAAAGGCATTGCTTGAATGATTTATGTATCATCCACTATGAACTATGTTGAATAGGGCTGGTCCTTCCATTGATCATTGATCACTTTCTATGACTCCAGCTTAGGAATTTCTTTTTGAAAATCTTTATCTCTCCCTATCCTTTAACCCAACCTTCTTCACATGGATGAAATAGCAACCATGTATTACTCTTGGGGGGGAAAGGTGGGGTAAACATGCAGAAAAGTTTTAAAAGTTCCAGTTATAACACAGACAGTTTAGTCCTGTTCTCTGCTAATCTGTTTTTCAAACTTGGCAACTTCCAGATGGGTGTTGAAATCCATCCATCTTAAAGTTGCCAAGCTTGAATAATGGTGCTATAGAAGTTTGTTGAGGCTAAAAAATGATAAATATTGTGTGTTTGTTTGTTGGAACAAAAATCTGATGTATGTTCCCATGCTTATCACTATTCGAATGAGCCAAGCCCTTTATTCCTCCTCTGTAGGTGTTGTATTATGAGCTGCTGGCAATTAGAGAGGCTTGTATCAGCTTGGAAAAAGACTATCAGCCTGGCATAACATATATCGTGGTTCAGAAGAGGCATCATACGAGGCTGTTTTGTGCTGATAGGACAGAAAGGGTAAGTCTTGTCCCATTTCCAAGCAGTATTTTTCCCCAAACAAGAATTGTAGTTGTCATTCTTAGTACAGATACAGAATGGTTGAGTCTTTGCAACATTTCATACTGGCTACCATTCTTTCAGCATATCTATAAAGTAGATAATTGCTGTGACCACATATCCTGCATGTGGAAATCCAAGACTTTGTAAATAATGACAGGAGTAAGAGTTCTGTTAGAGGCTTCCTGATTAGGTTCTGTTAAAAGGTTTTATCCCCTCATCTTCAAGTTACCTTTCCCCAATCTGTATTGGAAATGCAGGCCCCCAAATTGCCAACTAGTATTGGGTGGCTCAGGTCCCTGTGGATGCAGCTGAAGTTCTTTGGTTTGCATAATTAATTTATAAATAGCTTTGAGTTAATTTAAAGTTTAATCAAGTTATCACTTTTTAAAAACAAAATGTGCATAAAAACTGACTTGCTACATGGAAGGCATAATGCTTTAAGAGATTTTGTGCAATGTAGACATTAGAATAGCAGAATTGAGAAATATACTTTTCTTATTTTTAAACCACATTTTAAATTTAATATTTAATTTACTTATGTTCTAGGTTGGAAGAAGTGGAAACATCCCTGCTGGAACAACAGTAGATACGGATATCACACATCCTTATGAATTTGATTTTTACCTCTGTAGCCATGCAGGAATACAGGTGAAAAATGAAGCATTCAGTTCCTGGACCAATACTTCTTGTCATACCTATCTAAATTTGGCATCACTGAGTGGATGAGAACAAAATCATATTTGTCCAGTTTTTGATTGAGAAAACTTAAATCAACAAAGACTAACCTAAAGGAAAATTACTAATTTATCATTCAGTTATTTCTGCAAATGCAAACTCATCGGTTAGAATAAGCATTAAAACCTTGATTTGGTATAAAGTAGAAGCTTTCTCCTATCCAGGATGATGGACGCTAATGGAATCTATTCTCTAATAAACCTAAGAAAAAAGATGTAGTTACTTCAACATAACATGTCTATCTCTATCCAGTTGTCTTAAGTTTGTACTGAAATGGTTTTCTGAAATAACAGACAGAATAAACTTTTCTGCATTTCTTTGGGATGCAGATAGAGTTTGAACAGCTTTTTGCGCATCTTAGCTTATAATCATGCTGGACACATGACCATGCTGGACAACGCTGGTTCCTTTCGACTAAGAAGTGGAGATGAACACCGGCCCTAGAGTCAGACATTACTGGGCAGGGAAAACCTTTCCCTTGAGATAGTTTTTGAGTCCTCTTTTAAGTTCCAATTTTTGAGAAAAAACCCAGACTGTATCATGGCAACTAAAATTTATCATGAGAGCCCTCTCTTAGACTTCTCAGAATCATTTAATTGCCATGCCTATCCAAATAAATTTTAAAAAATAGTTGCACGTTTGGAATGTTACAGAATAGTGTACCTCAACCCCAACTGTGTAGTAGTGATATTCCATATTTTTTACTACTGGTTCTGTGGGTGTGGCTTGGTGAGCATGGCACGGGAAGGATACTGTAAAATCCCCATTTCTACCCCATCCCACTAACCTGTTTTCCAGCTCTGTTCTGTGCAGAGCAACGAAAGAAGACCCAGCCAATCAGCTGGGACTCGGGAGGCAGCCAACCAGAGTTGGTATTTACCGGTTTTCCGAACTACTCAAAATTTCCGCTACTGGTTTTCCAGAATCTATCAGAACTGGCTGAATACCACCACTACAACTGTGGCAACTTTACGATGCCTGGACATCAACTCTGCTGGCTGGGGGATTTGGGGAGTTGAAGTCCACTCTCAGTTGCTGAGATTGAGAAACATAGTTATAGAAATATGAGGTCAAAAGTTAATGAGTTGAAGTACTGGAACTACTGTCGTGTTTTCTTTTTCTTAGGGTACCAGCCGCCCCTCACATTATCATGTCTTGTGGGATGACAATTGTTTTACTGCAGATGAACTTCAGCTGCTAACTTATCAGCTCTGCCACACCTATGTGCGCTGCACACGATCTGTGTCTATACCTGCACCAGCTTATTATGCTCACCTGGTAGCATTCCGAGCAAGATACCACCTTGTGGACAAAGAACATGACAGGTGAGAATGACTGCTTGTGTTGCTCCCTCAGCTAACTGACTACCTAAAAGCCAAAGGTTGGTTCTTTTTTCCAGAATTTTCTGAGCAACATTGGCTTTTTTAAAGGATTCCTTGGGATAGGCTTAGCTACGCTCCATTGCACATTCTTTTAGTTGGGTTCTGTGGGCTTTGGGAAATCAGTACTGAAATAGAAATTATGCTTTCCATGTAGCAGTGTTTCCCAACCTTGGCAACTTTAAGATGGGTGGACTTCAATTCCCAGAATTCCCCAGCCAGCATGGCGCATTCCACAGTATGCATATGTAGGATCCCTCATAGTCTTTCATCTGTTACACTATTTTTTTCCTGAGAAGAAGTGTGGATTAAAGGACACTGGGATGGACAACATAGCACTCTTAGTGTGAAATTCATTTCAGGTTCCATCTAACTCTTTTGAAAGGCCTGTTCTTATCTCTTGAAATATTTCAGTGCTGCCACAGCCTTGGAAGTCAGGTATATTTAAAGTGGGGCATTTCAAGATTAGAACACTTTTGTAAAGTTTTCACATTGAAGCTCATTTAAGTTCAGAACAGTTGGTTTTAAGGTTCAGGTCCTTCAAACACAAAAAACTTTGCAAAGATCTGCAATATACATAAACATGCATTGTGTATGTATGTGACTATAAGGAGGAAGAAAAGCGCATTGCTCATTCAGTCCACCATGTTACATTTCATATCAACAGTATTATATGAAAAGTTTTCCCATCATGTCTGCAGAAAACCACCTTAGATACAGATTTTTATAAACATTATATGTAGCCTAAGGAATTATTTAGAACTCTGGTTCTACAGATTTATTTTGCATTTGTTAACGTACACAACAACAATTCTAATATTAAAACACCACCTTTGACAACTTGGGGGGAGTTAAAAGGGATAGTGAACAAAAATGTTACTTTTGCTGGCTACTGGATGTAAACTCTGTTTGACATAAGACTACAGAATTTTGACTTCAGAGTTTGTTCATTTAGAAGCCTAAGAAGGTGCCTTGCAGATCTTCTGGAATTTATTCATCCTCTCTTCCTTTTTCTTCTTCTTACAGTGCCGAAGGAAGCCATGTTTCTGGACAGAGCAATGGAAGAGATCCCCAAGCCCTCGCTAAGGCTGTACAGATTCACCAAGACACCTTACGCACCATGTACTTTGCTTAGCTATATATAAAATAGAGATAGATAGATAGATAGATAGATAGATAGACAGACAGACAGACAGACAGACAGACAGACAGACAGACAGACAGACAGACAGACAGATATATCAAATGAGATGGAACCTGTTCACGAAAGGAAGAACTGCAGAATTAAGTCACATACAGTGTATGTTTCCGGAGCAATTGATGAATGGGGAGGGAGCAGCTCTGCCTTGCTGAAGCTGATTTCTGTTTTTGTGGGGATGGGGAGCAGGTCTTATCCTTGTCCTGATGCAAGGAAGATTGTTTACTTCACCAAGAACACGCCACTTATTATGCAATATGAAACCAGCCAATTGCTTTCAGAGCAGCTTCCTATGGGAAGTGCTGCTGTCATCATCTTTTCCTTTGTGTATTTGGGTCTCTGTGTTTCTTTTCCGGGTTTTGGGGGGAGGAGAAATAGTCTAATCCTTTTTATGCCTTTACCTCAAGTTGCTCAGCAGCACAACTCTTTCTGCAAAAAAACAAAAACCAACAACAACAACAACAACAACAACAACAACAACAACAACAACACCACAAAGGGTATTAAAACTTATAGGAGCAATGCAAGTGATGTTGAGGTGGGAATGGGTTGATCGGTGTGCAAAATTGTTTTTGGCTGTTTTGTACCCTTGTGGGGGTTGCAAACTGCTTCCCCTCCACGGTTGTCTGTGTTTGAATGCAAGCAGAACAAGTGTTACTTTGTGTGAATGGCCCCATCTCTATTGTGGGAAAGAGTGTGTGCACTTGCACTTAATACTTCCCTGTGTAGTTTAGCCAACTGCTGCCTTTCATGTCTGTCTGCATAGCTTGGGAGTCACACCACTCCATTCGCTTTCCATCATGGAATTAAATTTGCCATGTACTTTTCTCCCGGAAGTACTGATACAGTCTGGCCAGATTAATGATGTTGTTGCTTTCTGCTTATCCAAAAGTTCCATCTAATTTTTTCCTCTTGTGTGTTGTACCTGTATCTTCTGAGCTTCTTGCGGCATCATATATTTTCCTTCATTTCACTAGGTGGCACGTTGTAATGAAGTAGAGTTATTTTTGTTTTTAAAAAGGAGACAGAGGAGCTGAGTAGCTTCCTCTCACTTTAATGTGACCTGCGCATATCTATATGTGTACTTCCCTACCCCCTCTTTTATATTTATTAGACAAATAATGCTTTAATTTAAGTGGGTGTACTGGCAACCTGGTTTTTTATGTTTAGAGACATAACTATTTTGTTTAAAGGACTGACAACCTGTTTTTGCTATCTTTTTAGTGCAATAAGCCGTTAAAGGAAAAAAAAATAATCTGTCCGTTTTTGTTGTAGCAACATTTTACACCTTTCATGATGGAATAATGGACATATCTGGGCTTTTAAACAGACAAAATTAGCCTCAATTTTGAAAGGAAAGCCTTACAATAGGGGATTTTTTTTAAAAATCAAAAAGGCAAGTTCTTTCATGCTGCTCTTTGTCTCCAGCGTTTAATGCTGCCTTGTAATATAGGACATCTGTTTGCTGAACCCTTATTTTATGAGTATTTTTCCTCTACAGCAAAGCCTTTTACAGAAGTCTAACTCTTGTCCCAATGAAATCAGGCCAAGCCCAAAATGCCCAAAATGGTGGGAGGGAGTCTTAAGAAGCTATTTTTGATTCTGTAGGCTTTTTTTTTTTTGAAATTGAGTGCATTCTTTTGTTTGGTGGGAGATACATTTTAGAAATGAGATCACGAAATGTGAATCTGGTAAATGGGCCTCTCTCTGTTTCATTCCACTTGACAACTGAAGCAAAGTATTTTATTGTCAGAGGTGAACATTTTGACTCAATGGCAGGGTTTGGGGAAACGTTTTGCACTTTGTAAACATGTGAACTGCATTTTTGTCTGCTTTATTTGCACTGGTTTTATATACAGATATGCATACTGCAGATGGTTCATTTGGGCATTGTTGAATAACCCTGCCCTGCTGAAACAAACCAAGCACTCTCCATGTGAAAAACAATTGACTGGGTGAAGTATTACTTACCTTCATATTGCATTGAAAAGAATCCACTCTGCCATCTCTTGTATAGAGAGCTGATTAATCTGAGCCCATTTTGCTCCCCTAGCCATGATCCTTTAACTTTCTGCCATGTTTTAAAGGATGGGTGTGGATTTCTATGGGACGGTGTCTCAAAGTGCATTTACCACATGTCTGGCCTAGCAGAGTTTATTCTGACTCGCAGGAAAGGGGCACAATTTGAATGCACTTGAAATCACTTTGATTAGAGAAGCATCTCACTTGGGTTACAAGTAAACTCCTGGTCTGAAAAATGCCCAAGTTGAGGATGTGTTATGTACGGCACTTACCTTTACTTTTGTGTTCTCAGCATAACTCCAGGGAGGTCAGCACAGGCAAGAACCTATGAAGTTGAGGCTTTGGGAGATTCCTTCACATTTAGCTATCATCTCTTTGTCCAAAGAAAACATGTCCTATTTATCAATCCAGGCTGTCCAACCTCACTGGAGCTCAATGCAAGTTTTATAGTACCAATAAAAGAGAATACTTGGAGCTCAGGGTTAAACTGTGGAATCCTTTGTACTTTCTGAGCTTGGTTGTTTCCTTGCAGACATTTCATGACTCAACTAGGCCACATCTAGTTCCCTCCCTCTGTAGCACTGATGATGTTACCTAGTTGGGTCATGAAACATCTGCAAGGAAACAGCCAAGCTCAGAGGACACCGAGGACCCACGTTTTATTGTTCTGGGTGAACATAAGGTAAAATGATAGCATGTTTTCATAAATGCTTAAACTTTTTTTCTGTTTTAGAGATTGCGACTTCAGTAGGAATTCATGCCCCAAACTATTTTCCAAGTTAGCTTTTTAGAAGTACTTTAAAAAAGTTATTTTGGGCAGTTGAGTTTTGCTTCCTTTAAAAAAAAAGTTGTTTACATCTTGATGCAGTACGATATGTATTTCTTATTATGTTCTTACTGTTAACCAGATTAGTTTGCAAACCTTGCCTGTCAGTTTCCTCCTTCCTGCCAAAGGCCACCTGCAAAGCATCTTTTCAATTCATGCAATTCATGTAAAATGGTTTTCATGTGGAGAGAATCTACTAATTTAAGAACCAAACCTGGCAACATTGGAGTTGTGAAACTATAAAGTGCCGATAAACATTCTTAGTACAATAGAAATGTATTGGCATTGGGTGCCACACTTCTTACAATACTATAGCTGCTATATTTATTTAAAATGGAGGTAATGACTGCACAAGGCCAGAGAAGCAGGAATTCAGGCTTGTGTTTAAGATGTGAGATTCTGATTTTCTGTTTTGTAATGGTTTGCTATAACAGGGGGTGCTGTTTTAACCAAGATGATGAAACAGATATTATTCTTTTGTTTTTAAAAGACTTAAGATATTTTTGATGTTGCAATGGAACTGGGTGGGTGGGTGGGTAATAAATGGTACCTCATCTGTGGTGGCAGTTTCCAGTATATTTTTCACAGGAGTATATGAACTTATTTTTGTACATGTCCTTAGTTTTAAAAGCTTTCTTGAATTTTAATGTGCTTTCATGGAAATCTTAGTCTATAGAGTCTTAGAGCTGCCTGTTCAACCTGTATACAACTGGGTGCGTAGGGGTAAGTGTCTTCTACATCCATTTTGGCTTTGTTTTTAGTATGCATATTTTTTGCCGAAAATGGTGGCTCTAGAACCCTATGGATCCTTCCTATATATGCAAGTGCCTCTGTCTCCTGTCCTCTCCCCAAACCCAGATACTTGAGAAGGAAGGTCCACCAAGAAAATATAGCTAAGAAAATATGCTAAAGGGGGCAGGGGTTTTCTCTCTGTGCCATAGGTCTGTTGGTTGTGCACAGTCTCCAGTTATTCCACTTTGGCTGCATGAGAAGGGATCCTTTGTTCCTTTCTTCTGATGACTAAAAGGTCAGAAGCAGAAAGGATCACATCAGTCAAGCTGATAATATCTAAGCATGAGTTGCTGAGTGATGTACTACCCAAAGAAATCCATCCTAAAGCTCCATTCCATAGGAACTTTTGGGCATGGAATTTGAGATAAATAGGTGCCTGCATGAAGTTGAATGATCTCTCTAAAAAAAAAAAAACACCACATAGATGAATAATATTACTAACAGCTAGGAGTACTGATTTGGGTGGTCTGTGTCCAAAATGAAGCATGCATATTTGGGGTGTTTTACGGTAGTTTCTGCACAACCAGATGTGACTGTTTTGTTTGAGCCTCCCAGAATTGCATTTTAAGGTGGGCAGCCATCCTTAGGGATTGAATGAAGGGTGGACTAAAACAGGGCCGATTCAGGCAGAAGTGTAAGAGGGAAAAGCCGAGCTCATTTAGCAGAGTGGCAAAGGGAAGAGCATTGAAAGATTGGGGGACAATTCTGGCCAGTAAAATAGGCCATGCTAGACAGAGCCCACAATGGGAGATTGGGAGAGGGGTGCATGGAGATGGGAGATCATGCACTGGGACCTGCTGAGGAAGCAAGGACAAGAGGGAATGATGCACACCAGCTGTGCTCTACTTGCCCTGTCTCGATTTCATTTCATGTCATCCCATCCCAAACCCAGAGTAACCCAAATGTTTGGGATTTGGTTTGGGTGACTGTGGCTGACCTGAAATGGTTGGGCAAAACTCACAGAATGGGTTGGTTTATTGTAGGCTTGAAACAAAATGTGGGGGTTTTTGCATTTCATGCACCTAAAGTCTATTTTATAAGCTTTTTAGACTGCATCTCAAGACAGTTTCCTGCAAAAATGCATTAAAATTACAAATGAAATTGTTTCAAGATGTTCTTTGTCTTTATTTTGTATGTCCCTATTCTGTGGATCACCCCTGTGGATCTGATGGGTCTGCTTGTTTCCAGAGGATGTTTGAGGACTTGGGAGGTTGTCGTGCTTACCTGGGGGTACTGTTCTGTCAACCTCTAGAACCAGACAATAGCAGTGATCCTTGATGGGATTGTGCCTCAACAGCTTCTCGGCTGATCTAGTAGTTTCTCTGAAATGTTGAGGAACTCTGACAGATGAAGCAGATGCCTGGAACAATACTGAAAAGCATACTTCAATACTGAAGAGCAGTTCTGAGTCAACATGGCTATCAGGTTAGGCTCAAACCTACAGCATAACTTTACTCTGTGCTTATTAAATCTGTGGTTTCCTTCCAGCAATCTTATTTAAGGTTTTCTGGGCCTTTTAAGGGAAAGATGGGCTGGATGAAAGTAGGTTGCTGTGATGAATTTGTAAGGCATCTGGAAGGTAAAATCACATTTTCTCAAGGTTGATGTCAACTGTCCGTGTTCAGTAGCAATGACTTGCAGATCATCTTGTTAGGTTATCTGGGACCAGTTCAACCGTGTTGATCCCAAAGAAGTGGACTAACTCCTCTCCACATAGCCTTGTGGAAGGCTACCAGGGAAATAGCAGGTGTGAGTAAAGGGTAGCTCATCTTGGAAGAAGAGCACCATTCTCATTCTCTCCCTCTCCCTCTCCCTCTCCCTCTCCCTTTTTTTTTTTTTCCCCCAGTTGATTTGGAGTAGAGGCTTCGTATTCAGACCCTAAGCTGTGGGGGACTACAGAGTTCAGTTTTCTTTTCCATATGCTTTAATCTCTATAGAAAGCAATGGGTAAATTATCTATCAATGCTGGGTGAAATATCAGTATCAGTACTTAACATATATTTATCCACAGTGCTGCTGAGGTTCTTCTCTCGGTTCTTGAATGGTATTAAGATCTGTATGGAAAAAAATTGGCTCAGATATCATCCCAGCAAAACTTTGTGGCTGCTGATTCAGAACCAACAGATTCTGGAAATAGTGGGTAGAAAAGCAAGATAGTAGGTTCTTAGTTTGGTTTGCCTGTGTTAATATTTAATACAGGTGTTACTCTGATTTGCAGTCAGTTCCCAGATGCATTTTTAAGATGTTGGTTATTTTTATGTTCCTTTGTATCTTAGGAACTGGCCATATAGTTTTTAGACTGTCTAGTCTGTATAGAATCTTGTCTGTCCAGGCTTTTCTAAGTCTGGACTGGGACTAGTCAACCTAAAAAAGGTCCCAAGGATAAGCTTTCTTGAGCAGGGGCAGGTGTCCTTAGGAATAGCTTACCTCTGGAGGTAAGGACAGCTTTATTCCCTATTCCAATGAGCATTGAAGTCTGATTCTGAAAGGACCATAGGGTGGCCTGGAATGCTGGTTTGTCCAAAGGACACGATGCCAGCTTGTGGAAGCAGGTTGAGAAGAAGGGTGAAGAATGCTCTCTTTTTGGGGTTTTTTAAATGAAATATTATACTGAGAAAATGTATGCTGCTCAGAGATGGTTTAATTGGAGCAATATATATGCCTAGGTAATAAATATGCAGGTAATCCTCAACCTGCAACCATTCGTTTAGCAACTATTCAAAGTTACAACGACACTGGAAAAAAACAGCACTGAAAGAAGTGACTTATTGACTGGTCCTCGCACTTATAATCATCTCAGCATTCCCATGATCAAAATTCAGGCACTTGACAACAGGCATGCATTTATGACAATTGTTGTGTCCGAGAGTCGTGTCATCATTGTTTGTGATCAGCTGGCTCCTGACAAAGTCAATGGGGGAAACTGGATTTGCTTAACAACCTTAAGATACACTTAACTGCAGTGATTCATTTCACAACTGCCTTGTTTAGCAATTTAAATTAGGGTCCCAATTGTGGTCATAAGTTGAGGACAACTTGTTTTTTGTGTTTAGAGATGAGGCATTGGATAAGCTTTTAATCTCCTTGTAACCTTCTGGAGACTGCTTTTTTGATGATTATATTGTCTGTTTTTTCCACAAGTCGCTTTAGAAATTAATTTTGTGTGTGCATTGATGGAAAAGCTGTCTTTCTAATCTGTGTAAACCCAATCCAAACCCCAAGTGCTCTGTTTATCACTTTCAGTTTTCCAAATATGGCACTTTAAATTGACATTGATAATAGGGCTAGCTGTTTGTATCCAGGGGGTGTTCAGAGCAGGACCTAATCCCGCCATAACTTCTGCTTCCTATCCATAGGCAGTTAGCACATGCGTGTTTGCTGGATTGATGCAGATAATGGCTGGTCTGCATAAAAATTGCAAGTCAAGCACTAGGCACAAGTTACTTTTTACATATACAATGTGTACTTAACCCTTAAATGTTTCTGCAAAGTTGGACAATTAGCTCCTGGACTACTTGCAGATATACTGATACACATTGATAATAATACTTAAAGGTGAAATGCCACTGTGAGGCAAAAATGAAACAGGATAACACAGAGCCCTCTGTTATCCTTTCTCCATAGATATGCTGAGGTCTTGGTTTTGCTGATAGTACTGTAGTTAGAACTCAGTAACCAATGGGAATTTGAGGAGCAGACTACCAAGACTTACAGATGGAGTGGGAGAACTTTAGAAAATGAAACTAAACTGAAGAACCACTTCTGTAGGAGGTAAAAAAGTTGACAGAAAGGAAATGGCTTGTCCAGTGTACTGCTAGTTCATATCCATATGAGAACTATGTCTGAATTACCTCTGGCCTATAGATCACTCTGAAGACCTGTTTCCTTGCAGGATAGTTCCGCCATCTTGAAGCAATTGGTTTATTGAAAGCAAAACAGTCCTCAAAGTGCCTTTTTAGAAGATGGTGCTGTAGATGATTTTGTGGGTTGTTGTTCCCAAAGTTGTACATGGGGGGTGGGGAGTGGGCAATGGAATCAAAATGTTCTGTGAAAACTTGCCAAGTTCTTCATAATATCCCTCATGGTGCTTGGCACTACATGGCATTTTCCCTTAAACCAGGACCAAATAACCATGGACCATATAATCTTTGGGAAAAGGAATGGTACTGTTAGATGATTAAAACTCCACTGTGTGGATTATACTTTAGATATTTTAGGATAGGTTAGCTCAAGATACTGTAAACTCTGAAAGTCACTTCAAAAGTCATCAACAGTGAAACTGGGGGTAAGCAGATACACTCCTGAAATTTTGTGTACCTCAAAGCGGGTAAATTCCAGCTTTTACTTAGTTTTTTTTTAAATTATTCTAATGATTGCAGTAGCAGATGTAATGGCAAAAAAAATTGCCTTTTCGTGCTGAATATGCCTATTAACCCTCAGACATTATCTCTTTTTTTACTTTTCCAATACTGTTTACTTTTGTGGTTTCTACTAGCAAGGAAGTAATTAATACCATGCATCTCAGTGGCAGTGTAATTCTGCAGAATTAGCAGTTAACAACATTGTGGTCACACTCTAAAAGTTACTCATAAATGCCTCAAAATTGAACCAAGCCAGTAACAATATTGATATCAGGAGCATATTTTTCAAGAAAAATCTTGACTTCTATTTTGTTTAGATTATTGGTCATCAGTGTTGTGCGATTATGCTGTAATCTTTTTTTTTTTTTTTTGCCGGAAATTCAGCTAGGCTGGGGGTTGGTCTTGTTGAAATTACCCTTTTACAAACCAAGATTATCTGGGCAGGCTATCAGGGCGCAGAAAAATGTACAGGTAGTCTTTGACTTACAACAGCTCATTTAGTGACTGTTCAAAGTTGCAACTCCACTGAAAAAAGTTACTTGTGATCACTTTTCATACTTATGACCATTGCAGCATCCCCATGGTCACATGTTTTATATTTGGGTGCTTAACAACTGGTTCATCTTTATGACAGTTGCAATGTCCCAGAGTCATATGATCATCTTTTGCACCTTCTGGCAAGCAAAATCAATGAGGGAAGCCATATTCACTTAACAAACAGGTTGCTAATACAACAACTATAGTGATTCACTTAACAACCGTGGCAAGAAAAGGCGTAAAATGTGGTAAAACTCACTTTGCAAATTTCTTACTTAACAACAGAAATTTTGGGCTCAATTGTGATCGTAAGTCAAGGACTACCTGTATTCTAAGCCCATATAATATTACTTTTCAGCATTCTTGGGACATCTTTGTATTCAGTCATCAGTTAAGATGAGACAGATTCTGCCAGCGCAATACTGAATTGTAAAAGAGACCATTTAACTCTTTGGGTCATTGATAAATGCTTAAGCATAGAAAAACGGAGAACTTAGATTTCTGGTGAAGCAGCTTACTTTTGTTGATGATTATGCCACTGTTTAGCAAGAGTAAATGTGGTCTGCAAATATATCTACCCACTGCTCAGCCATGTTTCTCCATGTCCATAAATGCCAATTTTCTTCCTCTTGGGAGAAATGGACCCAGCTCCACTAATTTTTTTTCCAGAATCATGGAAGTTTTGAGCTATTGCAAGTATCATTTTGGCCTGTTGCCTTAATCCACATGTGTGTTGCCCATTAATTTCTGCTATTTTGTAATTTTTTTTTTGAATAACCTTATGTAAAACAATGTATTAATAATAAATTGTTCAGTATGCACTGTGATGTCTGAGTTCAGAGTAATTCGATTATATATTATTGTGAATGGGTCAGTTCCTGTACTTTCCCAACAATCACTGGGTACTTAACAGCAGGTAGGATATGGTTTTATATTAAATGAACATAAGTGTTTCTGATCACAGTATCCAAAGGACCAAAATGCTAATACACATTACTCGGTGATGAGATGGTGAAGTCCAAAATTTTATAAAGATGTTTAAATAATGTATTATTAAATCAAGTTGACAGAAGAGGGTGATTTCGCAATATTAGAATTCTGAATGTGCAGTGTCTATTTGAGTGACAGACTCATGTCAAAATAAGGTTGCAACCCAATAAATTTTAATACATTCACATTTAGTCAAATTTGTATGTTTAAAAATAATTTCTGAAGCATGAAGCTTTCTTTCCAGTTTTAGTTGATGCTCTGGTGTTGAGTCATTCTTTCCACAATTACTCATTATTACAAGCATTACATTTTAAAAGAATATCTAAACCTGTATTCTAATTGGGTATATTTTTAATTAACTTATAGCTGTTGTCCTTCCAATTGTTGCTGGACTGATGAATTGCAGCTGATGAATACTCGAAGAAGAAAGTTATGTCAATTCCTAGCTGATCTTTTGTAAGGGACAAAAAGAGGGAGAGAGGGAGAGGGAGAGGGAGAGATTCATCTCACCTGGAAAGCTTCCTTTGAAGGCTGATGCTTTTCTAGAATGGTGGAGAAGCATCTGACTTTAAGGTGTAGAAAAATAGAGTGGTCTCACTTCTAGTTGCTTAAAAGTAAAATTGGCTTGTTCCTGTATTTCCAGACCCAATTGCCATTATTTATATCTTGTGTAGATACTTAGACTTTTTTCCCCCAGAATTTCATCACACTTCAAATTTTGAGTCTTGCTTATAAAAACTCAGGTACCCAAGTTGGCCTAGAGCTGAAAAGAACCATGCAAAGTGGTTTGCTTTCTTCACCCCCCCCCCCCCAAAGAACTTCAGGCAAAGGACAATGCATTTTATTCAGGATGAAACCTTTGTACAGAAACAAAAGATGTATACATTCAATATATATGATGAATCAAAAAGCAACAAATCAAATAATAAAAAGACATTTATTAGATTTGAGAAAACACAGGCATGTTTAAAATACATTTCATCATCTTCTTCCCCATCAGGATTTGTTTCTTAATACTTGCAACTTTAATCAGGGACTTTTGAAAATAAGCCGTTTTGTTTGATTGTTTCTGAAAGGGCTGGTTTTTACACATCAAAGGAATTTATTTTGGTCCAAAGGAAAAACATGGCTTCCTAAACTTCAAAAGACGGCATGGATGCCATGCTAAAATGCTGATATTTATTAAAATGCTCGTAATAAAATATAAATTAATTCTACATAACATGGGGAACTGTAGATAAGTAAAAATGGAGGCATTCTTGTACTTGGCAATTTGTAACTGCTAATATTCCAATTTGCCTTCCAGAAGGGAAATTAGTGATTGTAAACTATCTGTCCACACATATGAACATAGTAAACACACATCCATATCTTGGATACTAATCGGATCCACATCTTTACCTTCAGCAGTGGCCTTTCATTAAGCAACTGTGGTGGACCGTTTTAGATGTCTGTGGACAGTGGTGTCCTTACCAGGGTGGTCCAAACTGGCAAGATGGCACTCACTAATGAACAGGGATGTCCAACCTTGGCATCTTTTGGACGTGTAGACTTCAACTTCCAGAATTCCCAGTCTGGCTGAGGAATTCTGAGAGTTGGAAGTCCACAAGTCTTAAAGTTGCCAAGTTTAAACACTTCTGAACTACCATTAGGGTATAGATGAAGCCCACACACGTACAGACCAGTGGTGTCATTCAAAAAAAATTACTACCAGTTCTGTGGGCATGGCTTGGTGGGTGTAACATGGCTTGGTGGGTGTGACGGGAAGGATACTGTAAAATCTCCATTCTCTCCCCACCCCACTAACCTGCTTTCCAGCTCTGTTCTCCTGTGCAGCCAAAGAAGACCCAGCCAACCAGTTGGAACTCGGGAGGAAGAGAATAGATGGGGCAGGGCCAGTCAGAGGTGGAATTCTGAACTACTCAACATTTCTGCTGCCGGTTCTCCAGAACTGGTCAGAACCTGCTGAATATCCTCCCTTGGTGAGCAAGACCTTTCCACATTCAAAAGCATCTTATCTGTTAATTTTTCCATGGATTCTATATACTTTAATCACAAATTAAGCATGGTGGGAAGAGTCTGATTCCCAACATGTCATTATTGTCCATGTGGTTGCTATCTGCAGAGTAAGTCACACTTTTTGACAATACTTCTTTAAAAGAGCTGAGAAATATTTACAGTAAAATATTTCCGCTCAGCCACCGAATAATTTGGAAATATTGCCAGTTCCCCTGCGCGCATATCATCTTTGAAAGATAAATTATTTAAATAGATCCAACAATTTAAATTATTTTATGATCAATAACACTCAGGTTTTTGAGAGCAGCTAAATGCTGACACCTACTGGGACACAAGGAATATCTCGATCTCATCGATGGGGAGACCCCGAAAGTTAAAATTCTCTGCTTCGGAATTAAGCTCGCGCGAGCATGCTGGGAATTGTAGTATCGCTGCCGGAAGCCCGCGCAGGCGTGTTTCAACGTCTTCCGCCTCACTCTCTCGCACAGACTCCCGGCATCCCTCGCAGCCGTTTACCTGTCGCCAGCTGCCTCCTGGGAATCGTAGTCCTGATCTGAGGAAAGCGACGAGGCGGAGGCAGGGCCGCTTCCTTCTCCCGGAGCTCCTCTTCCCGGCCGGGCGAGCGGCGCGGAGGCGGCGACGGCGACAAAATGGCACGTCAGAGCAGCCGAGGAGGCTCCGAGAGCAAGAAAATGGTAATGGCTGCTAGCGGGGAGAGAGGAGAAGCGGGGAGGGGGATGGCAGCTGCCCTGGCGAAGGAAGGCGGCCGTTGGGCCTCGAAGGAGGGGAAAGGCTATGTTTGCAAAGGCCACCGTGAATAGATGCTGCACGTCAGGATTTTCCCTGCTTATATTGGTGGCCTTTGCCAGGCGGGAAAAGCAGACACGGGAAAGAGGTGGTGGGGATGAGGCTGACACGCGGGCCGTCCCTGAGGAAGCCCAGAGGGTCTCAAAAAGTGACACAGGGACCTTAATTAGCAAAGTGGAGAAAAGCCTATCTGGTCAACGGGAGAAATATCGTCCTGTATGTTGTATTTAATAATAGTGCCCTGTATGGTGCATTATGTCATATTATCCCTAACATATAATGTCCTACACACACACACACACACAAAATATAATTGTCCTATATGACATTATTGTGTCCTTTATGGTATTATCCTATTTATATTGTTACAAACATGTAGTAATAATAATAATACATTTTGCCATTTTTCCTCTTGATCCCTTATGCCTTTTCTAATTTATGGAATTGGGGGCCTATTTCCTATTTTTAATTACAATTATTTTCATTGTCATTTATTAATGGGTGCATATGAAATATTAATATTGCATACCTTTCCACATCTAGGTAATTAGGGTATTTTATTTATGTATTTTATTATTTATCAAACTTATATGCCCTCCCCCTCAATCTCAACAACTCTGGATCTCTCACAATAAAACAAGCAAACAAATTACAATAAAATCAAACAAAAAATCACACTAGGAAACCTAGTGACTTGATTTATACAGTTAGAAATGTTGAATAAAGTAATAGGCAAGTTTCCCTAATTTTTCTTGTGTATCATATTTATAGACAGCTAAATCTCCTAAGGATTCTTGACAGTTTACAAAGAGTCAAGAGTAAGGAGCAATAAGTATAAACACATAGAACACAATAAAATTAAGAAAACCAAACTAATCAAACCAAGATGAAGTCAACTGTCAAACACCATTCTGAATCAGGAGGCAAATCAAAATGCTTGAGATATGCCAGCTTCCCACATCAAAAAACTACAATGGGGAAGTTACTGGGGAAGTTTTAACATACTGTAGAATGAAGACAAGTCGAGGTAGACATTGTAGACGAATAATTTTTTTTGCATATACCAAAATATGCTTTTGTCTCTTATAGCATTAGAAACTAGAAATTCAGGGCCAGTAAAAACATTTCTATCCGTAATGCATATCATCAGAAGTAGTAGTGTATGCCAATTCAGATTGTTTTAGATGTATGCATGTGGGATCAGGCAATGAACTGGGATTCCTTATTTTATGGATTGGGCAGTGCCTCCTGAATCCTAGCAGCATGCTTAAATTCTAGGAGCTGAGGAGCCATATTGGAAGGAGGGGACTTTTTCTCTCTGTCCATGCCTGTGTATTTCATGAATGCATTTGATCAGCCACTGTGTAGTATAAAATGCTGGGCTAGATGGACATTTGGCCAGATCCTACATGGTTATTGTTATGTTCATATCTCAGTTTAAAACCTGAGGTTGCCTCAACACAAATGTTGATGGGCCCACTTGGATTTCATATGTTTGAGGGTGATTGAACAGGTCCTTTTTTGTCCACATGGATACGGATGAGGGAGGGAGGGTTGATGAACCTGGTGGATTCCAGAGAGTGAAATGATGGATTTGGTGGATTCTGGGATACTCTGGGAGATTTCCATCTAGCAAGGTGGGCAATACCCCCAGTTGGATCATTCTAGTTCTTTGTTAAGGTGTGATGCTGATTTCCTTGACACCCCTTTTGACCTGAGGTGCATCTTTATAAAAAATCTGAGTGTTTCTTTACTTCAACAATAATGAGATTAGAGCATGTAAGAATCAACCAGATTTCTCAAACATGTGTGCAACCTGCTTCCTTTGCTACTAATTTTGACAGATTTTCATCTTGTTGGGAAATGGTTTTAGCATGTCTAGTTCAAAGTCCAAATTGTTTAGATTTCTATTATCTTAGAAAATAGGCCATGGAATAACAGATTTAACTGATAGCAAGAGACTTGGCAAGTTTAAGAGTTGTGGACTTCAACTCCCAGAATTCCTGAGCTAACATGACTGGAGGAGGAATTCTGGGAGTTGAAGACTACAAGTCTTAAAGCTGCCCAGTTTGAAGAGCCCTGACTTACAGGAAAGTAGATTGCAATTGAATGCAGTGAAGAACTTTCTAACAGTAAGAACAGTTTCACCTTGGAGCCAATAAGGTTGCACAAAAGTGAGCTTTTCTTTGTTGGATGTATTCAAAATCAGGTCAAATGCTTTGATTTGGATTCCTGCAATGAACAAACATCAGTAGCCTAAATGGCAGCTTCTAAGTCAACGCCGCCATTTGGTTTTACTCCAGAACAGTGAACGTTTGTGAACATTAAACACAATTTCTCTCTTTTTAATAGCTATGGATAAGCAAAATGTTCAGAAATGAATTGTTAGCTGCTGAGCATTCTCCATTTTGTCATGTACTGTTTTTTCCCACCTGCCTTGTCAATGGTTATTAAAATATGTGTTGTTATTACTAACCTTTCCTTTATTTTTGTCTCTTCTTCTACTCTGCAATTATCAGCTAGGTTCTTCAGGCTCCCTTTCCAAGCTTTCTAATTCTACAAAACAGCTTTATGTAGCTTTATAATGCTAATTCTATAAAGCAGCTTTGACCAGTCTGGATCTCCTATTATCCTTCAGCTCTCTGTATCTTCTACTGGCCGATGGCTATGGTGTCTCTGGATCCATTTGATACCAAAATTCCAAGCCGCAGCTTACAGAAGATCTTGCTTTTTCCTTCCCTCTCATAATAAAAGCAGTATTGTGGTGCAAGCTCTACCACTGTGAGATATTGTGACATATGCAAAAAAAAAAAAAAAAAGGCAAATAAGGCTTCTACCATGCACTACTTATTTCAGTCTGAATCCCCTTTGCTGCCTTGATAGATGACATTGGTTGCAAAATATCTAAAATCATGCAAAACACAACCACTCCGAAAAAGAGGTGTGGACTGTTGGATTGCTGCCCTCAATATTGCTACTCTGTAGAAATAGCATCATGTTGAATGAATCTTAACTTCACACATGACTTAATTGTCTCTTCTGTGTTTTGGCTTTGTGTGAGCACGTGAGAATGTGGTGTGGTTTTTATTGTCTCACTAAACTCTGATGTCTTTTTTTTCTTCCTTTCTGCTTGCCTGCTGCTTTCATTCTGTAGTATTGGTATTTGCCATTCATTTCACCTTCTGCATCTATGCATCTCATGGTAGGTTTTAGGTTTCTTAATCTGAGACTAGACATTTCTGCTGTATAAAATGAGATTTTAATAAAGTCTTAAGCAGGCTGTGTTAATATATATATAGCCATACCTTTTAAAACCTTCACATTTTCAGCTCTTAATAGGAAGGCATTTGTGTAGCCAATAACTGATGGATTGATTATTCACTTTAGGTTTTAGGGATGGGTGGAAGATACAGCAAGTATTTTTGTCTTTGTTGATGTGTCTACATTTCTGCTGAAAATTTATTACCTTTGTGGTTCCTTTGAGTACTTTGTATTCCTTTGAATACTATTGAAACAACTATTGAAAGTCAAAAAGTGTTCTTATAAGATTGGACACCTGGAATCTGTCAAATGTCTTTTTTTGTCAGTGACCATTTTCATCTTGAAAGCAATGAATTCAATTTTGTGAAATTGTTTGCTCTAAAAAGTTCTGCTGATCCAATATTTGGGCCAAACTATTGATTAGGTCTGTCCACAGGGAGCATGTGGTTCCTTTGTTCCAATAGCTTCATTGTCTCTTTCATGGAAGTATTACTTGTGTGCCAAATTCTATCCTCACTCAACAAGTATTGATTAATGAACACTGGAGCAGTTGTTACGCCAAGAATATTAAGGATTGGGTTAGAATTTATGGGCTATCTGTTGGTAGCCATCTTCAACTCATAGCAGAATCACTGATGCTAAGGAAAAGCAGAAGTCTTTCCCCATTTTCTATATCTTCTTCATATCTTGAGGACAGGATTGTTTTATTTATTCTTCTCACCCTCATTCAAAACTTATGGCCCATTCAGTATTCATGCTCTTCACTATTCTGGTGAACCAAGTCTCCTTGTTCATTTTTTTTCTTGTGACAGACTAAGCTGTGCCTGGGTCAGTCCCTAAATATTTGCAGCCTTTTTTGTCTGGTATATGCTAAATATGTTATGAATTTGTCTAGAGCTCGGAGCTCTTCACTTTGACGTATGGGGCTTTGGTCACTCAGCTGTGTAAGGACTACGAGAATGATGAAGATGTTAACAAGCAGCTTGACAAAATGTAAGTAACAGAATCAGTGTGGGTGTTCTCAAGTTAGAAATGTCAGAGACCCCTTTTCCATGGGTTATTCACTTGCAGAATAAATCTAATTTTATCCAATCTTTGGAGTTTGGGAAAATAAATGAGCATGGATTTCCTTCCTCAGAGTGTTTCCCTCCAGTCTGATCTGCTTGATGTGATCACAGTTTCATGGCATCTTGCTTTTGGCTGCTTTAATAGGGGCTACAACATAGGTGTTCGACTTGTGGAAGACTTTCTAGCACGATCCAATGTTGGGAGATGCCATGACTTTCGAGAAACAGCAGATGTAATTGCAAAGGTGATGCCTCTTTTTGTCTGTTCAGCCTTTTTTCTGCATGTTTGTTGTTTGCTTCTGTTGGTGATAGATTTTCTTTGACTATGCATTATGAGCAGAATTTTCTCAGCACAAAACAATTTTCATTCTTTTAGTTTTTATTATTGTTTCACTTCTGTTTTAGGTAAAGGTTCCCCTTGGACATACGTGCTAGTCATTTGTGGCTCTAGGGGGTGGTGCTCATCTCCATTACAAAGCCAAAGAGCCAGCGCTGTCTGAAGACGTCTTCGTGGTCGTGTGGCCGGCATGACTAAATGCCAAAGGCGCACGGAATGCTGTTTTATTTAAAGATAGAAACAATTCCAGAAAACAGCTGAAAAAAGGGTAGTTTTCAGCTGTTTTCTGGAATTGTTTCTATTTTAAATTAAACAGAAGTTAAACAATAATAATAAACTAAAAGTGTTTTTATTATCAAAGCTGGATGTCTCTTTGACTTTTTACCAAGAAACTAAGTAAGATGAGATAATTTTGTAACAGGAAAAAGATGATTCAGAAAGGCTTTTCTCCTATTCAATAATGTAAGGCAATGGTCTAAATGTTACCACTGTTTTCAGAAGTGGAAGGCATCAAAATCAGTCTTTTGTCTTGTCTGATCTGGTGTGTGGGTTTATTTAAGTATGTTACATTGAAAAATTGCTGGGGCTTGTTTTGCAGTCGTTTGTTCATTGATGTGTAAAAAATGGTAGCTTGCTAAATCTTTCACTCTTTTAACCCAGCTCTTCTCTCATACCTGTTTCACTTGATAGGTAGCATTTAAAATGTACTTGGGTATCACACCAAGCATCACAAACTGGAGTCCAGCAGGCGATGAATTCTCCCTTATCTTGGAAAACAATCCACTGGTGGATTTTGTGGAATTACCAGACAACCATTCCTGTCTTATTTACTCTAACCTCTTATGTGGAGTGCTACGAGGAGCCCTGGAAATGGTGAGAAGAAGGGGAGGCCAGTTGAACCAATGGCCCTGTGTGGCTGCTTTTAATGGAACTACAAGACTCTGTTTTCTGCATCCTATGGAAAGTTCAAAATAAATTGTGGCCATTAAGTACAGGGGTTTATGGTAAAGTATCAGCAATGTGTAAAAGTAATGGGTATAATTCATTTGGTAATATTAGATTTCTGTTAGGACTGAGTCTGAGAACATCAATTGAAAAAAATTTAAATATTTTCCAACTTTTCCATTAAAAAAAATTCTCTAAAATTTCCTCCATATATTCATGTGTACTTATAATAAGGTTAGTTTGCAGGCTGTTACACTGTAGTATTGTGAAGACCAAAGTAGTGTTCTAATTTATCAGGACTGAATCAGCTGTTTGCATTGCATTAATGGACTCTCTCTTTTAAAGATTCTAAACAGCTCACAATCAGACCATACAGTATCAATGAGGATGACTTTGGAACCTTTCATCATATATCCTAAGAACAATTTGTGACAAGTCCATCAAGGGGGTTCCAAAACCCCCAATACAAAGGGAGAAAAAAGCCCACATTGCTTGCAAGACAGGAAGGTGGATAAAGGCAGTGCAGCGAAGTCTGTAACATGGGAGAAGTGACTCTTCATAAATAAAGAGATGTATCATGGCATGAATACCTGTCCTTTTCAAAAGGGTTTGGGGACTTCAAACCTGCACTTTAGGGAGCTGTTGTAGCAAAATATCTCAAAAGTGTGGACTTTCCTCTCTTTCATATAGGTACAGATGGCTGTGGATGTCAGATTTCTTCAGGACACCTTGAAAGGGGATGGAGTCACAGAAATAAGGATGAAGTTTATCAGGCGGATCGAAGACAACCTCCCAGTTGGAGAGGAGTGAGTCTTGAGCAGACTTCATACTGGACTGGAAGGGATGAAGTCACTGAACTGGAGCTTCATTCACATGTAGTACCCTATGTACTTTGAGACACTGACTGGTTAAGACGTCAATTCATTTGAAATAGTCTGTTTTATTTCCACAGATTTCTATTAAAAGCTTTTGTAGGATGCAGAACTCTTTTCACATTCATCAGAAACACAAGGCACCCTTTCCTTGTTACCATGCTTAACTCCATGAAAAAATACAGGATATTAAAACTCTAATTTTGAACATCGGAATAATTCCAGATGCCACTTTTGTTCTACAGTAAGTGAAGAATTCCAGCATTATGTCCTCTGTTTATGTTGGTCATTTTTCCTCCATGGGGAAGCCATTCCTGATAGCACAGAACGTGTTCTATGATTTGAAAGAATTGAGAGCTCCTAATGGATTTGGATTTGTCCTTTTAGTTTTGCCATTCAACAAAACAATTAAAATTCATGTTGAAACAAGAGCTGGATCCATTTTGATAGTCCTGAAGGAAGTGTGTCATTGAAACTCAACAGAATCCCAGTTGGTTGGGCATTCCTACTTTCATCTTCGTCTTCCTAGTTGGTTGGCCAAAATAGTTGGCCAAAATGAACCAATGATGTGGGGCTCAAGTTTCAAATGTTTATATAATGTTAGAAAAATTATATTCACTCTGAGGGCCTCTTCTTCACCACACGTTTGATTTCGGTAACTAATTGAAGAGTTGGTCACACCAGTTTTGTTTTCTAAAAGTTTTAGGCAAGTGCGTTTCAAAAATGTTGCTGTCGGGCATCCATGCTGAGAGGATAGAGATGGTAGTAGCATGTTTCATGTGCATTCAAGTTTTTCTTAAGAAGAAGGGCTCAAGATTGCAGACCGAAGGGTATAAACAGCCTTGCATGGTAGGTTGATCAGTGTATCAAATGCTGGATGATTAAAAGGTATTTGAATATCTTAGGAGAGCTTAACAGTGAATATTCACTGAGTTTGTCATTGTGTGTATTTTATGAGGTTCTAAGCTTCCTATTGGGCAAAACAGCCATTGTTAGGTTTTGTGAACAAATCTGTACTAACTTGCGGAAATCCCTTGAATTGAGAATCCCATGGAGAATATGCATTAAACATAGAAATGCCTGGCACACTTGGAAGAGGCACAAGAGGCTTCTAGTGATCTCTGTCTTCTTAAAGCATGGTGGAATCCATTACCCCATGCTGATGTTGGTGAAAAGATTGCAGTACTTCATTCATTAGAGAAATTAATTGGTGGTTGGGAGGCTTTATAATTTATTTACGTGGGCATCAACTGAATTGTATTTTAAAAGTTGGCAAAGGGAGCCATAATTATTCAATGGCTTGGTCTTGTAAATAATGCTCTGGACAATATGTACAGCAAGAGAATGAAATGGCTTACCTAATTGCAAGAAGATGAAAACCAAACACTTGCTTTCTTAAGACAGTGGGGCCATTTTTCAGGGTATCTTGATCATATTTCCCCAGCGCTCTTCTATAATTTTTCTCAGTTGCTTTGCAGAAGTATAGAGGCATTTTTTGCATCATGAAAAATAAAAATTTGAGCATTCCTGTTTCAGACTAATTCATTCTGACTGTTGGAGGACTCTAGTCCTGAGAAAACCATTTTTGTTCCTTCTATAATTTGTGATAGTTTAAAAAAAATACGCTGATCTACAGCTGATTGGTAAATATTTATTAGATGCAATTTACACCGTTTTATTTGTATATATGGGGTATGGCTTATGTGTTCCATTTTTGAAGGTATTGTTTTGAAGCTCTTATATTAAAGACATTCTTAAATTAAGGTGTCTGGCAGCAGATTCATAGTAAATTTTATTAAATTTTATCCTACTTTCCCCCTAAGTGACTCTCCTCTCTTGTTCCACACTTCAGCAACATAGATTTTAGATTGATTGGGTTTCTATGGCCATCTATTTCACAAGGAATGGCTGGATCGTGTACAGCAATCAAATAAAAATAAGTATATAAAAATACTCATTATACAAATATAAATCATTATTAAAATTAAATATTATTAAAAGTTAAAATATACAACCCCAAAACATAGAGTAAATATATCAACCACATTAATGGAGTCATCCTAAAATGTTACTGGTTCTCTGGGACCCCCCAAACCTGCTGGCATAACAGACCTTAAAAATCTTCTAGAATGCGAAGATGGATGGAGCTAACCTGAATTCAGGGCTGGGAGAATATTCCAGCAGGGCAGATGTCATGGCAGAGAAAGCCCCCCTCCTGGAAGACTACTAAATGTAAATCCCTAGTACCGGAGTGCCGCCCCCCCCCCCCAAATATGGCCCCTTTATGACCAACTCCCAGAATTCCTCAGCCAGCCATGTGAGTGGGAGTTGAAGTCCACAGGTCATAAAGAGGCCATAGTTGCCAAGCTCTGTTCTTGCAGGTGGTACCTGCTGTGTACCTTCTCTGTTGGGTATAAAGGGATGGGCTGATATAATTGGGGAATGGTCCCATACCATGAAGGCCTTGAAAAGTTAAAACCAGTGTCATGAGTTGGTTGCAGAAGCAAACTGGCAGCCAATGCATACTGTGCTGTTCTGGGGCCACACATAAACTGCCCATGCTGCTGCATTCTGCACAGTTGAAGCTTCTGGATACTCTTAAAGGGTAGCCTCATGTCGAGCACATGACAATCTGATCTGGAGGTGATGAGGGCATAAGTCCCTGTTAGCAGAGCCCTCCCCCACCCCTCCCCCAATCTAGGAACAGGCATAATTGGCAGCCAATATGAAGCTGTGTAAAGCAGTACCCTCCAACCTTTTAGGCACCAGGGACCGGTTCCATGAGGAAAAAAAAATTCCTCCATGAACTGGGTGCGTGTGGTTTTGCACACTACCTAGATCCAGCAGTTGCGCAGATGAAGCTTCACTTGTGTGGTCAAAGGGGCCACGGACTGGTACCGGTCTGGGGATTTGGGATTCCTGGTGTCCTCAATGTGGACTTGGGATTGGGGACCCCCTCCTAACCGCAACTTCTACCTCTGCAAGGACCACCAAATAGTAGACCAGGTCTGTGCAACCCCATCCAGCATGAAAGATTGAATAGTCCTAGAACCAGTAGGCTCCAAAACACAAGGCCACTCAGTTTTGCAATGGTTCAGCTGAAGTCTGTGCTCTATCAGACCCTCCTAGCTTCCATACCAAAGGATAAGACATTCATGGCATCGCTTACTTTGCACGGGGCACTGTTACATAATTGGATGTCAGCAATGTCCTGATGATACCTCACCACCCCCATGGCAACAGATGATTTCATCCAGCTGCCTCATAGAGACGATACAAAGGAGAACCCAGTGCCACCCCATAAAGTAGGGGCCAAGAGCAGGACCTCTCCAACCACCACTGATTGGAATCAACCCCCAAGAAAGGGGGCAAAGCAGCACATCCTCATGTCATCTACTCCCAATTCTCTGAGCCGATCCATGGTCAGTGGTGTCAAAAACCACCAACAGGTCAAGTAGGGGAAGGATCAACATACTACCACCATCATGCTCACTACAGAGATCTTCCAAAAGTACAACCAATGCTGTTTCTATCCCACAGCTAGGCCTGATTCCTGGATGAAAAGATTCCAGATAATCTGCTTCCTCCAAGGTCCTTTGAAGTTGTCATCCAACTACTTTCTCAGTCAGATTGAAACCTCCAAGACCTTAAGACTGGGGAATTCCACTGCCAATGCAGAAATGGAGCTCAGGCAGGGAGGTTGTGCATGGCAGGGAAGCTGGTACAACAGCAACAATCTCAACTGATCCCTAGAGCCCAACTTAATGAACAAGACCCCACATCCAGCGACCTGTAGAAAAGCCCCTGGAAGACATAAGAGACAACATAACTGTTCCACCTGCATAGACTGGAGAGACTCTGTGCATGCCCAGTAATAGAGGCAGAAGTCTGTGCTTTGCAGCTTACTGAGAAGAGATTGCTGGATGATGATCATCACACTGGCACTTCTACCTTAGAATCTTGGATCACGCCATACCTGAAACCCAACTGGGATTTCTCTGAAAGAGCCACCACAAAACACCCTCCTGGATCCAGCCAGGCCTTGGCAATGCATGCCAGGTTGGCCACATATCATGATTAGATTGCAGACAAAGGAGGCTTTATTACAGACTGACCCTGGCATTTAAAAGCAGCCGCAGGAAACCAGGACCCCTGAAGTTCTGCTGATTGGGTACAAGGACTGAACAAGGACCTGGGGTTGAGAAGCAATGAGGACCAAAGTCAGGGAACCAAGAAAAGGCATTTAATTGTTCTACTTTTTGATAATCAAGTTTTGGATTGTGCCACTCAGGTTTTGTCCTGAGTGTAAAGAGGAAGATGCGTGCTGCTTTCATACAAGTGGAAGACGTGTGCTGGTTATCTCAAAAGTTGGTCAGTTGTACCGCACCATTCTGCTGCTTCTAATAATTGGGACTACAAAAACACAAACAAGTGAATTCATGCTTGTGGTAAGAGGTGGCAGAATTCTTTCTCTCGTTGTATAGGTTCTCCACTAGATGTCCCTAGTTATCTAGAAGGATTGACTTGGAAGGGCTGGCTGCTATCCCCACCAGAGAAGTTTTACTTTTCTTTTCCCAAAAAAAACTGGTAATGGTAGAAATGTGAATGTATTATCTGTATACTATCTGTCATTCTACAATACTCCTTATGCAATTTAAAATTTAAGATGCATTAAAAATTAAAAGGTATAAATCAGAGATTGTAAATAATGGAGTGATAACTTTGGGAGATGTTACTTGCCGAGGTGCATAGAAATGGTTCCAGTGCTATTATTCTAAACCTAATCCCCACTAAGGATGTTATGTCCATTCAGTTAATATAAAGCTGTCCCTAATGTTAACTGTAAACCTTTTTGGCTGGTCTTGTTATCTTTGAAAAGGAAGGAAAGGGAGCTCTGTGGCTATTTATGCAAACAGATAGTAAGAATTGGGCCATGTCTGTTTTCTGTATTCTTGTTTTATACTTCTATAGATGCCAGATTTTAGTTTTTTAGCAGGGGGATCTAGAAACCTAAATCTTGCCATGCTGGATTGTGTCAGAACAACAAAAACATCACTGTAAAAGAGATTCACCCCTCCCTTCACTTGTTTCAATGAACATAAAACAAAAATCAGAGTGTGTTTCTAATTTGGATAATTGATTTTCCCACTTAAATTTCTAACTGCTGATGCTTGCTGACGTTTAAACTGTAGCGTTAGGATTTATTTTATATTCTCAATTCACAGTTACAAATGTAATGTTGGCTTTCCAGAACCAATCTCTATTGCCTCCGGAGATCCCCCATAGGAAATGTATTATGTAAAATGATTTAGCTTCAAGATGGATCTCTCCTATGCTTTCTATGAAACATAATGGGATGTCTTATATTAGAGTGCCTTCTTCATTGTAATTAGCATTTGTGGTGGCAGTGAGTTGAGTTTCTTCTCTGGGTTTTCAGTTACGGTAGTAGTTTAAGATGTTTCCTTAATAATGATGGATAGCTAAACTTTTTATGGCTGATGCTAATAGTAACCAAATTTATTCCATCTGCATAGACTGGAGAGACTCTGTGTATGCTCCGTGTATGAACAGACAGAAGTCTGTGCTTTGTCGCTTACTGAGAAGAGGGAGGGGTGAATTGTCCAATTACAGTATATGCTATTTATTTTTGAATGATTGATGCTGTTTTAAAAATTGAACACCCTATTGGAGAACCTGTCTGCTTTCCCATGCTAGCTTTTAATGAATTAGTAAGTCAACTGTTTACAGAAAACTTCCTCATATCATCTCTGATCCTCTCAACATATTTCCCTGTAGTTTCCTATCATTTAGAAGGGAAACATTTCAGTGGAATGAATTCTGAGCCAAATGGCTCCCACTGGTTCTAGACAGATATATTTCTCGAAAAGGATTGCATCTTTTTATTCCTTGGAGTTTGGGCCAAGGAAGAAATCTTGCCATCCTCTTATTGGTAAAGTGGAGAAGCAGAAAGCTATTTTAGAACAGAGTACAACATCACACAAAGGTTTCTCGGATATCTAACTTGCCCCAAATGTAACCCCAATTTCAGACTCTTACATTTATGTCTTATCAAAAACACAACACTATCTTATCAGTAATGAACCGTTCACAATAAATTTTAATGCCACTGCTACTGTGTGTCAGTGTATGAATGAATGAAATTTAAGCAAGACACACAGAAGAGACAGTTTTGTTAAAGGGCTGGAAAACGGTATGGAAGTTGAGTCATGACAACTGGACTTATTTTCTTTTTGGTTTGAAGCATTTCACTGCTGCTTTCCTTTTTTTTTCAAACAAACAAACAAAAAGTCCAGTTGCCATGATTCAACTTCCAGACAGTTCGACCTGGAGAACTGAGAATCTTCATCAACAATCTGGGTGAATATTGTGAACTAACAAAAGGAGAGGAAGTTCTGAACTCTGCAACCAGCCCTTTGTGGTATGATCTACTACTCAATAATACGTGGCAAAGGAGCAGTTTTGGAAGCAATGTATTGAGCTGTCTTTCTTACCTTGGCCTTGCTTTGACAACTATCAAACTTGTCTCTTGTACACATACCAGATGGAGAATCTCAAAAAAAAGGTCCTTGCTGTTGCGCAAATTGGATTTAGGCAGCGCTTAGGCACCAACATTTTAAAAAATCCCATTGCCATGGGTTATCCAAGGTAACAGCCATATAGGGGAAGGGAGGGACTTGGTTTTAAACACAAAACAAATGTAATTGTGGAAGGGAGGCAGAATTGGGCTCTAGATAGGAGGAGCAGACAGGATTTATTGCTCTGGTAGGGATCTTGTTAAAAGGATAGAAAGCAGTTGCTCAACTCCATCATTGCTTCTCTGGCGAGGCAGCTGCCGTTGCCATTGCTGAAGTTCCACGTTCAAAGACGGGGGGGGGGACGGGACGCTTTATATTTTGCCTCCTTTGTGCAAGTTGAAAAATGGGAGGAAAAGCCATATTCTGGCATAGAAACTGCAGTATTTCCTGGCATAGAAAATGCAGTAAACCTGCACACCCAACGCTAGTGCTTGTTCAAGTCCATCCTTCCCAGGGGTTTTAAAGAGATTTCCTCCTCTGAAGCAGAAAATGCAAATGCTTGTACTTGACACTAATTCATGGGGAGTGCAACTCACTACAGGTAGTCCTCAATTTACGACCACAACTGAGCCCAAAATGTATGTTGCTAAGTGAGAATTTTGTTAAATGAATTTTGCCCCATTTTACGACTTTTCTTGCCACATTTGTTAAGTGAATCACTGCAGTTGTTAAATTAGTGACATGGTTGTTAAGTGAATCTGGTTTCCCCACTGACATCGCTTGTCAGAAGGTCACAAAAGGGGATCACATGACCCCAGGACACTGTAACTGTCATAAGTATGAGCCAATTGTCAAGCATCCAAATGCAAATCACATGGACATGGGGATGTTGTGATGTTGTGATGTGAAAAATGGTCATAAGTCACTTATTTCAGTGCTGTTGTAACTTTGAACAGTCACTAAGTGAATTGTTGTAAGTCGAGAACTACATATAGTAAATGCTTCCACCCAGTTTCCTCTGGGTTGGAATGGGGTTTTGTATGAACAAAATGCCGCTAAAGGAGGGGCTCCCTTCCACCTGAATACAGACTTACAACCATTCATTTAGTGAATGTTCAAAATTATAACAGCACTGAAAAAATGGACTTGTGATGGTTTTTCACACTTACGAACATTACAGCATCGCCATGGTCATGTAATCAAAATGTCATCTGGCAACTGGCTTGTATTTATGCCAGTTGCAGTGTCCTGGGATCATGTGATCAATTTTAGGGAGCTTCTTACGAGCAAAATCAATGAGGAAGCCAGATTCACTTTATGTATTACTAACTTAACAATTGCAGTGATTCACTTAACAACTGTGGTAAGAAAGGTGGTAAAATGTCTCATTTAACAACAGAAATTTTGGGCTCAATTGTGCTCACAAGTTAAGGACCACTGTGTCACTTGTGCAGAAGAACTCCGGCTCTGATTTGTCTCTGTTGCTGGCCTCTTGAAATGGCTGCCAGGAATGGTTTGGTGATGCTAAAACACAACTCCCATTATTCCTCACCAGGAACCCTCCAGGATGGATCGTGTTGAAGTTATTCCCCGTTAGGAGAATGAGCACATACAGGGAGACGTATAGAGAGTAGTGTTGGAATAATACACATAGAGCACACAGATACACTGTACAGTAAATGTAGGTTTTTACTTCCAGAAACGTTAAGCAAAGTCCAAAATAAGCAATCCAAAGTCATTCACAAGTTAAATCAGTCAGTTTTCAATCCAGGGATAATCCAAATATCAAAGTCCAGTGTCAAAAAACAGTTCAGTAACAGACTTACATTAAATTCCAGTAATATCAGTCAATTAGAAAAAATGGAGGAATGCCAATATTTTCCAACAGAAGGAAACAGAGATACTCACTCAGACACACTCTCTTCTGAGACTAAGACTAAACAACCCAGGTTTCTGGCTCCATCTTATGGCCATTTGAGAAACCACACCCAATTGTAGTTTTTAGCATCCTCTTAAAGAGATAAGATTAAAATGTCTATCCTGGTTTATATATTTCTAACCCAAATAGCTGTTAGGTGACTCTTATTCCTAAAGATAGCAATAGCAATAGCACTTAGACTTATATACCGCTTTATAGTGCTTTACAGCCCTCTCTAAGCGGTTTATAAAGTCAGCCTATTGCCTCCAACAATCTGGCTCCTCATTTTACCCACCTCAGAAGGATGGAAGGCTAAGTCAACCTGGAGCCTGATGAGATTCTGCCAAATTGCAGTCAGCCGGCAGTCAGAAGAAGTAGCCTTCAGTACTGCACTCTAACCCCTGCGCCACAGAGGCTGATGGCTTCACACTCATAAAAAAATTTGGGAATGACCCAGACATATTCATTTCAAATACTCAGGGTAGGAAATAATGAAGGGTTATATATCTCTGGCAAGATTGGTTGAAGACTAAAGTGATAATGTAGACAGTCCTCGATTTACCAGCATTTGTTTAGCAACCATTTGAAGTTACCACAACACTGAGTGACTGGTCCTCGGACTTACGACTGTCGCAGCATCCCCATGAGCACATGATCAGAATCTGGGAACTTAACAACCGGCATGTATTTAGAATGGTTGCAATGTCCTCAGTTTATGTCATTTGTGACCTTCGCAGCGAGCTTCCAACAAACAAAGTCAGTGATGGGGGATGGATTTGTTTAATAGCAATAGAACTTAGACTTATATACCGCTTTACAGTGCTTTACAGCCCTCTCTAAGCGATTTACAGAGTCAGCCTATTGCCCCCAACAATTTGGGTCCTCATTTTATAGACCTCGGAAGGATGGAAGGCTGAGTCAACCTTGAGTCTGGTGAGATTTGAACTGCCAAATTGCAGGCAGCCGGCAGTCAGCAGAAGTTGCCTGCAGTACTGCACTCTAATCATTGCGCCACCATGGCTCATGACTTAATGACTGCACGGCTCCCTTAACAACTGCTGTGATATGAATAATCATGTCAAAAAGGAATCCTAAAATCAGATGCCACTCACTTAACAACCTTGCTTATTTTGGTCCCAATTGTCATAAAAGAAGGACTATCTTTGATGCCTTCTTTATTTGTTGACTTACAACCCTATACATTGATTCAAAATCTCTGGAATAGATTGGGTTGCTTGGTTCTGGGTTTAAAAGTATGCATGCATCCTCTCCCTAAGTATCTCTGATCGGATGCAGCAGCCAGTAAATTTGTTTTAAATTCCCCAAAAGTGGTTAGGCCTAAATGTTTTGAGATAGAACACAGAATAACAGGGCTGGAAGGGCCTTTGGAGGTCTTCTAGTCCAACCTCAAGCAGGAGATCCGATACCAGGGGTGGGATTCTACCAGTCCGCACCTATTTGCTAGAACCAGTTGTTAACATTCTAAGCAGTTTGGAGAACCAGTTGTTTGAATAAATTCCTGGCCTAATCCTGTAAGGAAGGTAGGAAGGAAACATTCTGGTGTTGCTTACAGAAACGGCCTCTCCGTTAACCCTTAGTACATTCTTGGCAGGACTAGACTTCCTGTCTCAGGAACTTTTCTGGAGTTTTTTTCCCCTCCTTTGTTGGTACTTTGCTTGTGTGGAGTGACCATTCAAAGTTACAATGGCACTGAAAAAAGTGACTTATGACCATTTTCACACTTAATGACTGTTGCAGCATCCCCACAGTCATGAGAGGCCAGGCAAGGAGATGCGTGCCTTGATGAGAGTGATATTGAGTTGGCCATGTCCAGCCAATTATATGACCACCTAAGCCATGCCCACCACCTAAGCCACACCCACAGAACCAGTTGTTAAAAAAATTGAATCCAACCCCTGTCCTATACCAATGTTGGCAAACCTTTCTGGCAACGAGTGCCGAAACGGAAGCGCGCACGTGGGAGAGTGCTGTAAACCGGAAGAGCAGGTCCCCAATGTGCATGTGTGTGCCTGGAAGCTTAGCTGCATGCTGCTGTCCACTTGGTCTTCCGGTTTTCAGTGGACAGATGCATGCAAAGACCTGCTGGCCAGCATGCATGCACACACTGGAAACTAGAAGCTCAACTTCCCAGCACATGCCAGGAAGCCACTCTTCTGGTTTCCGGTGCTCCTGCGCACGCAAAACCAGCTGGTAAACATGCATCAGAACCCAGAAGAGCAACGGGTGATGGCTGGCATGCCCGGAGAGATGGCTCTCTTCTGGCACGCATGCCATAGGTTCGCCATCACGGCCCTATACCATTCCAGACAAATGGCTATCTGGTCTTTCTTGAAAACCTCCAGGGGTGGAGTTATGCTAGCTGAGGAATTCTGGGTGTTGAAGTCCACCCATCTTCAAATTGCCAAAGCTGAGAAACACTGGCTGATGGTGATGCTTTTCATGTATAGTTTTCTATGCACTTAAAAATCAAATTGCTTTTCACTACAAAATACTTTTTTACCCCTGTGTTTGTACGAAGAAACAGGGCCGACCTAAAATATTTACTGACCCAGGCAGACCCAGGGTTAGACCCTAACCTATTGCTGAAGTCAAGGTGGTCAGAACTCAGCTCCAACTGAGATATTGAGGCATCTGAGACGGATACCTTGCAAGGACCTCTTCTTATTCCTGGCATTTAAAAAAAATATGACTAACTTTGGGCAGTTGTTTCACGTCATTCAAATTTTGCCAAGTAGTAGATCTGGACCGTCATTTGGGCATCTCTTCATCCTATTGAGTTTTTGCTGCAGTCTTTAGCACAGAAAATAATTTTCTCTTGTTCCAAAAATTTCATGGCTTACATATTTATTGGAACATTAGGGGGTGCCCTTACAATGTCTGCCTTCCTTTGCAGCAGAGAAAGTGAATAATTCACTTTCCAGTGAGAAGAACTTGCTTGCTCAGAGTTGCTTGAACACCCAGAAGCTTTCCAAGTTGGCCAGTTCAGAAATAAGATGGAGAGAAGCATCACTCAAAACCCAAAGTATTGCAAGGCATAACTTTTGTTGGGCTTGTCATTGTTGCTGGGGCTAGGATATTTTGAATTAAGCAGGTCAACAAACTATAAAAAGATGTTGAGACTCTAGAAAGAGCAACCAAGAGGATTAGGCGACTGGAAGCTAAAACATATGATGAACGGTTGCAGGAACTGGGCATGGCTAGTCTAGGGAAGAGAAGGACCAGGGGAGTCTTCCAGTATTTGAGGGGCTGCCACAGAGAGGAGGAGGGGGGTCAAGTTGTTTTCCAAGGCACCTGAAGGCCAGATGAGGAATAATGGATGGAAACTGAACAAGGAGAGATTCAACCTGGAAATAAGGAGACATTTTCTGACAGAACAATCAACCAATGGAACAGAAGTTGCCCTCAGAAGTTGTAGGAGCTTCATCACTGGAGATTTTCAAGAAGAGATTGGACTGCCATTTGTCAGAAATGGTGGAGGGTGCTTGGGCAGAGGGTTGGACTAGATCAGGGGTCGCCAACCTTTTGGATCTCAGGGACCACCAAACTCATAATTTTAAATCCCAAGGTCCACTAACTGGTTCTGTGGGCGTGGCCTAATTTGTGGGTGTGGCTTGGTCATGTGACTGGCTGGGCATGGCTTGTATGTAAATATTATAAATATTTATTTAAATATTGAATTTTTTATTTAAAAAAGAGCAACTTTTATCCAAAATCAAGCAAAGCAGGCAGGCAGATTGAGTTGCTCACAGAATCATTTAGTGATCTATCTATCTGCCATCGGCTAGTTCAGTCTGTCACATAAAATTTGCTTGCCATGAGTCTGCATTGAATAATAGAACCTTCAGTCCTAAGGGAAGTTCGGCTGTGCTTAAAAGCAGAGCCGAAGATCTAAAGACTAGCTAGAAAGCAAGAAATCCAACCATTTCCTGCTTCCTAGCTAATCTAAATCTCCCAGCACAGCAGAACACCTGATGGTCGGAAAAAGGAAAAATAGCAATTTAGCAGGCAGGTTTTCTAGGTAAGGAGTGAGAGGGCGGGGAGGGTTCCTGCGGGCCATGTGGGCGGTGCAGCCTTGTGTTTCTGTGCAGCCTGGATTAATTGCTTTGGGGGGGGTGCTCTGGGGGTGAGATTTCTCTGCAGCCCACCAAAATTTTCTTGCTGCCCACCAGTTGGCGACCACTGGACTAGATGGTCCCTTCTAACTCTGTTAATCTAGTAATCTAATCTATCTAGGTCTACTTGAGCCAACAACTGAAGAGGGATGAACATTGAGAAACAGTTAAAAAGGGTTTAAATTACACTTTCCTTCCACATTTACTTCTATCTGCCATTTACTGTCAGCCTTACAAGGTCCAGGTAATCCTTGACTTAGTGACCAGTCAAAGTTACAACAGCACTGGAAAAAAGTGACTTGTGACCGCTTTTTCACATTGCAGCATCCCCCAGTCACATGACCAAAATTCAGATGCTTGACAACTGGTGTGTATTTATGAGGGTTGCAGTGTTCTCAGGTGATGCAATCCCCTTTTGTGACCTTCTGATCAGCAGAGTCAATGGGGAAGCCAGATTCACTGAACAGTCATGCTACTAATTTAACAACTGCAGTGATTCAATTTTCTGGTTATTTTTTTTTAGTTTATTTTATTGTCATTGCACCTCGTACAATGAAATTAAATACCATCTTCAGTGTACATTATGACTATGAAAATAAACACAAACATGCTTTGCATTCTATACAATTGAATTGAAAACCTCTGATATTGCATTCTTATTGCACTATACAGTAGAATTCAAAAGAGCTACTGCCCTGGGATAGAAGCTGTTTTTCAGCCTCTTTCTCCTTGTTTTCATTGTTCTGTACTGTCTGCCGGATGGTAATAGCTCAAAAAAAGGGTGTCCAGGATGAGATGGATCTTTGAGAATGTTTTGAACATCGCACAAAAGGTCATAAAACAGGCACAACTCACTTAACAACTGTCTTGCTCAGCAATGGAATTGTTGGGTCCAGTGGTTGGGTCCTGTAGTCCAGATAGGAAACATGACCAGATGAACTAATTCTACTTTATTGTAAGGTTAACATGATTCTCATAGACTTTCCCTTATCCATTTTGATGTGGATGTTTCTCCTGCTGAGACGAGGCTTCAGATGAGCCAACTGTTGGCTCATGGAACACAAAAATCTCCTCCAATGCTTTCCCCAAAACCTTCTGCATCGCTCCTGTGGGATGGAGTGATAAAGCTGAGCAGCTGACAGGGAGTGGGAGTGTGGATCCAGTGACTGTGGAAGAAACTGGGGAAGGGCACAGTCCAGCTGGGCATTCAGAAGAAGACCCAAGGCCATTCCCTCTTCATCCAAGGGCATGCAGGAAGGAATGGAGAAAGGAGCAATGTGGGTTCCGGGGGAGAAAAGGGCCCCAATTCCCTTCATTAATTGCATCCGGGAAAACAGGATTTAGAAAGGGTGTTTGCGCACAGCACCTTGCTGGAAGCAAAGCGTGAATTATCTTTGTTTGTCAAGTCTTATTTGGGTTCTAGCGTCCTCCCAACTGTGTGTGTTTTGTTATCTTTTGTTGTCTGCAATTATCCTGCCCTGTCTCCTTAATTGCTGCAGCGTGGCTTGTGTTGGTTTTTATTTATAATTTATATGTACTTTGGGCTCGGAATGAATTTCTTCCCTTTAAAGACTTTTCTTGGGAGAGTTTTTTCTCCAGCCGAAGATAACTGGACATTGGGGGTCAAGTTGGAGGTATTAAAGGGACTTTACCTCCTTTTGTGACTTTTTTGCTTTTGTGCCATGTCCCAGGTCATCACAAGAGGTCTTCAACCGTGGCAACTTTAAGACTTGTGAACTTCAACTCCCAGAGTTCCTCAGCCAGCAAAGCTGTGGGAGTTGAAGTCTAGAAGTCTTAAAGTTGCCAAGGTTGGAGACCCCTGTCCCAAATCACCAGTCCTTCTTCCTCTTGGCTGCTGGGCCTGGAGGGCTTCCCGCTGCCTTATCAGTGCAGACAAGGAAAGCTCAGTCTGACTTGGACGGGGAAAGCTCAAGGGTGCCAGCAGCACCTCCCTGTGCTCAGCTACTCTTGAAGCAGCCTAAACCTTGATGGAGCAGGGCTTCCTACTGCGATGCAGTTGTTCATTACAGGTGGTTCTTGACTTGCACCCATTCCTTAATGACCATTCAAAGTTACAACGGCACTGAAAAAGTGACATGGACATTTTCCTCACACTTATTATGACCGTTGCAGCATCTGCATGTGGTCCTGTATGCATGCAAGTGGATTTCGGATTCTTGGCCACTGGCGTGTAGTTATGATGGCTGCAGTGTCCCTGGGTCATGTGATCCTCATTTGTGACCTTCTGACAAAGCATAGTCGATAGGGAAGCCAGGTTCACTTAACTGTGTTATTAACAACTGCAGTGATTCTCTTAACCACTTTGGCACGAAAGGTTGTAAAAGGGGACAAAACTCACAGTAACAACTGTCTTGTTTAAGAATGGAAATGTGGGGCTCAATTGTCATGAGGACTACCCATAATCTTGTATTTCTCAGTGGCCCAAAACTTCAAAAGGAAGGATGGTCAGCAGAACATGAACATCCATCTCTCCAGGCTTTTGCATTGAGATGGTTATAAATCCAATGAACTGAAAACTTTTCTTTTCCTCCCTGCTTTTTCTGGCACTCTTGGAAGAACCATCTATGTATAACTTGATCCTCAACTGCTAGTCCATATGCTGGACTGTGTCAGTCAGGTGAGCATGATTTCTTACATTTTGCAGGTGTTTATTTTGGGTTCCCAGCAAACAATGCCCCAAACGAATAGTGGGTTCTCTTAATGGCTGCCACAAAAAAGGTCATAAAATCAGGTAGGATTATGTCAGGACCTTCACGGTGCATGACCACAGTTCAGGCTCAGTTATGATTACATGGTGAGAACTACCTATATTACTAACTTTGGATGGAAGAGGGCCTTGATTATGGGGGATGTATGGTAAGTGGTCTGTGTTTAATTTTAGGAAGAATATTAATTGTCTATGCTGCCCATCTCCCCTGCAAGGTGAGTATAGAACAGTATTATCCCAAGTTTAGCTTTATATGCATTTAGTGACTGAACTCTCAAACTTTAATGCAAACAAAGAATTGAGAATAAGTAACTAATTTTAGCTTTATAATGTACATGACTGTACAATAATCAAGGAAAGAAGCAACCTAGAATTAAGAAGAAACTTCCTAACAGTGAGGATAATTAACCAGTGGAACTACTTGCCTTCAGAAGTTGTGGGGGATTCATCACTGGAAGTTTTTAAGAGGAGACTGGACAGTCACTTGTCTGAAATGTCTCTGGCTTGAGCAGGGGGTTGGATGAGAAGAACTCCAAGGTTCCTTTCAACTCTATTCTGATTGATTGATTGACATTTGGAATTCTGGCACACAATTGCACTTTAATATTCCCAAGGTGCATTCGCTTAGAATCTCCATCCTTTATCTGTCTGATGTCAAGTGAACTAACTCTCTCTCTCTCTCTCTCTCTCTCTCTCTCTCTCTCTCTCTCTCTCTCTCTCTCTCTCTCCCTCCCTCCCTCCCTCCCTCCCTCCCTCCCTCTCTCTCTCTCCCTCCCTCCCCCCTCCTCTCTCTCTCTCTCTCACACACACACACACACACACGCCTAAACACTGTTAAAATACTGAAGTTTGCAGATGATACAACAGTGATTGGTCTCATTCAAGACAACAGTGAATCCACATATAGACGGGAGGTTGTACAACTTGCCTCGTGGTGTAACCGGAACAATCTGGAACTGAACACACTCAAAACCATAGAAATAGTGGTAGACTTTAGAAGAAACCCTCCCATACTACCACCTCTTACAATACTAGACAACTCAGTATCAACAGTAGAGAGCTTCAAATTTCTAGGTTCTATCATATCACAAGACCTAAAATGGACAGCTAACAACAAAAATGTCATCAAAAAAGCACAACAAAGAATGTTCTTCCTGCGCCGACTCAGAAAGCTCAAACTGCCCAAGGAGCTGCTGGTCCAGTTCTAGAGGAATTATTGAGTCTGTCATCTGCACCTCTAGAACTATCTGATTTGGTTCTGCAACCCAATTTGGCCCGGTCCCACTGCACTTACGGATGCACAGAGGATGTAAAACGTTAAAAAAAGTTTGCCATCCATTGGAAAACACTATGCATCCGTTGTGAACTCACTGCATACGTGTTTCATACGCTCTATCCGTCAAGCATCCGTCCACTGCAATTTCATCCGCGCAAGAAGTTATATGAAGAAGTTATACAAATAATCCCCTCAATACTGTCAAACTATTTACTAAGTCTGCATTACTATTACTATTAACCCCCCCCCCATCATTCCTTATCACCCATCCCCTCCCACTTGTGACTATATGACTGTAACTTTGTTGCTTGTATCCTTAAGATTTACATTGACTGTTTCCTAGTATGATTGGATTGCTTATTGTATCCTATGACTATTATTAACTGTTGTACCTTATGATTCTTGACTCTTGATCAATGTATATTTTCCTTTATGTACAGTGAGAGAGCATTTGCACCAAGACAAATTCCTTGTGTATCCAATCGCACTTGGCCAATAAAATAATTCTATTCTATTTGGAAACTTAAACCCTAATATGGTTTTCTTTTGGGTTAGCATGGTGTATGCTAGCACTATTTTTGTTGGACTGTGGTAAATGACTTAGTATTATATGTAGATGTAATTATTATGGCCTATTCTAAAAACCAATTAAAAGAAAAAATGGCTAAATACAATATGTGAATGTACCTACCATATGGTGGACTCCCTAAGAGAAAAATATAATTTTGTAAAATTATAACACAGAATTGTTGAGAGCAGCTTTTGAATGGGAAGAAGAAGAGACCTTCTCACTTTTGACAGTCAATATGGTAACCTTTTTGTGATTAACTCATGATTGAACAACAACTAGAGAAGAGTTGTAAGGATTCTGGGTTGTGTTAATACAACACTCTGAGCCAAAAACACAAAAGCACATTTTAGCTCAGTTTTGTGGGGTTAAGCTTGTATAGTTTGACTGAATATTAGTTTTATCATGGACAACTGGCCAAGAAAAACAATTTGCATTGTGTTTAGGATGTACACATGTTTATAGTAGAATTTGCTTGTTTGTTTGTTTATTATTAAATTTATATCCTGCCTTGGTTAGCATTTGGCTTAAACACCAAGAAATCTCATAGCTGTAGGCTTGGCTAGAAAACTGAAAGACAATCCTCAGAAAAGTCAACTGCAAACTACTTGTATACATAGCCAATCTGCAACATGGAGATGTCCACAAAGTTGTCAGGAGTTCAGCTTGATTGTTGCTTGTAAAAATTCACAAAAGCCCAATGAACCAGCTGCTGTCAGTTTTACTGTCAGGCAAGGTGGTAAGAAAGATTACCCAATTGTAAGAAAGATTATTTAGAGCTGAAGAAACTTCTTGGATGAGAAGCGAAACATCTCAAAATCAGAAAGTCCAGTTGCCTCCTGAAAAAAAAAAAAAAAAACACCATCGGGACAATTTTGACTTGGATGATTGAGAATCTCCTTAGATATTTAGTGATGCACTTTGGAATGAGCACCCTTCAAATGGTGCAGGAATATGAACGGATTTCCAGAAAAATTACAGACTACAGGAACCATTTGTGCATCAGTTTGAGATGCAGACAGCACAGACTCATCCCCAAACAGCCTGAACCTGTGCTCAATGGCAGAAAACATTCTCCAGAAAATGAGCTGAAGAAGCTTCTTGGAAATGTCTTCAAAGAAAAACCAGATAGTCCCGTTGCCTCTTGAAAAAGCATCTTTGGGATACCCAATTATTAAGCTTCTTTGATGACTACTTGGCACAGTTGGGACCACATACCTTCCCCTAACTTGTGGTCCTTCTCCCTAGACAAGCGTACATCACATCAGGCCTGGAGAGAATTAAAAGGGAAGGTGAATTGGACAAGGCAGTTTGTGAATTTCAGTGAGAGTTCCCTTCTTTTTCAGCTATAAATGAAGGTCAGTTCTATCAGAGCAGAGAAGTCTTTCACAGACTTACAAAGTTCAAACCAATTGCCAATGTGTGTGGTTTTTTTTTCTTTTCATGGGGCTAATCCATGATTTCTTTAACCGTCATTTATTAAAGGACAACTGGTTGCTTTCAGGCATGTTAAATTGCAAACCATATTGCAATTGTCAATTCAGATATGTTATTTTATTTATTTATTTTTGTCTCCCATCTCACCACAAAGTGATTCTAGATGGCTTACAATGTTAAAAAGAAGACAACAATACAATAGAGCTTTCTGAATGTTAATAGAATTTTTTAAAAGTTTGAAGAGCCCTTGTTTGTCCTTTCTAGATCAACAACTTCCATAGAAATGAAAATGGAAGCTGAACTGCTATTAAATGATAAAGCAGAACTCCTTTCCTCCCTTCCTTTGGGAATAATCAATCTTTTATTACAGTCACAGACCAGAATTTAAATTTAAAGCATTAAAATAGAATGAAACACAACTGAACAAGATAGCATATTACAAATAATGGTGACACCATCAAGGGATGCCCACAGTCTCCCTAACTTTCATTGACAATATAGCAAAGTTTAGTTTGGTTCAAAGACACCATATCACAGTGATCTGACAGTAATAGCTATTGTACATAAGATATTAGAATTTTCAGGCTATTTTACCAAGCAACATGTTATAAAATGGGACTGTGAATCCTTACTGATTGTACAATATAGTAGGATAGGAACTGTGGTTTCAATGACCCCTTCTTTACAGGAACACACAATCTCATTTCATATGGGATATTTTGTATTGGCTCTTCAGAACTGCTGTAGGAAGAGACCATTGGGAATAATAAGTCTAATTAGTCAGCAGGCAAAGGTGAGCAACAAAGACTATGTCAAGATAGGGACCTTCAACGCATGAGTTCAAGCTGATGGGGCCTTATTGTCACAAGCTTGTTGGTATTTTTATTTGCAAACTAAGTCTGCTGTTAGCATCAGAGCAAGATCATGAAAAGAGACATGTATAGATGGCTCCAAACATTGATCTACTGGAATGGAATGGAATTGGAATGGGATTCTTTATTTGGCCAACTGTGATTAGACATACAAGAAATGTATCTCTGGTGCAGAAGTTTTCATATATATGCATAGCAACAGAGAGAATAGTAATAACAGTAATGCCAAATCCAATCTGAACATGTGATGAACCATAACAACAACAATAATAAAAGGGGGAAGTAAACAAGGTAATAAAAAGGATAAATAATACTACTACAGCCACAGTATATGGGTTAATATACATAGACATTAAAACTGTGAGAATTAGGTGTTCAGCAGAGTGATGGCACAAGGGAAACTTTATTTCTTCCTCTTCTAGCCTTGTGTTTATGCCATTCTCTCATGGAAAAACAGGATTTGCTATAAATCTTTGCCAATGCTCTCTCTCTCTCTCCCTCGCGCCCCCCCCCCCCCCATGGCTTATGGCAAACCTGCCAGCTTTCCCCGTCCGTTCCCATTCTTTGGAATTCTTTACTTGTGGGTCAAAAGCAGCTCTTGGAAGAAGAATATAAGCATCCCAAAACACATTAAGCAAATTAAATGCCTCTTCTCACAAGTAGCTTTATGGCAGATGAGGGAACCTGTGCCCAGAATTCGGCGCTCTCAGCGCAGAGCTAAATGATCCCATGTGCTCTTGATCAGAAACAAATGGCAAAAGGCATGATGCCTCCTCCACAAAGCCCTGGCATGCCTTGTGGCTGGGATGCAAATTGGGAATATTTTGGCCCTTGGAGGGAGTGCAGGAAAGACATTCAGGGGACAGTTGATTGGGGCATTAACAAAAGAGAGGCAACAATTGAAATCAAAGTTTCTCTCTCTCTCTTTTTTTTGAGTTTTAAAATGAACTTTATTTGCAATGGATTAAAATGATATAAACCTACGAGTATACAGAAATAAAAAATAGTAAATATACTCATAGGACAGTAAACATTTCTTTCTATTACATTTGATAATAGGTTTGATAGTTCATAATAAACACTAATAGCTAATAATCGGCAAGTATTCCTTGTCTCTTATAGATAACATATTAATAAATAACACGTTACTCTACTATTGTTGTTGGATTATAACTGTATTATTTAATCATTAGAACCTTCATAATGTTTATGTATTAGAGGAGAAGCTTGAAACCATTATTTTATATATTCACTATATACAACTATATATAATATGTTTCCTGGGTTCATTTATTCTGTACATTATTTTTCTTGCATTCTACCCAATTGTACCATTGGTGGCTGGGAAATTCTGGGAGTTGAAGTCCAGGCATCTTCAAGTCACCAAGGTTGAGAAACACTGATTTAGATGTTTCAAGGGCTCCAAAACTGAGTCTTGTCGTCAAAGTTTCACAGCAGACCGATTTCGCTACGCACTTGTGACCTTGTCTAATTGTTTCTCTCTACCTTCTTCCATGATGTTATGAAGCAACTTTTCTTAATTTGTGATGATAGTGTCATATTTCAAGAAGAACAACCTCTGAGTGTGGATCCATCCAACTTATCCCAAAGGTGTTTTTCCAAAAGGCAACTGGACATTTGAAAATGTTTCATTTCTCCTCCAAGAAGCTTCTTCAGTTCTAAGGGAATGTTAAGTCCAAATGTTAGAATTGAAGAAGCTTCTTGGATGAGAAGCAAAACATTTTCAAACAAAAACCAAGGAAGTCCAGTTACCTTTTGGAAAAACATCTTTGGGACACCATGACCTGGATGATTGAGAATCTCCACAGTTACCCATCCAATGTCTATATACCCAAGCTTTCTCCCTCCCACTGTCTCTTTCACTTCCCAGAATTCCCAAGCTTCCTTTGGCAGAACATTCTACGATTAACCAAAGAAAAGGAACAAAAGCTGAAGTGACTCTAGCTGGGGACTCCACAATGCTGTCTCCACTGTTGTACCTGTACGTGTTCACCGATGCCCCATTGTCATATGTCTTCTGCTGAAAAGAGCCAGATTGTATCACCCAGATTGTATTAGCCAAGTTGTGTACTGAGGCCCCCAGTCAAAAGCCTGACCAAGTCTAGTGGAGAACTGTCAGGGTTCAGCTTTCTGACAGTGCAATGAATAATAAGTGTAATTCTTGCCAAAGGTGGAAGAACTTGCTGTAAAATGAAGAGCTTGCTGGTTGTGCCTCTTCCTTTTAGAATTCATCATTGAATCAACTGAGTAGCAGAAAACCAGGAAAATCTTTGAACAGCTCAAAGATTAGGCTGTGTATGTGTGAGGTAGGTTTGCATGGGGCGCTGAGATCCCATCTCCTCCTGAAATTGATGCTATGGAAAACATCACTTTTCCATAGTGGTTAATCTAATTTTTTTTTCTGTGATATTCTGGGAGGTACATTTATTATCTTATCCATTTCTTTGTTCGCCACAGTTCTGAGCATTGAGCCCTGGACTCAATCCAAACACAATCCCCTTTTCTCCAGTATTTTGGGGATGAGCAAGTAAGGGAAGCAGCTCTGGAAATCCAAGTTTGAACAGCCCACCCTCACCGCAGGGGCATCACCATAACTTTGGCCATCAACATTGTGGAGAAGCTTCCCCTAAGGAAAAATTTTATTATGAGGAAAATGTTGTACTCATGGATAAATGCATTCATATTTGCATTTAGGCAAAAAGAGGAGACACATAAAACCATCTGAATATGTGCAGCTTGCTTAAAGGAACATGAGATCCTTTCTATTGTGATATTCTATATATTGTAGGGCTCAGATGAAAATTTATCTATTTCTCACTCAAGTTCCAAACTAACTACTTCTACATTTTTGAACCAAAGCACACAGTGAAACAGGTTGTCCTTTTCACATCTGTGCTCCTTTGTCATGCACTTTGTAAGTCAAAATAATCATGCATTTTAAGCCCATGTCACACTGCCCAACGGATGCAAAAAGGACACAATGGACGAGCAAAATGTTCCATCCGTTGTTATCCGCTCTCAAAAGGGGCAAAAATTTGCATAAGCGGAGCGGATAACACGGACGTGGGGAGGATGCAGGGCGGATGGAAAGCGGATGTGGAACGGAAGCCCAGCGGATGGAAGCGGATGAGAGCAGATGGTGCATGCGCTAGGCTTCCGGGGGACCTCAGCAAAGCGGATGCGGAACGGATACAGCGGATGCAGAGTGGACGCCGAACGGATGAAGCGGATGCACAGCGGAAGCCGAACGGATGCCTAGCGTTAATTGCGCATGCGGGGGGGATGCATTGCATCAGCCCCGCGGATATAACGGAACCAGCTCGGAAGCAGGTCGCCATTCAGAGGAAAGACCTACTGCTGGACAGATTGGCTGCTTTGCCTGCCCGGCCTGCATGTCTGCCTGCCAGCCTTGCTGCCAGCCTTGGTGCCTGCCTCCCTGCCAGCCTTGGTGCCTGCCTCCCTGCCAGCCTTGGTGCCTGCCTTGGTGCCAGCCTTCCTGCCAGCCTTGGTGCCTGCCTTCCTGCAAGCCTTGCTGTCTGCCTGCCTGCCAGCCTTGGTGCCTGCCTGCCTGCCAGCCTTCCTGCCAGCCTTGGTGCCAGCCTCCCTGCCAGCCTCCCTGCCAGCCAGCAACCCCACAACCATGCGGAAGCACAGCAAGTCTCAGCCATCTGCTGCCAACCCTTGCAAGAGGGACAGGGCTACCATCCCGCCCCCTGGCCCTCACTCTGGTTCTACTGGGGCTTCTGCAGCACGGGCTCGCTCTTCTGGGGCTGGGGCTTCTGCTGCTTCTGCTTCTGGAGGATCTGATGAAAAGCACTTCAGCACCAGCCACCTCCACAGCACCTGGACCCTTCACCCCTGAGACTGAGCGACCAAGAGGAGTGCCAGAGACTAATTATTGTTTTATAGCTTGTTGTTAATAAAGTCTATTTTTGATTCACACACTTGCTTCATTTCTTTTTTTTAATAAAGTCTTGGTGGAAACTTTTAGAAATGACTTAAGCCTTTGCATGCTTGTGGGATGGATAAGGATAGCTTTGGGATGGGTTAGGATACCTGTGGGATGGGTAATAGCTGTGGGATGGGTTAGGATAGCAGTGGGATAGATAAACCTCCAGTGCAAGCATAGTGGGACTGTATGGTCCACCCTCCCACGTGCCACACCTATGGCCCTTTATTATCAATAATAATGGAATAATTATCCACACATGTCAACATAAACACAACTCTTTATTAAATGCCCTGTTCATTGTAGGCGAACCAAACATACATGACCCAATCTCATCCGTGTGATGAGATAGGCTGAAGGAAGCATCCATTAAGCATCTACCATCCTGTCTTGCCACTCCACTGATCCAGCTGGGGAGTTGCACCAGTGTCTCAGGAGGTTGCGCTGCTTCTTCGCTTCATGTGAGGCTCTGTTGAGGCCTTGCACATCCTCAGTGTCGATCAGGTTTTGCCCTTGCCTCCATTCCCCAGGCTCCATGTCCCCATTGCCTTGTTGGAGGTCCACAAGCCTGTTCTGCAAGACTGGGTAGCGGGTGCGCATGAGATTGTGCAGGATGCAGCAAGCTTCCATGATCCTCCTCACGGTCTCTGGGCAATGCTGCATGGTGGTGAGAAGTACCTGGAACCTGTTGGTCAGGATGCCAAAGGCGTTCTCCACCACCCGCCTTGCCCTGGACAGCCTGTAGTTGAAGATCCTCTCTTCACGGGTGAGGAGTCTGGAGGTGTCGGGCTTCATGAGGTAGGTTGTGAGGGAGAAGGCGTCATCCCCCACGATGAAGTAGGGCACATCTTGTGTGTCGTTGGGCAGGGGTTCTGGATTTGGGAAGCCCACCATGAGGTTGCCTTCCAGCTCCTCCTTGAGGTGACTGGCGTTGTATACCTGGGCATCTGAAGATGACCCGTTGCCTGAAGCATCGATGTACATGAACTTGTAGTCAGCATCGACCATGGCGAAGAGGATGATGCTGAAGAAGCCCTTGGAGTTGAAATAAGTGGACCCCGACTTGGCTGGCGCTTTGCTGGCCACGTGCTTGCCATCTATGGCTCCAACGGTGTGGGGGAAGTTTCACCTCTGATACCACTGCTCTGCAACTTTCTTCCATCCTTCTTCAGTGGAGGGGTACTGGAGGAGCTCCTCCTTGTATTCTTCGATGATGGCCTGCACCACTTCTCTGACCACAATGCTGATGGTGTTGGATGGCACCCTCCAGCCGTACTGCATGCTCCTGTAGGTGGTCCCTGAGGCCAGGTGGCGCAGAGTGAGTGCCACCTTGAGCCCAGGTTCCAGGCTGGGCTGGAAGCTGGTGTTTACCTTGGTCAACCTGGGTGTCAGTCGCTGCACAACTTCGTCAAACATGGCTGGAGGCATCCTCATGAAGTTCTGGAACGCCCGAGTGTCTTCGTTCCTGAGCTCCACCATCAGCTTGTTGTACAGTCCGTCCTCTGCTCTTCTGGCGAATCATCTTTGGACCCAGACTCTTTTTGGGTGCCTCCTTTTCTTCCCGTAGTAGAGTTCACAGAGCCTGCAGATGGCTTCGCACTGTTGCAGAATGATGGTGGCTGCTGAAAGGACTTTGTTACAATCCACGGTGGACATGCCTGGATGCTGTGGAAGAGGAAGAGGCAGATGAAGGCTGCAGAGGTCTGCAGTGCTGGGCTACTGTTCTGAAAGTGAGATGCAGATGAGTTGCTCCCCCTTTTTATAGGAAATATAGGTTTTCCGCTAGGCATCCTCTAGGCATCCTCTAGGCATCCTCTAGACATCCTTAATATCCGAGATAGGTCCCCTCTGCGAATGTTTTTTCCGTTTTAAACGCTTTGTTTCCGTGCTGCATCCGCAAGGCATCCGTTCTGCATCCGTTCTGCGTCCGTTCCGCTTCCTCCCTGCGTCCGAGCGGATGCGAGTTGCGCGGATGCGTAGTGGATGCCTAGCGATATAGCGGATGCGTAACGGATGCGTAGCGGATGCCTAGCAGATGCGTAGCGGATGCAGAACGGACGAACTGGATACATTTTCCGCGCAAAAGTTTTGGGTAGCCTAAAACTTTTGGAGCAGATGAAACGTCCATAAACGGATGCTGGACGGATAGAGAGGAAGCAAAACGGAGGCAATGAGTACATCGCATTTTCCAACGGATGGCAAGCTTTTTTGTCCATTTTACATCCTCTTTGCATCCGTTGGTTCAGTGTGACATGGGCTTTAGGAGAACAGTCTGCACAAACATGTACACTGTCATGAAAATAATATAGAAAAAGAGATTATTGTCTTCAAAATGCTGCACATTTAGACCAAATGCCTAACAAGTATGCCAAAATACAAATTTGTGCATCAAAATTAGACTGCAAGAATTTTTAATCTCAAAATACATATTTAAATTTTCTTTCAGTTACATATTTAAATTCACCCTTATTTTAAAAAATGAAACCATATAATGATATTAGGGGAAAATGAACTGCTCATTTTCCTTTTTTCTAAAAGAGCAAAGCCAACAGGTTTCTATTCTGATGCAACTTTTAAAATGTTGTATTTCTTCCCCAATTTCCTGGGGGTTTTATTTCTGGCAAGAGAGGAGGGGGCTAAAGGAGAAAGCAAGCTGATAGCTCTGGATCCATTGAAAATGTTTTTAAAAAAGATCTTGCTTAGTTATCCTAATAACCTTAATTTTTCCTGGACACAGTGAATACAGTTTCCCCAGAGACTATATCAGAAAGGGATACTAGCTGACATTTGCACCTGAACAGGTTGCTCTTCGCACAGAATGAAAGTGCCTCGTGGTATCGGGTTTTTTGTGAATGCATCAGTGAATGGAAATCTTGCAAGAACTTTGGACAAAGGAAAGAAACAAGTACCAATAGGTGGACGGTGGAGAGGCAGTTTGGGATGGTGGTTAAGGTGATTGTGAGTTCTGGTGAACCTTAGTACAAAGCCAGTCCTTTCTCTCAGGCCTAGGAAGGAAGCAACAGCAAACCATTTCTGCTAAACCTTGCCAAGAAAACTGCAGGCACTGCTCCCAGCAGTCACGAGGATTCAGTGCTGTTTTGAAGGAGGAGGGCGAAGTAAAATAATAGAGCAATTATTTAATTATATCTACAAATTGTGGATGACGAGAGTTGCAGCCCAGAACATAGTGACCAACAGTTTATCAGACTGGATGTACAGTAATCTGTGTGGTTAGAAGCGCCTTTTTTGTGCTTGACCCCGACCCTCTCCTATTCAACAGCAAAGGTGGTGTTGACTGCATAGTAGATTGATCTGTCCAAGCATTGTTGCAAAGAGGATGCTGGGTTAAATGGAGGTTCTGATGAATCTGCTCTGATGCGTTGGCAACATCTAGAGGTTCAAAAATCCATGAGAAGAGAAACCAATGTCCTAGTCTCACCCATAGCAGGAAGGAAGTGGCAGCTGCAATGAATTGGTCATGCCTAGTAGAGGAACATGTGTACATATGCCAAAGGTGTGGTTGGACAGATGTCTCTGTTAACCATTGACCTTATCACATCAGGGATCTGATGGCTTTATAACTTTTTTAGAGCAGTGTCTCTTAACATTGGTCACTTGAAGAATTCCCCCAACGCATGTCTTCCATTCTTCCAGCAATGAGGAATTTTTCATAAATATATGGATTTATTTAATAATCGCAATTATGTAATTATGTAGCTTCAGCAAAATGTTGCAGAGCTAAATTTGATGAATTGAGTACCACTTATATTCCATTTATGTACTTGGCTAAAGATAAAGGTTTCCCCTGTCCAGTTGTGTCTAATTTTACGGGGTGACGCTTGTCTCAGCCAAAAGAGCCATCATTGTCCAATGACGTTTCTGTGGTTACATGGCAAGCATGGTATCACTCCACAGCTCAGAGTATATGGTGAAAGATGAAATGCTGTTATTTTCCCACTGCAGCGGTATTTGTTTATCTATTCTCATTTGCATGCTTTCGAAGCATTACTCCTGTTAGGTAGACAGGAGCTTGGACAAGTATTGGGAGTCCGCCCCATCCTGCAGCATTCAGGTCTCAAACGTGGGCTGCCAGCTCAGCTGACAAGCTCAGCTTCTTAACCATTGAGCCATTGCGCCTCCTCTACTTGGCTACTATGAATCATTCATTAATAAAAGGTTGATGCTTATGCTAACAATACAAAAGGTCTCAAATTTGTTGCCTAAATGTTTGAATGGTGCTTTTGTGGGCAATTCCCTGTGTGATACAACCTGTTTGTGTCTTGGACTGCAGCAACTTTCCTTGATTGAGAAGGTAAAGGAACAAATATCCCGGAAGAGTGTGTGAGGTTAGCACCAACTTATGCCATTTTCAGCTAAGTGTGTGTATGTGTGTGTGTACATTCACACACAGAGAGAGACACACACATACACACACATAATTTGTCATTCAGTGCACACAGGGAAATAGATTTTCATAGGTTATGGAACAATTGGTAAAGAAGTGGAAGTGAGGACAGCAGGAAGGGAAACAAGGAAAGAATTTTGCTTTAGAAGAGAATATTTGTAGCTCAGGGTTGAACTGTGGGGTCCTTGGTCTCTGAGCTTGGTTGTAGATGTTTTTACCCAACATCACGCACTAATGATGTGACTTAGTTAGATAATGAAACATTTGCAAGAAACAGCCAAGCCCAGAAAGCACCAATGATCCCACATAAATTTGCCTGCTCAAATTCCTAACCATTTATGACAGTTATAGTTTTCAGTCCACAACAGCTTTGTTCATTTAGCAAGTAAAAAGTCTGCAGACTGTAGTATGGACCATCAGTTTTCATAAACTTACAGGTTCACATCAGAGGTGGTATTCAGCAGGCTCTGACCAGTTCTGGAGAACCAATAGTGGAAATTTTGAGTAGTTCGGAGAACCAACAAATACCCCGACTAGAGATTTTACATTATCCTTCCCCTGCCATGCCCACCAAACCTCGCCCACGGAACCAGTAGTAAAAAATTTGAATCCCACTACTGGTTCACATGTAACTCAAACCACAATGGGTGGATTCACACATAACTTAGACCAGGCAAAGCATTTTGAAAGTTTAGTGCAACCAAACCAAAAACTAAACTAAACTAAACTTTTCAAACTTGAAATTTTAAGATGAGTGGACTTCAAATCCCAGAATTCCCTTCTCCACAAAAATACTCCTGCTGGAAATGCTTGTTGTCCACCTTAAAGCCACGAATTCTCCTCCTCCTATTTCTTCTCCTCTCCAGAAATTCAGAAACGATATGGCAGACTCTTCACATCCGAGCATCATTTTTTTATTGTAAACCAAAAATAAACAGAGGAATAAAACTCTGGAAATGATGTTTGGATACTTGTCTATGTCATCTCTAGGATTTAAATCTTCAACCTCTTCCTTCTTCCTTTCAAATCAGTGGACTTTTTGGCTGTTCATCACCCAGCCTTGAGATTAAGAGATACATGGAGAATGTCAACAAAATGCTCCTGTCTGCAACAAGCTGTGCTTATTCTTTTGCAGGCTTCATTGCTGGAGATATTATGCATTCACTTGGCTGTATTGGATAGAGCAAAACAAACTCCAGCTTTGAAAAGAGACCAGAGATTCTTGGCTTTAATAGAAGAACAAGCAGGCTGTCAGTCCAGACATGTTTAGTTTACAAGGAAATGTCTTATTGGCTCTGTGCTTAAAATGTTATCCTTATCAAACTGGTCCCTGAAGTAGAAAATGTTGCTTCAGCCCTTCCCTTTCTTAATTGCTGCAATGTCGACAGACACTTCCTTCCTCTTAGAAGGGCTGCCCAGCTGCAGGAAAAATATTTCAAGATTAAATGGCTCTGGCAGTGTTACTCCTTGGAAAGCCACACTCTAGAATGAGAAGGCAAATAGCAAATGCCACCGTGCCTGAAATCTCCTCCCTGGATGTCCACCCTGCTCTTTGGACCACCTGGTTTTCTTGTTTGGACTATTTAAAAGTCAAAGATAAGAAAGGAATAGGAAGTTGGCATCGTGCAAAGCAAGTGCTGAATCTCTAGAATGACCTTTATTTCTAAAAAGGCTTGAAAAGAAACTAAAAACAGTAGCCTGTAACTCCCAGCAGCTTGAAAGCTGCATAGAAGGGGTCCTCAACCTGTGGGCCCTGCCCCACTAGTGGGCCATGAGCAGGGGTGGAATTCAATTTTTTTAACAACCCGTTCTTTGGGCATGGTTTAGTTGGTGGGTGTGGCTTGGTGGTCATGTGACTAGCTGGGCCTGGCCAACTCAACATCACTTACATCGAGGCATGCATCTCCTTGCCTGGCCTCTCGTGACTGTGGTGGGGATTCTGTAACAGTCGTAAGTGTGAAATTACACATTTTTTCAGTGCCATTGTAACTTTGAATGGTCACTCCACACAAACAAAGTGCCAGCAAAGGAGGGAAAAAAACTCCAGAGACGTTCCTGAGACAGGAAGTCTAATCCTGCCAAGAATGTAATGAGGGTTAATGGAGAGGCAGTTTTTATAAGCAACACCAGAATGTTTCCTTCCTGCCTTCCTTACAGGATCAGGCCAGTAATTTCCTCTAACAACCGGTTCTCTGAACTGCTTAGAATGTTAACAACCGGTTCTAGCGAATTGGTGCGAGCTGGTAGAATCCCACCCCTGGCCATGGAGGGTTTGCAACTAGGCTGTGAAAATGGCTGGTGAGTGTGCGCGCACATGCATATCCTCACTTGCACAAGTGCATGTGCTCCATTTGTGTGAGCAGCAGGTGCACTTGGACACTGTTCATGCAAATGGGGCTGTGTGCACACTTGCCAGCTGCTTGCACAAACTATGCCCCCCACCACTGGTCCGCACAGCCAGAAACATTGAGGAACTCTGCTGTATAGTATTTGAGGGCCAGGTTTCAAAAGTGCTCGGGGATAGGATCTATCCTCTGGAGGAGATTCAGAGTCTGTCAAGGAAGAAATGGGCATCTGAAGTAACTTCAAAGTTAATTATCTGGAGCTTCCTAAAAATGAGAAAAGAATCTAACCCATATTCCAAGGATAAATTAATGGATTACAGCTAGTCTTTGACTTGCAACCTGTTCTGACCTAGGCTTCCCCAAAAACCATTAAGCAGACTCTTTGTCCCTGCAAAACCCCTTTTATTAAATGGAGGTGAATTTCTTGTATTCACTTTCAGCCAAAGGCCTGGCAAACAGTCTTTCAAGGGTCTAATTAGGAGCACAGACCTTATCTAGCTTGGAGAGCTGCCAAGCAAATAATTTCAAATGCAGTGCTGACAAGGAAGGGCTCAGCACGGAGCCTCTGAGATGCACAGATAGCTCTTCACACTGCTGCAACGAACAAATTGTTTCCTGCAAAAGACCCTCCCCCTTTTGCTCCTCTTTTAATCCCTATGGGAGGGTCTATACATTGTCCACTTGTGGCTTTACTCCCATGTTGACCCTTAGTTCATAATTGTCCTTTTCTTTTGGCAGCGCTGTGCATGTGCAGGTTGGGAACAGGCTCCAGCTGCTCTCCCGCCTCACTGCTGTCTGATTCTGAAGGTAGCTGATAACTGCCAGACTGCCCTGGCCCCATCTCTACTTCAGCCTCATCCAAGTTTTCAGCAAAACTGACATGAAACTGGGTCATATGTGAGCTGCAGGACAATGCAAATGTCTGTAAATGTAGCCATGTTCCCAGGTGGCCAAAGTTCAATTCCAGAACTGCTGGGTGGTGTGTGTGTGTGTGTCTGTGTGTCTGTATGTGATTATCAGAATTTGAAATCCAGGTTGTAAATAGCCCCCAAGGTAGCTCTGTTGTAATTTTGAAAGCTTGAGGACTACCTGCAGGTGCCATCAAGTTGTTTTTGATTGTTGTCTCATCGACAGATTTTCTCTGTAACAATCTGTCCCTAACCTGGTCTATCAGATGGTGCATCCTTCACCACCATAACTGAGTCCATCCACCTTGTTGCTGATCATCCTCTTCTCTTTCCTTCCACCTTTCCCAGTACTTGGAACCTGCCCCAGAGGTTAATCTCAGCTGGGGCTTCATGTAAGAATAAATAGGTTATTTCAAAAATGGGGCTGTCAGGATTATTGCACAGGGCAAGGGTATTTAATGCCCCCAAATTTCTTCCTTGGATCTGCTGTGGGAGTCACCAAGGGAACATCTGCATGAAGTTTTTCAGGTCAACTGAATTAATGAGCTTTGAAAGTTTCTAGGAATTGGAAGAATTTTAGTAATCTTACCTCACAGAATCTTTTGGAAATACATATTTTGTTTCCTGATGTCAGTGGTATTTACAGACGTCTGGTTGAATTCAAGCAGGACCCATTCCTAAGTAATGTACATTTTCATGGGGTTGTAATGAATGGCAGATCAAGGTCAAATGCTGGGGCTCCCATTCTACACGTAAGGAACAGTCGTCCCCTGATTAACTGGGGTTTAACCCCCGCTCTCAAATACGTCAGCTTTAACTTCTACAAGACATAACGGCGTAGTGCTAACAGAAAGGAAATTATTGAAATGTCTTTGTTTGATTGTTGTGAACTGCTCAGAGTTGTTGGCGGCACACACATTTCATCCATTATTATGAAACTTTCCTTGTGTGAAACTTAGATAATTAGTGGAAGGCCTTTTCTGATTTTTCTCTTTTCCTTTGCCTCGAAGGGATGGAGTTGGCAATGAATGTCTCATTGCTTCCACAGAAAAGGATCAGGTTGGCCTTTCACTCTTTCATCTTTCTTACGTCTCTGGGGAGCTGGATTGAATTTCTGGCAAACCCAAAGTGCTCAATCACTGTTTATCCAAGGGACCCAATTGGGTGGAAAGGGAGGGAGCTCCAGATGAAAACATCCAGTAGTTTTGGCAAAAACATGCCTTCCAGTATGTCAAACAATGAATGGATTGGAAAGGTTGCTTTCTGCTTGTAGCCAGCTCCCTCCTGCTTAAACATATCCGCGCAGCTTTCTTCCCCTGGGAAGTAGTGGGTGTAAACCACCTTGGGGGAAGACTTCCCTTCTTTTTGTTGAAGTGGGAAGAGGGTGGATCCTTTTCCTGAATCCCAGGGCTTTGCAAAACAAGTTTTGAGGAGCCCAGGGCAAAGGCAGCTTCCCCTGGGCCTGTCTATGGTGTGATCCTTTAGGACAGGGGTGTCAAACTCTATTTCATTGAAGGCCACATCAGGGTTGAGTTTGACCTTGGGGAGGTGGGTGGGGGATATGGCCAGAATGGGCATGGCCAGCTCAATGTCACTCATGTTGGGGTGCCTGTGGTGGTCCGAGCACTGTGCCAGCAAAAACAGAGCTCGGGAGGGCTGCCCATGGCCCTCACATGTTCCATTTTCAGCTGTGATGGCCTCCTGAAACCATCTGCCAGAGAAAACAGTGCTCACCTTTCGTTGACAGAGCACCGTGGGTCGGTCCTTCGCTGTTTCCAAGGCAGACCCAGGGCCAGATCTAAGTATACACACCCTGGCTGGATCCGGGCCCCAGGCCTTGAGTTTGAAATCCCTGCTTTAGGAGAAGGAATGGCAGAATCTGGGGGAGGGAGTGAAAAAGGAAATCAGCCTAGAATTCCCACGTAGCCACAGGAGAATGAAGTCCAGCCACGTGAATGCTGTTGACCCTTATCCAACTCTAAATGAGTGACGACCAGTAGTGGGATTCAAAATTTTTTACTACTGGTTCTTGTGGGCATGGCTTAGTGGGCGTGGCAGGGGAACGATACTGTAAAATCTCCAGTAAGAGACTGTATTTGCCGGTTCTCCAAACTACTCAAAATTTCTGCTACTGGTTCTCCAGAACTGGTCAGAACCTGCTGAATGCCACCTCTGGTGCTGGCCATAAGTTGGGAAGATTCCTGTGCGTAGGCTTTTAGCAATAAACCAGTTTAATTAACATATGGACCTGATCTTCTGCATCTGTTAGATCCTTTCTTACTGCTGCATTGTTGGCAACAGTTTGAGGCACAGCTCCCAATGATGGCATTCTTCCAATACGAGATGGCCTGTCAGAGGGAAACAGACATTGATTTATTCTCCAAAGCACCTGAGAGCAGGACAAGAAGCAGCAGGTAGAATCATTTTCAGGAAGTTGGAAACCATTTATCTGGGATGGTATAAGGACTCCTGCCTTAGGCAGAGGTGGGCTGGGCTGCTGGGGGTTCAGAGGGGTTCAAGAGAGCCCCAGGCTAAGATGCTGTGCAGTTCAGAGAACCCCCAAATCCCACTCATGGCTGTCCCCCCCCCCCCCCCCCCCCCCCTCCCCGGGGGCCCCCTGTTTTGGATGCAGTTAAGTGCAGGGCGTGCACAGAGGCTCAGGGAGGGTGAAAAATGGGCCTCCTGGAAGTTCAGGAAGGCTGGAAATGGGCCCGTTTCCACTTCCACAGCCTCCGGAGCCTGGGGAAGCCGTTTTCACCCTCCAGGAGGCTTGAGGAAAGCCTCCAGAGCCCGGGGAGGGCAAAAACAGGAGGTGCAGGAGGCCGATTAGTCCACGTCCATCCAGCAACCAGGCAGCAACTCTGCTAAAATTTTTGAAGCCCACCCCTGCTTCCAGGGTCCCTTCCAGCCCTCTGATTCTAGGAGAGTTTTACCTTCAGAGAACATGCAGAGGATGTGTTGATAATTTAGTCCTGTTTCCTTTTCACTGGAAAAGCAGCTGGGGTCAAATCTGGCTAATCAGTAGGAAGATAACTGCTTTCTCTGCTCAGAATGTGAGACATAAATATTAAAGAATTAAATAACTTGCCCCACTCCTTACCCTTTTCCCACACAGTTAAGACCGGAACTTGCCAAGTACAACTTGCTCCTGCACTCTCTCTAAACTTTAGCTCGGTTAATCTATCCATTCAGCCACGTAGCCACCCTGATGTCCAATATCAGAGGCACAGAAACACATGAAATATTATCCAAGGCTGGCTAAAAATCAAAGCAATAAACAGTCTTTTCAGCCAGAATTGAAGCAAGCATGGCAGATCTGATTAGTAATAGGAATATGGTAATAGTGCAACAAAGACAAGAGATGGAGTAGAAGGAGTAAAACTATATCATTTTGGGGAGGGGAGTGTGGTTCCTTTTTTGTACTTGGGAGGGTCTTAATTTTAAACAACTCTGTGAATCCTATTTTAGAGCGATGCTGTGATTTTTGTGACTGTGCTCCAAGTGATGGGAAACTGAAATTTGGTAGCTCAAGGAGAGAAGACAATGGGAGCTAATGCTCTGAAAAACTGGAAATGGTCCATATGTGCAGGTTGTCCACATAGGAGAAGGAATGAAGGCATCAAATATCCCTCACTCAATATTAGATTAACAAAATTAGAATTGGAAGGGATCTTGGAGGCCTTCTAGCCCAGGGTTCTCCAAGCTTGGCAACTTTAAGACACAAAGTCTCTCTTTGCTTCCCCATCGTCATTTCTATTGGTTCCGTTATGAAATGGGCAGGGCCACCCCCAGCTACCGATCCATCCAATTGGCAAAAGGCTATGGGCATTTTTAAAGTCTTTAGCCTTAAGCCCATTTTCTCTACTACCTCCAAGCTGATTACGCACCTTGTGCACTCAGAGTCTAACAAGGCCAGAATTATCCCTTTGGCTCCCGACGTGGATACCCTTCATCTCACGGGAATGGTCATAGGGCCCTTGTTTAGACTTACCAGTGAGTCGTCTTCCGATTCAGATTCACTCTCTTCAGAAGAGGTTGGAGTTCCCAGCTCCTCTCCTTTCGGTGGGATGATCTCTACAACCGCCTCTGCTTTAAGCGCCACTTTGCCAGGCTTTGCTGGGTTTTTTTCAGGTTTTCTTCCTCCTCCTGGCGCCCCTTTTGGTTCTAGCTTGGCACGGCAATCTGCAGCCCAGTGACCTTCCTTCCCACATCGGAAGAAAGCAATAGTGTTGGGTTTGCCGCCATTCCTCCCTTTTGAGGTTTTAAGGCTTCTCGAGGGCTGGTGAGGGAGGACTTGCTCCAAGCAAGACCCTCCCCCTGGCGTCTGTTTCGGCGTCTGTTTCGGGTCAAATCAATCTCCACCTC
>BLBF01000072.1:11833910-11897659 GCA_015471245.1 Laticauda colubrina
GAGGTGGAGATTGATTTGACCCGAAACAGACGCCGAAACAGACGCCAAGGGGAGGGTCTTGCTTGGAGCAAGTCCTCCCCCACCAGCCCTCGAGAAGCCTTAAAACCTCAAAAGGGAGGAATGTCAATTATCCTTTTCATTATGTTTTTCCTCCTGACTTCCTTTCACACTTTTAACATTTCTCCTCTTTATTTTTCAACACACCTTCCCGCTGCCTTCCTACCAGGGAGTACATTTTGGAGAATAAGTCATAGAAAAAGAAGGAATATATCAGGGCATCTCTGTCCTAGCATTACTTTCAAATAAAGTTGGTGAGGTGATTTGAAGTTCTTTTGCAACAACCTCATTTGCCCTTGCAGTGCCCATAAAATAATAAGGAACATCAAATACATATGTTATTGCGGATTTGCTAGTTCCTGTGTGTTAAATGTCAATTCAATCACTTCTTCAGTCCTCATACCGAAGTAGAAAACCTGGTTGCTCATCAACTAGATTTAGTTTCAATTCTCCCATCCTACAGGAACTGGCTGCACAATTATGACAGCCTCTGAAGGGCAATTTTTACCCTGGTGCCTATGTTTATTTGTCACTTTCAATCACTGGCTTCTTCGCCTATGAAGGAACAGACGGGGTGGGATTCACATTTTTTAACAACCTGTTCTGTGGGAGTGGCTTAAGTGGTGGGCATGGCTTGGTGGTCATGTGACCGGGTGGATGTGGCTTGGTGGTCATGTTATTGGCTGGGCGTGGCCAACTCAATATCACTCACATCAAGGTACGCATCTCCTCCCCAGCCTCTCACGACGGTGAGGATGCTGCAACAGTCGTAAGTGTGAAAAATGGTCATAACTCACTTTTTTCAGTGCCATTGTAACTTTGAACGGTCACTCCACACAAGCAAAGTACCAGCAAAGGAGGGGAAAAAAACTCCAGAGAAGTTCCAGAGAAGTCCTTCCAAGAATGTAATAAGGGTTAACAGAGAGGCAGTTTCTGTAAGCAACACCAGAATGTTTCCTTCCTGCCTTCCTTACAGGATTAGGCCAGTAATTTCTTCTAATAACCGGTTCTCTGAACTGCTTAGAATGTTAACAACCAGTTCTAGTGAATAGGTGTGAACTGGTAGAATCCCACCGCTGGGAACAGACCATGGTTGCCCCACAGCTATATAGTTTCAGCCAGGGGTGGGATTCAACCGGTGTTACTACCAGTTTGATGTGCATGTATATAAAAAAACCTTAAGCTGTGCCACCCAGAGAGCTGAAAAGCGCAGCGTGCGGGTGCGCAACTTTTGAAAAACCTCTTTTTTCCTGCTTTTTCAACCTCAGCTGTGCTGTGCAAAGTAGCTGAGGTTGAAAAAGCAGGAAATAAAGGACAGGTAAGAGCCCAGATGGGCAGGTGGGCCAAACAGCAGCAGACACAGAACCAATTTGGTGTCTGCTGCTCTTGAGAGCTACCGGTTCTATAGAACCAGGCTGAACCGGTAGCATCCCACTTCTGGTTTCAGCTTTCCTGCTGTACAAGAACTACCTGATCACGTAATTCTGATGGGGTCTCTCCTCCTTGTTTTCTCGGGTTATTTCCACCTTCCTGGTCATCCCATCTGTTATTTCACATTATTTTAACTTGGGAGATGCTCAAACAGGATGAGATGGGAGGGCAGTCTAAGGGCTTGCCACAAAGAAGATGGGGTGGTGGTGGTTGTCAAACTATTCTCTAAAGCACCTGAGGGCAGGACAAGAAGGAAGGGATGCAAACTAAACATGGAGAGAAGCAACCTAGAACGAAGGAGAAATTTCCTGACAGTTAGAACAATTAATCAGTGGAACAGCTTGCCTTCAGATGTTTTTAAGAAGAGATTTGTCTGTGTCAAATCTCAACAAATAAATGCTCTGTCTTACATATTGACAAAAAAATAATCATAAAATTCAATACAAGCTGAATAGTCAAGACCTTGTTGATGATCCAAACTCTATCAAGGACCTTGGAATACTCATCTCTAATGACCTAAGTGCTAGAGCCACTGTAACTACATAGCCAAAAAGGCATTAAGAGTTGTTAACCTAATCCTATATAGCTTCTTCTCTGGTAATATCACACGACTAACTAAAGCATACAAAATATTTGCTTGACCAATACTCGAATACAGCTCATCAGTCTGGAACCAGCATTACGTATCTGATATTAACACAGTTGAGAAAGTCCAGAAATATTTCACAGAAGAGTTCTCCACTCCTCTCCTCGTTGTAGAATACCTCATGCCACCAGACTTGAAATTCTAGTCCCAGAAAACCTAGAACTATGCCGCCTCCGGTCCGATCTAAGTATAGCATATAAAATCATACATTGCAATGTCCTATCCGTCAATGAACACTTCAGCTTCAACCATAACAACATAAGAGCACACAATAGATACAAACTCAAGGTAAACCGCACCAAATTGCAGAAAATACGACTTCAGGAACAGAGTGGTCAATGTCTGGAATACTCTCTTCCTGATTCTGGTTTCTCCCCCAAACTCCAAAAACTTTAACCTTAGACTGTCTACTACTGACCTCACCCCTTTCCTAAGAGGTCTGTAGGGAGCGTGCATAAGCGCACCAATGTGCCTACTGTCCCTGTCCTGCTCTTTTTTTTTTCTTATATGTATCAATTTCTTGTATCTATAACTATGTTTATATTTATACCTATTATCTTATAATTGCATGACAAAATAAACAAACAAATAAACAAATAAATAAATAAGGATTTTCTGGTGGTTGAAGACCTCCAAAGTCCCTTCCAACTCTGTTATTCTGTCTGTAGTCAATCTAGAAAAGGCAGGCAGACTCACACCCTCCGTGTTCCTGTTGAGGATCTCAGCAGGTTTCCCCCTCCCTTTGTTCTGCTTGTAATCTGCTAAAACAGATTGCCTTAATTAAAGTAAGTGGCATGGATGCTCACGACTCAGCCCATTCAGCCATGGCTTGGGATCAGTGTGAAAGGCAGGAAAGGGATTAATAATGGGGACAGCCAATTGCAAGCCAGATTGCCAAGCACCAGGGAAATCAGGAGATCCAGGCGAATGGAATGGAACACAATGCAACACAACACAACACAACAAATTAACAGAGTTGGAAGGGACCTTGGAGGACTCCAACCCCCTGCTTAGGCAGGAAACCCTATACCATTTCATTCAAACGGTTGTCCAATCTCTTCTTAAAAACTTCCAGTGTTGGAGCAATCAGGGGTGGCATTCAAATTTCTTAACAAGGCGTGGCCTTGTTTGTGGGTGTGGATTGGTGGTCATGTGACTGGGTGGGCATGGCTTGTATGTAAATATTATACATATTTATGTAAATATTGAATCTTTTATAAAAAAAAAAAAAGCAACTTTTACCCAAAAGCAGGCAAAGCAGGCAGGCAGATTGAGTTGCTCACAGAATCACAGATTCACTTAGAGATCTATCTATCTCCAATCAGCTATCTGAGTCTGCGACATAAAATTTGGAGATAGATCTGTGATTCTGTGAGCAACTCAATCTGCCTGCCTGCTTTGCCTGCTTTTGGGTAAAAGTTGCTCTTTTTTTTTTTTTTTTTAATAAAAGATTCAATATTTACATAAATATGTATAATATTTGCATACAAGCCATGCCCACCCAGTCACATGACCACCAAGCCACACTCACAAATTAGACCACACCCACAGAAATGGTTATTAAGAAATCTGAATCCCACCCCTGGATCTATCTGTCTCCAATCAGCTGCCTGAGTCTGACTCTGCACTGAAAAGTAGAAGCTTCAGTCCTAAGGTTCGGTTCTGCTCTTAAATTAGCTAGAAAGCAGGAAATCCAAGGATTTCCTGCTTTCTAGCTAATATAAATCTCCCAGCAGAGCAGAACAGCTGATGGTTGAAAAAAAAAAAAAAGGAAAAATAGCAACTTACCAAACCAGGCAAGTTGAATGGTTCGCATGTCAAGTAAGGAGTGAGAGGGCAGGAAGGGGAGGGGCCAGCCAGTGGAGCGATTTCCCACTTCAAACTGAACCCAGAAGGATATTTCTTCCAATAATTTGTAACATAGAAAAGGTACTAAGTAACCTAAAACTGTCCCTATCTATTGGCCCCCGATGGATTATGTGCATACTTCTTAAAAAAGCTCTCCATAGCAGAACCCCTAAGCATTATATATGATATATCATTCAGAACCAGCTCCTTACTGAACCTGTGGTCCTTAGCTATGGTCATTCCCTATCTTCAAAAAAGATGACCCCAGTCTGGTTGAAAACTACAGACCAATCTCACTGTGATGCATCATGTGCAAAGTCATAGAAACAATCATTAACCAATTCATCTCCCTCCACTTAGAGTCAAACCACTTACTTTCCCAAAAAAGAATTTTGTTTCAGGAAAAATTTGTCCTGCAATCTACAACTCCTACACTGCAAAAACATATAGACTACTCTACTTGATCAAGGTAAAGCAATAGACACAATTTATATAGACTTCTACAAAGCCTTTGATTCAGTGGTGCATGACACACTACTGTTAAAACTAAATTCTTACAGCATTTCCGGACCCCTTCATAAGTGGATTACTGCGTTCCTGTCAAACAGGCAACAAATAGTAAAAATAGCGAGTGCTACATCAAACCCTGCTCCAGTTAAAAGCGGTGTCCCCCATGGCAGCGTTCTAGGACCCACACTCTTTATACTCTATATAAATGACCTTTACGATTACCTTAGAAGCAAACTGCGTCCTCTTCACGGATGATATAAAACTATTCAACACCACCAACAAAGCTACTGTCTTTCAAAGTGATCTTGATTATGTGTCTGAATGGTCAAACAATTGGCAATTCCAAATCTCTACCAACAAATGCTGTCCTACACATTGGTAAAAAAAAATCAGTACACCAAATACAAGCTAGGTGGATATGACCTCGTTGATGACCCTCATTCTGTCAAGGACCTTGGAGTACTCATATCAAATGAGTACCAGAGCACCAGAGTACCAAGCACCAGAGCTCACTGTAACAGCATTGCCAAAAAGGCATTAAGAGTTGTAAATCTAATCTTATGAAGCTTCTCCTACGGAAATATTGACTTGCTAACTAGGGCATACAAAACCTTTGCTAGACCAATACTCAAATACAGCTCATCTGTCTGGAATCCTCACTGCATATCAGACATTAATATAATTGAGTGAGTCCAGAAGTATTTCATGAGAAGAGTACTACACTCCTCTGCTTGCAACAGAATACCCTACATCACCAGGCTTGAAATTTTGGGCTTGGACAACCTTGAACTACGCCACCTACGGTTGGACTTAAGCATAGTACAATTATCTGCTACAATGTCCTACCAGTTAATGATTATCTCAGCTTCAACCACAACAATACAAGAGCACGCAATAGATACAAACTCAATGTAAACCTCTCCAAACTTGATTGCAGAAGGTATGACTTCAGCAACAGAGTGGTCAGTGCCTGGAATGTACTACCTAACTCTGTTGTTACATCCTCAAACCCCCACTCTTTACCCTTATACTATCCACTATTGATCTCACCCCATTCCTAAGAGGTCTGTAAGGGGTGTGCATAAGTGCACAATTATGCCTACCATCACTGTCCTATTGTCCCCATTTATTCATACCTATTTCCTGTATTCCTGTATAAACATCCTGTATGTTTATACTTATACCTATTGTCTTGTAAGCAATTGACAAATCAAATAAATAAATAAATAAATAAAAACAAAACCTATTTCTCACTTAGCCACATACATTTTTGGCTCAATTGTGATGATCAGTCAAGGAATATCTATATCAGGCACCCTCCAGATCAACCAAAATAGCATTTGTTTTCATTACGTGTTTTTATACTGCTTAAGTCACTTTTGGAGTAAGGGAGCCAATGTAGGAAGAAAATCAACGATGCAACAGGGCATGAATGCAGCAGTGAAACTGAAATCTGGGACAAAAGAAGCGTTTTAAAAGCTATCTTACTTCCCCTAAGTGGAAATTAATTATCCCTAAATCATCCCAAACAGATATTTTCCAGATTTATTCTTGAAAAAATTTAACAATATGGATTCAGCCAGACTGATGGTAATTTATTCCACAGCAAGTTATTCCTATAGATTTCCCCTTTGCTCATTTGCATGTGTGTGCAGATGCACACATGCACATGAATACACACACACACACACACACACACACTTTCATCAAATTAGCAAGCCAAATAAATAAAAATGAAAAGTATTTTCTGTGAATAAGCACTTTGTGAGGAGAATGCAAAGTTTGCTCTTTGAGGGTACATAAAGGGCTACATTCTCTTTCCAAACTGGGTGAAGCCAGGCAATTAATTTGCAGGGGGGGGGGGGGGAAACAACTCCTAAAAATAATTTAATTTATATTTAATGTATAATTTATATTTAATTCCCTGGAAAATGAAACCATTGGAATCCAAGAATGGTGCAAGTTTGGAATCCAGCTAGCGCAATCTGCCTTGAAAACTTCCCAGAATTTTTTTTTTCCCTGCAGGGAAAGAGATTACTGCCTTCTAACCTTATTCTACTTTGAAGATTGTTTCAAATTTCTCTTGATGGAGTTTTGAATATTGGAAAAGACAGAAAGTGTTAAAACCCGGGCCAAGAAAAAAACAGGACAACAGAAACAGAAACAAAAAATCTCCCTGATCTTGGTCTACACTGATGGACCTTAGAAGCACCCCCAAATTAGTGGTGGGATCAATTTTTTTTTACTACCAGTTCTGTGAGCGTGGCTTGGTGGGTGTGGCAGGGGAAGGTTACTGCAAAATCTCCATTCCCTCCCACCAGGCTAACCTGCTTTCCAGCTTTGTTCTCCTGTGCAGGGCAACCAAAGGAGACCCAGCCAATCCACTGGGACTCAGTGGGAGGCAGAGAAGAGATGGGGGTGGTGCCAGTCAGAGGTGGTATTTGCTAATTCTCCAAACTACTCAAAATTTCTGCTACCGGTTCTCCAGAACTGGTCAGAATCAACTGAATACCACCTCTGCCCCCAACCCCCTCCAAATTAAAATAACAAATCACCTTTAAATTACCAGGCTGATTTTGATCCTGGTCATTGATAACACAGCTTATATTACTGAATAAACTTTCCCCTTCTCTCCAAATTATTTGCGCCAAGGTCTTACCTCTTTTGTTTGTTTCCAAATTTGCGGTCAAACATGCAAGTAGTCCTTCACCTACAACCATTTGTTTAGTGTCCATTCGAAGTTACAACCAGTCCTTGCTCTTTCCAAAATTCAGGTGCTTGGCAACCAGCATGTATTTACAATGGGTGAAGGTCACATGGTCACCATTTGAGACCTTCCAACAAGCAAAGCTAATGGGGGAAGCTGGATTTGCTTAAGGACCATGCGCTTCACTTAACAACTGCAGCAACTCACTTCTCAATGGTGATAATAAAGGTTGTAAAATCAAGCATGATTCACTGAACAACTGCCTTGCTTAGCAGTGCCAGTTCTGGTCCCAGTTGTGGTTGTAAGTCAAGGCTGCAGCTACTGACCATAAAACCGAACCTTTGGTGCAAAGGGCTTCTGTTGTTGGTTTGAGCTCCGAGCTTGGCGATTTGGTTCCAAACATCTCATCCCCATTCGAGGAGACGGCTTCAGTGTGTGCTTTGGATTGTCCACAGTGCACTGAAGATGTCTCTTTTCCATCCAAAGCACACACTGAAGCCGTCTCTTCGAATGGGGATGAAATGTTTGCCACCAAATTGCTAAGCTCGGAGCTCAAACCAACAACATAATTACCAACCGGAGCGACTTATATTCAGAGACATTTCAACAAAGGGCTTATGTTGTTGTTGTTTGTAAAAAGCAATCTGCAATGGAATACAGCTACTGAATATAAAACCTTAGCAGCTGCCTTCCTTTGCAACTTCAGCTCCTGGTGGCCATTCCAGCTGGGGAATTCTGGGAACAGAATCTGGAAGGCTCCAGGTTGCCAAAAGCTCTTTGGCTCCAGCGTTTCACGAGAATCCCAGCATTTCAGCCTTCAATCTCCCAGAGTAGCTGGTTTATGAGCTGATTGCCTATGGGAACTCCTTTTTCCATGGGAACACCCCCTTTGCTTATTCCCATGCCATGCCCCCAACTCTCCTGGCAGGGAACGTCTCCTTCTACCCAAAACTTCCTTTCTTCTACCCAAAATTCGGGAGTGGGAGGAGGTAACCACAGCTTTTGAGAAACGCTTCCCTCTCGTACCTCTCTGTGGAGAGACCACCAGTGCTGAGTGATTAAATGGTTGTTGTTTCTTCCATTACTCAGCTTCCTGAATTATGGGGTGTAAGACTCCGTGATTGGGCATCATTATGTGTTGAGGCAGAGGGGTGAGGAAGATGGGGAACAAAAGGAGGTTTGAAAGTTTCTGAGGCCTTCCAGGGTTCTTTCAAAGGTGCTCAGGCTACAGCCATATTTACTTACTTCTCTATTTCTACCAGATATTTCTATTATTGAAAAATAACCCAACTTCTCAATAACGGTGACAAACAAATCAAAAACCAAAGAAATAGAAGAGCAGAAGACAACAGAAGGAAGATGGTCTACTCAGTGGGCAGACATCAACTCTCACAAAGAGAGCCCATAACCCACTCTGTCCCAAAATCTGAAGAAAGAGTTAGATCTTCAAGGATCGTGTAATGAAGAGTAGAATTCAAGCTGTCCAAATATCTGTGGAGAACTATTCCAGATAATGTCATCTGATGAAACTGCTTCCTAAGTCCCATCAGATGACATTGTTTAATAGATTGGAATATAAAACACAGAATAATAAGATTGCAAGGGATCTTGAAGATCTTCCAATCCAACCCTTGCCCATGGTAGGAGATCGTATACCATACCAAACAAATGCCGGTCCTTGAAAACCTCCAGTGATGGAGCATCCACAAGTTCTCAAGGCAAGTCATTTCACTGATTAATTGTTCGCACTGTCAGGAAATTTCTCCTTTGTTCTAGATTGGTTCTCTCTTTAATGATCTTCCATTCTTTGCTTCTTGTCCTGTCCTCAGGTGCTCTGGAGAATAAATTGATTCCCTCTTCTCTGTGACAGCCCCTAAAATACTTGGAAGACTGCTAAAATATCACCCACCTTAGACTCAGAATAGGTCTACCAATTCTGATTATGTATGATAGGCAGAAGCAATGAGACAGGGGCAGAGCTCAAATAATTAGTCTCTACGTTGTTTGGGAATCATTAGGTGATGTTGCACCGAGAAGCTTATCGGTCATGGAATCAAAACGTAGGACCCAAAGCAAATAAACAAGGCTCACTGCAGTGTTTATTAAACAGTCTGTATCAGGGAGGGAGTTAAGTACTTCAAAAGTTTAGTGAGATACCCCTGCAGATGAAGAGATGCACTTCTACTTATGCATTTCAGGAAGAAGGGGAAAACAATGTGGGCATACATATGCATCAGTAATACATATTCATAAGTGATGACCTCAGGTAACCTATTGCCCTTCTGCTCTTTATAGAGAAATGTAAGTAAAAAAAAAAAAGAAACACCAATTCCTTAAGAATCAAGGATTTGGAATGGGAATGTTCGGTTACAAATGTGAAATGGGTCTGTGAGCTTAGATATTGCAAGGTCACATTCTTTATGTCTCAATTTGTCTTCAACTGTTCAATTCATCAGAAAATTAATTTCCCCCACACCAGTAGCCAGTGGAGGAGCAGAGAAATCCCATGGGCATATTATGGCATGACCATATCTGCCCACATTGTTGGATTCTAGATCAACTGAAGCTTCTGAGAGTTCTTCAAGGGTAGCCTTGGATTCAGAGGATTTATGTGTTAATAGCCCCTTCATAGGGCATCATCAGTGTATTGAGGATACTTGACCTCATGCTAGCAGATGACCTCACCCAATTACTTCATGTACAGGCTAAATAGGAGGACCAAGAGCATTCAGCCTGTGATTTCCCCCCACACAGCTCAAGAGTTTTTGACTCTAGTTTTCCCTTCTTATCAACATAGACTGAAATTTTGGTTACAGAGAAGGAGAATCACTACAACACCATGTCCTTCTCCTACTAATCCCTATAGTTTGGTCCAAAAGGATACTATAAAAGAATGCTGTGAGATCAAGGAGAGGCAGTACTCCTTGTAGCCTCTCTCCATCCTGGCTACTTCAGAGGTCATCAACAGACACTATCAATATTATATCAGGGTTGAAACCAGGGGTGGGATTCTACCAGTTCTGACAGGTGTGGGTGAACTGGGTGCTAAATTTGCATCTGGTTCACTGAACTGGTATTTGAACCATCCAGCTGCCCCTGTCTACCCCTCCCAGGAGTCTCCACGTGATCCATTTTCAATACAGGTATGTGCAGGATCCGTGTGGAGGCTCTGGGAGGGGGAAATACAGCCATCCCAGAAGTACCAGAAGTTCGGAAATGGGCCTGTTTCTGGCTTCTGGAGGGCCTCTATAGCCTTGGGGAGGCTATTTTCACCCTCCCAGAGGCCTGAGGGAAGCCTCCGGACCCTTGGGAAGGTGAAAAATGGTCCTCTCGGAAGTCGCAATAGGCCATGTCTACCATGGCCCTGGCCACCCAGCAATTGGGCAGTTGGGATTTTTGAATCCCACCTCTGGCTGAAATGTGTCTGAAAAAGGTTCTAGCCAGTCCATTTCCCTCATGGCGCTCTGAAGGTTCAGCCTAACCACCTTCTCAACAACCTTCCTTAGAAAAAAGGAGACTAGATGAAAATTATCCAGCTGATGGGTCCCATAATGGTTTCCTGAGAAGAAGCAGCATATTCCTTTCACAAAGGATGGAACCTCCCGCTCTATCACAGAGAAAGAAAGCATCACACAGACCCAACCACATGCCACTTCTATAATCAATCTTAAAAGTCTAAATCTTCCAATTTGGCTGGTTCAATAGCTACAGCAGCTCCTCCTGTGAATAAATCCATCTCTTTCCTTTTTGAGTGGTCGGAGCCAACTGTATATTGTAAGCTGAAAGCAGAGCCAGGCTTTATGAGTTATTCCAGTTTAAATTCCCCAGTAATCAGATGCAAAGAAATGGAAAGTGAAACCTTGAAGACGATGCCAATATTCTCAACATCAACCAAATCTCTGACACTCTTGCAAGGAGATGGAAATGTTAACAATTTCCTCCCTTCAGTCTGCAATATCAGCAATCCAGAAAACATCAATCACCCTTCAACAAAGTAAATTAAAAAAATAATCAGAACAGCAGAAAAAAAACCACACATTCATCATTATTTCTGTGTTTACTTCTTGAGAAGGGTGGATGGCGTTTTTCCCACCCTACATCAAACTAAGTACCTTCTACTGAATGGGACATTTGATTATCCATCTAGATATAACTTTTCCAACATTTTGTTCTCAAGATATGAAAACCTTGATATCACCTGTCCACACTGCCTTGCTTCTCAACCTTGGCAACTTTAACATGTGTGGATTTTGACTCCCAGAATCCCCCAGCATGCTGGCTGAGGAACTCTGGGAGTTGAAGTCCACATATCTTAAATTTTTTAAGTTTGAGAAACAGCGCTCTACGTACTGCACAAAGTATGTGGAAGTACATTTCAACTTACAACCATTCATTTAGCAATCATTTGAAGTTACAATAGCACTGAAAAAAGTGACTTATGACCACTCTTTGCCCTCAGGAACATTGCAGTATCCCCATGGTCATTTGATCACAAATTTTGGCATTTGGCAATGATTACAATGGTTCAAACTACCGAAACTACCCAGAGTCATGTGAATGCCATTTGTGACTTGTGACATGGTCATTAAGCAACTGGCTTCCAGCAAACAAGGTCAATATAGGAAGCCAGAGTTGCTTAATGATCATTTAATTCACTTAACAACAACAGTGATTGGCTTAACAACCATGACAAAATAGGTGGTAAAATTAGGTGTCACTTAACAACCACCTTGTTTAGCAACAGAAATTTTGGTCTCAGTTGTCATAAACAGTGGATTATCTATAGTTGTTCAGACCATAGAAACAGCAGTGTTACTGATAAATTCTGGGAACTGCTATGCATTTGGAAGGCTTTGATGAAGAGGGTGCATTTGTACCCTGTTTTTCATTGTGCCATCACTTCTTTAATACCTTGAACTTCTTATGTTCCGATTAAATCCAAGAGATAAACAGCATGAAGCTCTTTCTTGAGTTTTCCCAGATTATGAACAGCTGTGAAACAATGCAAAAACATGTAACAGATAAAAAAATACAGGTGCACCTCTTTCATTAATTTGCAAGAACAGAGGAAAATCAAAAACAAGGTTCAAAGAATCTTGCAAGCATCTGGAGGATGAAGCAAAGGAGGTTCTCAAAGCCTCTTTAGCCATGGGTGAAAATGTTTGTGGAAGTTAGCAGGCCTTATGGCTCAGAATCAGATTGGTAAGTCTATTGTGCTTGGAATTTTCATGTTTATTTTGGGGTCACACAATAGAACCAGCCCAAATTTTACAGGGTTAGTACTTTGCAGGACATGACAAGTCATTGTAAAAAGTTGGTCTCCATCACTGAGGAGGCCATAGAACAAGGGTCTTCAATCTTTGCAATTTTAAGACTTGTGGACTTCAATTCCCAGAATTCCTGAGCTAACATGACTGGAGGAGGAATTCTGGGAGTTGAAGTCTACAAGTCTTAAAGCTATCAAGTTTGAAGACTCCTGCCATAAATAAAGAACCTGGCCACCACAATCCAGGAACAGGAAAACTATTTTGTTTTCATCAACCTTGAGTATCTTGTCAAGCAATTTTGATTGCAGAGATGAACCTAAGAATTCAGCAAACAGAGCAAATCTACAAACTGGTTGTACTGATCATAGGTTGGGTTCACACAACATCCTAAACCCAAGTTAGAAAACACAATTGTGTTAATATCACCTGCTCTGCTCAATCAAACCCACTATGTCTTAATATGTAGGTCTAGTTCACTCAACATGTTAAGAAAATGATTTCTCTGTTTCTCAAAGATTTTTCATAACCCTCTGGTAACAAACCAGTTCCATGTAGTACTTGGCCTTCATCTTTTTGGGGTAGACAAAAAATAGGAGCCTTTCTTTGAAAAATTTTGTTCTTCTTTCATGCCTAGATCAAACTTTAAACTGCCAGAAAACTGGCTTTGTCTTCACCAAAAATGTCATTATTGGTACATGTTTTTGGTAGTCACTGACATACCAGCAGATGGGCCAGATTCTATGTCTGTCCACGTGTACACAGTGTGTTGTTATTCACTAAAAGCCTCCACTTAAGCATATTGGTTTAACACTTAGGCACCCCAATCTATCCAGGATCCTCTAAATAGTATAAGGGAGCAGAGATCCTTCAGCCATAACCTCCTTCAATGTTATTCCTTGCTCAGTGGTCTCCTTCCTCCATCTTTTAGTTAAATTTTGTTCTTGTGGATCCTCAAGAATGTTTGTTCTTGCCATAAAGATAAAATATATTGAAAAATTTCTTCTGTTATTATTCATGTGAGCATATCTGTTCTTACTCTTGGGACAAGTGTCATTGCTAGGGTTGGATATTGGCTGTAAATCCAGGAGTCTTCTATTGATTCAGTACCTGCTTTGGTTTCCAGAGATATTCATTCCATTCAATCATTCATTCAGCAAACACATCACTGAGGAGGAAAAGGGGGATAGTTCCTCAGAAGCAGGGAACCAGGGTGTCAGAAAGTGAGGACAGAAATCTAGTGCTTTCTGCCCCTCAAAAGAAGCGCTATTTTGCATCTCTGGTATATTTTCAAGTCCCTTTAAGCTATTACAACCATAGACATGTTACGATGACATACAAATGCTGCCTGTTATTACTTTTAAAAGGCTTCATTTCCCCCAGGAACCTCTCTAATAACAGAAAACCAGACAGAAAATAAATCAGGGGCAGTGAAGGGAACATGGCTCATGACACATGCTCTGAAATACTGATTTGCTAAACTTGGCTCCCGAGTTATCCATGAACCGTCTGCCTGCTTCTGCACTGCACTTCCCAAAGGACCACTAATGCCACTGTGTCCAGCTGTTGACACCAGAAGGAGGCCTTCCTTGCCAGCCTGCTTGGAGATCCAGATGATCTAGAGTGTCTGGAGACTTCTGGATTGGGGAAAATTGCAGTGGGAACTCAGCAGCTTCATTGTATTGCAGGAAAGGTTGAGTGAGTCATCAGGCTAAGTAGCAGAATTCTATCCGGTATCCTTCAGAGGCATTGGACTATATTTCCCATTATTCCAGACAGCATAATAATTCCATAATTCCAGATAGCTAATGGGAATTGGAATTCTATACAGCAAAGGATCTGTTTCCAAGAATTTCCCCATTTCTGGCTGCTCACTGCAGCTGCTCCTGTGAACAACCCAAAGACCTGATCTTGCCTAGTTTCTTCAAGATCAGCCAAGGTTGGTCAGGTGCTTCTTAAAGCCCATGTCACACTGAACCAACGGATGCAAAGAGGATGTAAAACAGACAAAAAAGCTTGCCATACGTTGGAAAACGCGATGTACTCACTGCCTCCGTTTTGCTTCCTCTCTATCCGTCCAGCATCCGTTTATTGACGTTTCATCCACTCCGAAAGTTTTGAGCTGCCCAAAACTTTTGCGCGGAAAATGTATCCAGTTCGTCCGTTCTGCATCCGCTTCGCATCCGCTACGCATCCGTTACGCATCCATTAAGCATCCGCTAGGCATCCACTGCACATCCGCGCAACTCCATCTGCTCCAGCGGTAAACGGACGCAGGGAGGAAGCGGAACGGATGCAGAACGGATGCAGAACGGATGCCTAGAGGATGCCTAGCGGAAAACCTATACTGCCTATAAAAAGGGGGAGCAACTCATCTGCATCTCACTTTCAGAACAGCAGCCCAGCGGTGCAGACCTCTGCAGCCTTCATCTGCCTCTTCCTCTTCCACAGCATCCAGTCATGTCCACCGTGGATTGTAACAAAGTCCTTTCAGCAGCCACCATCGTTCTGCAACAGTGCGAAGCCATCTGCAGGCTCTGTGAACACTACTGCGAGAAGAAAAAGAGGCAGCCAAAAAGAGTCTGGGTCTGAAGATGGTTCACCAGAAGAGCAGAGGACGGACTGTACAACAAGCTGATGGTGGAGCTCAGAAACGAAGACACTCGGGTGTTCCAGAACTTCATGAGGATGCCTCCAGCCATGTTTGACGAAGTTGTGCAGCGGCTGACACCCAGGTTGACCAAGCCTGGAACCTGGGCTCAAGGTGGCACTCACTCTGCGCCACCTGGCCTCAGGGACCACCTACAGGAGCATGCAGTATGGCTGGAGGGTGCCATCCAACACCATCAGCATTGTGGTCAGAGAAGTGGTGCAGGCCATCATCGAAGAATACAAGGAGGAGCTCCTCCAGTGCCCCTCCACTGAAGAAGGCTGGAAGAATGTTGTAGAGCAGTGGTATTAGAAGTGGAACTTCCCACACACCGTTGGAGCCATCGATGGCAAGCACGTGGCCTGCAAAGCGCCAGCCAAGTCGGGGTCCACTTATTTCAACTCCAAGGGCTTCTTCAGCATCATCCTCTTCGCCATGGTCGATGCTGACTACAAGTTCATGTACATCGATGCTTCAGGCAACGGCTCATCTTTAGATGGCCAGGTATACAATGCCAGTCACCTCAAGGAGGAGCTGGAAGGCAACCTCATGGTGGGCTTCCCAGATCCAGAACCCCTGCCCAACGACACACAAGATGTGCCCTACTTCATCATGGGGGATGACGCCTTCTCCATCACAACCTACCTCATGAAGCCCTACACCTCCAGATGCCTCACCCGTGAAGAGAGGATCTTCAACTACAGGCTGTCCAGGGCAAGGCGGGTGGTGGAGAACGCCTTTGGCATCCTGGCCAACAGGTTCCTGGTACTTCTCACCACCATGAAACATTGCCCAGAGACCGTGAGGAGGATCATGGAAGCTTGCTGCATCCTGCACAATCTCATGCGCACCCACTACCCAGTCTTGCAGAACAGGTTCGTGGACCTCCAACAAGGCAATGGGGACATGGAGCCTGGGGAATGGAGGCAAGGGCGAAACCTGATCGACACTGAGGATATGCAAGGCCTCAACAGAGCCTCACATGAAGCAAAGAAGCAGCGCAACCTCCTGAGACACTGGTGCAACTCCCCAGCTGGAGCAGTGGAGTGGCAAGACAGGATGGTAGATGCTTAATGGATGCTTCCTTCAGCCTGTCTCATCACATGGATGAGATTGGGCCATATATGTTTGGTTGGCCTACAATGAACAGGGCGTTTAATAAAGAGTTGTGTTTATGTTGACATGTGTGGATATTATTATTGATAATTATTATTATTGATAATATTATTATTGATAATAAAGGGCCACAGGTGTGGCACCTGGGAGGGTGGACCATAGAGTCCCACTATGCTTGCACTGGAGGTTTATCTATCCCACTGCTATCCTAACCCATCCCACAGCTATTACCCATGCCACAGGTATCCTAACCCATCCCAAAGCTATCTTTACTCATCCCACAAGCATGCAAAGGCTTAAACCATTTCTAAAAGTTTCCACCAAGACTTTATTAAAAAAAAGAAATGAAGCAAGTGTGTGAATCAAAAACAGACTTTATTAACAACAAGCTATAAGACAAAAATGAGTCTCTGGCACTCCTCTTGGTCGCTCAGTCTCAGGGGTGAAGGGTCCAGGTGCTGTGGAGGTGGCTGGTGCTGGAGTGCTTTTCATCAGCTCCTCCAGAAGCAGAAGCAGCAGAAGCCGCAGCCCCAGAAGAGCGAGCCCGTGCTGCAGAAGCCCCAGCAGAACCAGAGTGAGGGCCAGGGGGCGGGATGGTAGCCCTGTCCCTCTTGCAAGGGCTGGCAGCAGATGGCTGAGGCTTGCTGTGCTTCCGCATGGTTGTGGGGTTGCTGGCTGGCAGGGAGGCTGGCAGGAAGGCTGGCAGGCAGGCTGGCAGGCAGACATGAACCAAGGCTGGCAGGAAGGCAGGGCAGGCAAGGCAGCCAATCCGTCCGGCAGCAGGTCTTTCCTCTGAATGGCAACCTGCTTCCGAGCTGCTTCCGTTATATCCGCGGGGCTGACGCAATGCATCCTCCCCGCATGCGCAATTAATGCCAGGCATCCATTAGGCTTCCGCTGTACATCCGCTGTGCATCCACTTCATCCGTTCCGCGTCTGCTGTGCATCCGCTGTATCTGTTCCGCGTCCGCTTTGCTGAGGTCCCCCAGAAGCCCTGCGGATGTGCCATCCGCTCCCATCCGCTTCCATCCGCTGGGCTTCCGTTCCGCATCCGTTTTGCATCCGCCCTGCGTCCTCCCCGCGTCCGTGTTATCCACTCCGGTTATGCAAATTTTTGCCCCTTTTGAGAGCGGATGACAACGGGTGGAACATTTTGCTCGTCCATTGTGTCCTTTTTGCATCCGTTGGGCAGTGTGATATGGGCTTAAGGGGCTTGTTTCAAAATGGAATAACTGCCAGGCCTGGGCTGCAAAATTCAAGAGAAGTGGTGGAAAAATGATCCAATAGGTTTCTGCATCTCTCCGTTGCTTCTTGATGGATGTTTTGACTTTTATACAAACCAGATATGGTAATCCTAATGAAGGAAACTAAGTTTCATCCTGGTGGTGGGAGCATCGGATTTTACAATAGGCATCTCTGCCATGTTGCAGTGTGATTTTACACAGACAAAAGGACTTCCTGGGCATTATTCCCTAATAAAATGCATCAGGGCCTCAGTTTTCCTTCTGTAGAATAAATGCTCTGTTAGCAGATGTCAAATGGTATTTGTGAAAAAATTTGCCTCTTTATCCTTCCTCATTTTGGAAATAGAAATGTGTGACACATGAGGTGGATTCACAGAATGTGCTTAACTCTAAATTCAAATAACAGGCTGTAATACAGGTAGTCCTCAACTTTTAACAGTTTGTTTAATGACCATACAAAGTTACAAAAAAGAGTCTTATGATCATTTTTCACATGGACCGTTTCAGCATCCCTGTGAACATGTGATCAAAATTCAGGTGCTTGGCAAGTGACACATATTTATGACAGTCACAGTGTCCCGGGGTCATGGAATCCCCTTTTGCAACCTTCTGACAAGCAAAGTCAATGGGGAAGCCAGATTCACTTTACAATGATGTTACTAGATTAACAACTGCAGTGACTCACTGAAAAACTGTGGCAAGACAGATCGTAAAATGAGAGAAAACACACTTAGCAACAAATTTTGGGCTCAGTTATGGTAATAAGTTAAGGATCACCTACTATGCCATGACCAAACCATTCTATGGCTTAATTCCATACTTTGGCTTATGCAACATGCTGAGACACTCCCTGAGTTCCCATAAAGTGAAACCACAAACTACCAAATCCCAGCTTAGCCTTAATGACTATGTTGCGAGAATCCAGCCAGTAAGTACTGTAGGGCAGTCAGAAAAAAATGAAAATAGTATAGTACATGAAGGAAATGGATACTCTTTGGTAGGAGAGTCTGGAAAAGTTGGCCTATCTTTAAACAGATGAAATGTTTTATCAGGAGGGAGACCCAGAATTTGAGCCAGGAGCTTGGAGTAGCCAGCAGGTTTGATGAGGTGTAGACAGACCATCTTGGTAAGTTATGGAATCTGTTTGAGATTCCAGTCACTTGCCTAGAATTATTAGCTGAAAGCAGCCTTTTTCAGTTTAGGTTCATCCAGTTATATTCAAAGGTATTCTGAGTGCTGAGGATGATGGGAACTGTAGTCTTGCAAATTTGGACCAAGCCAAGCTGGGACAAATAGTTTAAGTTATAATAAAGTACATTTGGATTTCCCTGAATTTTGGCTCTGCACATCATCATTCCCATTGGCAATTGGTGATGGAGGATCTCCCTCCCTCCCTCCCTCTCCCTCTCTCTCTTTCTCCCCCTCACTCTGTCACTTTCCCACACACCCCCTCCCTCCCCCCTCTCCCTTGCTCTTTGCAAAATTTCTGTTGCTATCCACATGTGGAGCAATTTGGAGAGGTTTTCTGGAGGTCAACTCTGCACTGGAAAGGTTAAATTAATTAGGAGAAGTACCATAATGTGAAGGGGACCAAACCAACCAGCAACTGTTTGGATGACAAAGGTCTCTGAGCACAAGCAGTCTCGGGAAGAGTTTTAAAAAGAATCAAAATGGCAGCCTTGACTGCATGCCTGAAGCTCCATCTTCTTTTGGGGTATCTGTGATACCCATAAATAGGGACATCAACCTTTTTTAAAATCCTTCACTCAGAGTTCCTCTGTCCCTTTGTATGTGATGAGGCATTGGGAAGTAATCAGTGGAGGGCAGAACAAGACAAAAGAAATAATTGCCCCAGGCATAGTTCCCCCATTGGCTGAAAAAAATAGGGATTGAAAAAAATGAAAGACCTCCAGTAATAAATTAGTGGAGTCCTTTTCTGCCCTTGTGTGTAATTACCACTCCCTTATGTCCTGCTGATACTTATTTTCTCCCTGAATCTCATGATACATCTAGAGCAAATGATGTTAAAGCAATGTGCATCATGATGGCATCACTCAAATGGCATTATGAGGTAAGTCACCCTTAGCTGTCCTGATGTTCAAAGATTTTCCTCTTTCTCCCAGCATCATCCAAGGCCATCTCAAGAGGTCTAACATCTGTGAGGTCCATCAGCTCTTGTCTTAGAGGAAATTGGGAGATTGCAGCAAAGGAGAAGAAAGGAAGAGACTGGTGAGTAAACATCATACTGGAAAGATTTTCAAGAATGGTGTCCAACCTGGGCAACTTTTAAGACTTGTGGACTTCAACTCCCAGAATAGGAAATTCTGAAGTCCACAAGTCTTAAAAGTTGCCAAAATTGGGAGCCCCTATTCTACAGAGTCAAAGATGGATGGAGAGTATTACAACCCACCACTGGGGAGAATTCCTTTATATTTTAGGGTGCCACCAAAGGAAACTTATGGAATCCACATAAGCTTCTAATCCCTCCTTTTTGTATAGTCTCCATCCTTGGCAACTTTAAGACTTGTGGACTTCAACTCCCAGCATTCCTCATACCTAAATGTTAAAATGCTCTTTTAGGGGTCATTGAGCAGACCCAAACTTTAAAAAATCACCCCCTTGAAGTGCCCTGAAAGATTAGGGTCCCCTGAACCTGTAACCCACCCTTCATCCCCAGGTGTGGCTGTGACCACTTCAGTCTCTGGTCCAGCAGATGTTGTTTGATGTCCATTATTGTTCTTATCAGAACCCACTATGGAAATATTTTATTTAGTAATGTGATCTGGTATGATATGGAGGAGATGAAAAGATTCTTGGGATTTTCTTGCAATTAAAAAGTAAGGTTGCATTTATTTCAGCAGGTAAAGATAACTTGATCTCTGGAGTTTTTAAAAGGAAGAAAAATTAATAAACATGACCTCCCCTCCCAAGTAACAGAATCAAAATCCCAAAATTCCCTGACTATTTTACTTCCTAACCTCATGCAAGATTTTACACCTAAGGTAAGTTCTCCAATCTTTGTACTGAGCTTAATTCTTGGAGACCTTGGGCACATCTATGCAATTTTCTTGGCAGTTGTGAGGGCTGGAGTTGGCAAAGCCAGAAACCAAGGACTCAAGAATGGTCCTTTACCTTAGCAAGCCACAGATGCCACCATCTTCCTGCTGGGAAATGAGAATCTTTCACTGCAATGAATGTGAGAGTGGCACATCTGCAATCAGGATTTTTCTACTTATACACTATAGGTTATGTTATGATACACTATGTTAAATAAGGAGAGTTTTCAGTAGCTGAAAGAGAATTTTATGATTTCTGCTATGTTGACCACTGATATTAATCCAGACTTTAAATATGGTATGTAGTTTTTAAAACAATACACTTATGTATTCAGTCAGTTAAAATTAATCAAGCACTGAACATTTAAATCAAATTCTAGGATGACTGTAAATGGCCTCTATTTGCTCCTCCTCCTCCTCCCTCCCTCTTCAACACTGTGACAGAAACAGTCCAAGATCTGAACTTTGGGTACACTATCATTATGGCCAGTTTGCAGTTGGGTATTTTCATTATTAATAGCTTCTCTTGCATCTGCTGTGAAATTCTCTTATGAAGGGCAACATGCTTGAACTAATGCTTACGACATTTTCAGTTCAAAAAGGCTGCAGCTTCCTGTTAACTTTGAGATGTTTTTCCATTTTCGGCTCCAGCTCTGGGATATGTGGTGGTCTCCCATCTGAGTATTACCCAAGCTTTGACTCTGCTTAGGGGTCTCCAACTTTGGCAACTTTTAGACTTTAAACTTTAAGGAATTCCCAAAATTCCTCAGTCAGCGTGGGAGTTGAAGTCCACAAGTCTTAAAGTTGCCGAGGTTGGAGACTCCTGCTCTAGATCAATGTTTCTCAAACTTTGCAATTTTAAGTTGTGTGGACTTCAACTCCCAGAGTTCCCTGGAAGCAACCAGCAGGGCTGATGGGGAATTCCAGGAGTTGAAATCCACACCTTTTAAAGTTGTCAAGTTTGAGAAACTCTGTTTTAGATCTATCAAGGTCAGCTAGGTGCTGTCCTAGCTGAAGCGGCGAATATTTTATTGCTTTTCTTTCTTGGAAATGATGGGAAATGACTGTCAGTTTTTAAAAATAGTGTGTGTGCCATTGGGTCATTGTCAGCTCTAAGCAACCACATAAATGGATGTTCTCCATGACAGTCTATCCCTTAGCTGTTCCTTCAGATCTTCCAATAGTGCCCACATCACCAGTGGTGGGATTCAATTTTTTTTTTACTACCAATTCTGTGGGCTTGATGGGGGTAGCTTGGTGGGCATGGCAGGGGAAGGATATTGCAAAATCCCCATTCCGTCCCCACCCCACTAACCTGCTTTCCAGCTCCGTTCTTCTATGCAGGGCAACCAAAGAAGACCCAGCCAATAAATTGGGACTTGGGAGGCAGAGAAGAGATGGGATTGGTGGGGCCAGTCAGAGGTGGGATTTGCCGGTTCTCCAAACTCAAAATTTCTGCTACCGGTTCTCCAGAACTGGTCAGAACCTGCTGAATAGCACCCCTGCCCATCACCATGTCATGGAGTCCACTCATTTTTGTTGCTGGATGTCCCCTTCATTTTTCCTTCCACTGTTCTTATACGATGCTCTTCAGAGAGTAGGATTTTCTTATAATGTGTCCAAAGTGGGATAATTTCAACCTGGCCATTTGTGCCTTGAGTCAGAATTCAGTACAGGAACTCCTTGGCTTATGACCTGTGACTGTTTGAAGTTATGGCAGACCCACCCAGAAGGTACTTATGACCTGGTTTCAAAGTTCCAATGGCCACCCCAGAGCTATATGTGGCAAATGACTTGCTTTTATGGCTGTTTGTAGCATCTGGTGGCCATATGGCTTCAGTTTATGATGTTTTTGCTAAAAATTGGCAGTTTCAGATTTTGGCAAAAACACTTTGTTAAGCCTGGGTTCCCCAACCAGGGTTAGGTAGACAAGCTAAACAGAATGTGCAGCGTTAGTCAGATAGGCACACAGATAAATGAGTGAGCTAAGCTTGTATGTTTATTAACATACAGTAAAAATAACAGATACGCTTGTGCTATCAAGAATATATTTTATTCCAGTATAAGTTTATGGCATAGTCAAATATCAGTCCAATAGTCATTTACCATGTAGTCAGTCCATTCAGGGGTATTCAGGTAGCAAAGTCCATGTAGAATATCCTATGTCAGTTCACATAAAAATCAGTCCTTTGTTGTCTCTCCCGTTCGAGCAATGCAGTCTTGATTCCAAGCAGTAATCAGGGATCATCAAAGCCAGAAAGAGTGAGTGCAAGCCGTAGTCTTGCTACTTTTATATTGTTTTCTTAACCACTCCTTTAATTGCTATTTCCCAGTTAAAGCTGTATACACTCTAACATACACTAACTATGATTCATAGTTATTATTTCACCTAAACCAGTTAGGGTAAACAATGTTATCCCTAACATTCTCCCCTTTTAGGTTACATATTAACTATGAATCATTTACATCTTTAGAAAATATTTTTCGCAACTTTCTTTAAACTTAGTTGCTCCTTGAGCTTTTGTAAATTGGTCTGCAATGTTTTCTTCTGACATGCAGTATTCCAATTTTATTAGTCCATTTTTCACTGATTCTCTTACATTTAAATATCTTAAGTCAGTATGTTTTGATCTAGTTTTTACAGCAATACCAGTAGCTAACTTTATAGCTGCTTGGTTATCCTCGTACACAATAATGGAATCTTTTATAGTTATACCCATGTCCAACAACAACTGTTTGTAGAAAATCAAATCAGTGCATAATAATGACAGACATGAAAATTCTGCTTCCATCGTAGATAAGCTAATATGCTGTTGTCTGATTGACCTCCATCCTATTAGTGTCTTACCAAATAATATAGCCATACCAGATGTTGATTTTCTAGTGTTTATATCAGTTGCAAAACTTGCATCTGCATAGGCACTAAGACTCAAATCACCCTTTGGTTCTATATACAATGCATGGTTCATTGTTCCCTTAAGATATCTCAATATTCTTTTTAAGGATTTCCAATGACATTGTTTTGGATCTGAATTAAAACGTGCCAGCTGATTTACACTATAAGCTATATCTGGCCTTGACCAATTGCTTATATATGATAAGCTACCAATCAAAGATTGATATATGGACTTATCAAATTTGGGACTTTGATCATTAGTTTGGCAAACTTCTTGACTCATTGGAGTCTTTGCCGGTTTACAAAGTTCCATCTTATAAGTTTTAATTAATTGGTAAGTTTTATCTTCTTGAGATATCTTAAAACCATTATTTGTTTTATTAATTGTCAATCCTAGATACCTTTTAATTTCACCTAAATGCTTTATTTTTATCTTTTTGGCTAATAATGATATAATATCATTAGCTTCATTATTAGTCTTAGTTATTAAAGCAATATCATCAGTAAATAATAATAATAATGATACCGTTCCATTATTTTCTCTTTTAAACACACACGGATCTGCTAAACCAGATTTAAAACCTATATTGTTTAACTCTTTCACAATATATTGGTTCCACTCAAACCCAGATTGTTTCAACCCGTAAAGACTCTTTTTGAGTTTCCAACAATCATTATTATTTACTTTATTGTCTTTTATACCAATTGGTTTTCTTAAATATATAGTGTGCTGCAATGGTGCATGTAGATAAGCAGTTTCTACATCTAAATGGTTAATGACGTAGTTTTTCTTAGCTGCCCACACTAATGCTGCTCTTAAAGATGTTGCTTTAAAGCTTGGTGCAAAAACTTCATCATAATCAGATGCAGTTTGATTAAATCCTTGAGCTACTAACCTAGCTTTATGGGTAACAGTCCCATCATTTCCAGTTTTTACTTTAAATATCCATTTGCACCCAATGGATTTTTCTCCTGGAGGTAATTTGGCATCTTCATACACTTTCATTACCTTTAATGAATTTAGTTCTTTTTTCATTGCCTTTTGCCAATTCTCCTGATCCTTAGCAGGATACATCCTAAGTTCATCTACACTAGTTGGAACTTTAGTTACTTGGCAAACTATACTTGCTTGATACCTATCAGGTGGTCTAGTTACACGTGTAGTACGTCTAGGTATTATAGGACTTGCAGGTGGACTTTCCTCTATTAATTGTTCTTGATCATGTAACTCTTCCTGATCAACTATTTCCTCTTGTTCTGGTCCTATTTGCTCTTCATGGACTTCTTCTTTAATTGGACTCTTCTTATAGCTAATCTCATCTTTCTGCCTTTTGTAGGGTTCAATAAATACTTCATTATTTAAATCTTGCTCTAATCTATTCCATCCTACATGTTCTAGGAATTTTGCACTAGCACTGGTGTAAACTCTAGATGTACCTGGTTCCCAGAATCTATAAGATCTATGATTAGATGTGTAACCTACAAAAATCAATCTTTTAGCTCTATGCTGTCCTTTGTATCTAAGTTGTGTAGGGATATGCACCCATGCTGGTGCTCCAAATGTGTGCATGTAACTTAAATCAGGTTTTGTACCATGCCACAGTGTGAATGGTAATTCACCTGTTGTTGAATTAACAACATTATTTAATATATGATTACCACACATTATTGCTTCTCCCCATAAATTGTCAGGTAATCCTGAATCAGACATCATAGTTCATGCCATTGATTGTAATGTTTGGCCTCTTCTCTCTATAAAGGCATTATGTTGTGGCCTATATGGTGCAGACATTTTATGTTGAATACCTAACTGTCTTAGTCTGTTTTTAAATTTATGATTTGTAAATTCTGTACCATTATCTGTGATGAGAGTTACTAATTTCTTTTTAGTTTTTCTTTCTGAGAATTTTAACCAATTAAATAGATTTTGATATGTTTCAGTTTTGCTCTTCATTAAATAGCAAAACCCATATCTTGAATAGTGATCCATTATACTTAGTATGTAGCGAGCTCCTCCTACACTTGGTTTTTTCGGACCTATTAAATCAGCAAATACTACTTCTAAAGGCTCTTTAGTAGTAAATCCATCAACTCTATTAGCCGGTATAACCCTGCTCTTATTTTGATTACAGGCATTACATTGCAAATACTTATTACAAGATTTCAAACTTATTCCCTAAGACAATTCAACAGTTTTCTTGAGCATTTTAAAATTTAAATGCCCTAGCCTTCGATGTAACAAGTGAATACATTCGTCATGAGGTTTCTTATTTTCATAAATTGTGTTAGCCATTTTTAAACCATCATCATTTAACACATATAATTCACCTCTTAAAGATGCAGTTATTCTCTTATCTTCTTTTTCAATAATGCAGTTATCTCCCCTAAATGTAACTACATATCCTAGTTTAACCAAAATTCTAACTGAAATTAAATTAAACTTAAGTTGTGGTACATATAACATTTTTACATTCTCTTTTATAAAAGAACAATATGCTATACCTTTACCTTTAGCTTTCAGTTTCCAGCCATTGGCTAACGATATCTGCTGTGTACTCTGGGACATTTTCATAAAATTTTTGTTATCATTTGTTATACAAAGGGATGCCCCACCGTCAACCACCCATAAATTATTTTTTACAGCTCCGTTAGTATACATGGCTAACTCTAAATGTTTATTTATCTTTTGATGATTTTTAGTATTCTGGCCAGCGTTCTGGCGCTTCGCCCTTTTACAAAATCTTGCCAAATGTCCTCTTCCTCCACAATTAAAGCACTTTTTAATTGCGTATGCAGTAGGAGGTTCATTATCTTCTTTTTGAGGTTGCTCCCTCCTTAATTCATCTCTTTCATGCCTTCTTCTGGCCTCTTCGATCAATCTGCCAGTTATATCAGTTAAAGTTAAATTTTCCTTTGGCAAAATTTCAAGTGAAGTTACGTAGTTATCATAACTTTCATTAAGGGAAGATAGAGTTATGTAAACTTGATGTTGTTCAGAGAATATAAGCTCTTTCTCGTGTAATTCTTGGAAAATGCTTTGCATAGTTTTTAAATGACTCTGCATATCACCATTTGTTTGGAGATGCGTCCTGAAAAGCTTCCGTGTTAGATTTATGTGAGCACCAATATTATCTCGAACATAAATTCTCTTCAGCTTCTGCCAACACCCAAAAGCCGTTTTCTCTCCGTGGATATAAACAAGCTGTTGATCAGTTAAGGTTAACGCAATTATGCAAATGGCTTGTTGATTTTTATGCTTAAATTCTTCTATCTTTAGTCTGTCTTCCTCATCCTCTGGATCCCATTCTTCTACGTTTGGTGGATTTTCAATTATGTTCCACAGACCTTCTCCTCGTAGAAGTAGACTACATTTTTTAGACCATGATACATAGTTTGTTCCATCCAGCTTGGATTTAAGGGACAAACTTTGTAGATTGACTTGTGCCATGTTTTCTTATATGGATATAAAAATATAATTAATAAAACACAGCTGTCTGTTTACTGTAATGTATAACAACACAAACTCTCACTTTTTACATAAATCTGTTTAACCTAGTTAAACTGACTTTGCAGCCTCTGGGCCCATAACCGTTGTTAAGTGTTAAGCCTGGGTTCCCCAACCAGGGTTAGGTAGACAAGCTAAACAGAATGTGCAGCGTTAGTCAGATAGGCACACAGATAAATGAGTGAGCTAAGCTTGTATGTTTATTAACATACAGTAAAAATAACAGATACGCTTGTGCTATCAAGAATATAGTTTATTCCAGTATAAGTTTATGGCATAGTCAAATAACAGTCCAATATTTATTTACCATGTAGTCAGTCCATTCAGGGGTATTCAGGTAGCAAAGTCCATGTAGAATATCCGATGTCAGTTCACTTACAAAATCAGTCCTTTGTTGTCTCTCCCGTTCGAGCAATGCAGTTTTGATTCCAAGCAGTAATCAGGGATCATCAAAGCCAGAGAGAGTGAGAGCAAGCCGTAGTCTTGCTACTTTTATATTGTTTTCTTAACCACTCCTTTAATTGCTATTTCCCAGTTAAAGCTGTATACACTCTAACATACACTAACTATGATTCATCGTTATTATTTCACCTAAACCAGTTAGGGTAAACAATGTTATCCCTAACACACTTCACAGCGAACAATGGGTTCACTTAATGACTGCCTCCACACAAAAAATATAACATTGAATTGGCCACATGATGACTCACTATATGATCATCATGTCTGATGATCATAAAGGGCAGCTCCATTATTCTCATAAGTCGAGGATAGCCAGTATCATAAACACATGATGTGAATTTTATAATCTTTCTGGATGCACAAACCAAACAAAAAGAAGGACATGATAGCAGTCTTTAAATATCTCAGGGGCTGCCACAAAAAAGCGGGAGTCAAGCTATTCTCCAAAGTAGGGGGCGACAACCTTTTGGACCTCAGGGACCACCAAACTCATAATTTTAAATCCCGCGGACCACTGATATGAATTTTGACTGACAGTGGCTTGCTGACTTTGGTGGGAAAGTCAGTCCCATATTCCAGAGCTGCAATAGTCACAGGACTGGTCCTTTGGTCATCCCAGAGTACCTCCTCCAATCAGTGGTTGGATTCAAATTTTTTAACAACCAATTCTGTGAGCATGGCTTAGTTGGTGGACTTGGTGGTCATGTTATTGGCTGGGCATGGCCAACTCAATATCACTCACATCGAGGCACACATCTCCTCACCTGGCCTCTCATGACTGTGGGGATGCTGCAACAGTCGTAAGAAAAATGATCAAAAGTCACTTTTTTCAGTGCCATTGTAACTTTGAATGGTCACTCCACACAAGCAAAGAACCAGAAAAAGGAGGGAAAAAAACTCCAGAGAAGTTCCAGAGACAGGAAGTCTAGTCCTGCCAAGAATGTACTAAGGGTTAATGGAGAGGCAGTTTCTGTAAGCAACACCAGAATGTTTCCTTCCTGCCTTCCTTACAGGATTAGGCCAGTAATTTCTTCCAACAACCGGTTCTCCAAACTGCTTAGAATGGTAACAGCCAGTTCTAGCGAATAGGTGCGAACCTGTAGAATCCCAACCCTGCCTCCAATCCATGGCAGGCCAGTGCACCCAGGTGGAGGAGCAGCTGCTCCAGGATGAACAAAGGGCCAGTCCTGGGATTACTGCAGCTCTGAAATATGGGACTGACTTTCCCACCAACGTCAGCAAGCCACACCGGTGGCAGATTTCCCTCCTCCACTGTTAGTCTCAGTTCCAGCTCATGTGGCCCTACTCAAAGTTGCACTCGACCGAAGGGTGGGGGCCAGCAGGTGGGTGAACCATTTGGGCATTTGTTCCCACACAGGCTGAATTAATTGCTTTGGGGAGGGTACTTTGGGGGGGACATTTCTCTGCGGACCACTAAAATTTTATTGTGGACTACCAGTGGTCCCGTACCACCGCCTGTACCCACCACTGCTCCAAAGCATCTGAGGGCAGGACAAGAAGCAATGGGTGGAAACTAATCAAGGAGAGAAGCAACTAAGGAGAAATTTCGTGACAGAATTATTATTCAGTGGAACAGCTTGTCTTCAGAAGTTGTGAGGTTGGAGGTTTTTAAGAAGAGACTGGACAGCCATTTTTCTGAAATGGTATAGATTCTCCTGCTTCAGCAGGGGGGTGGACTTGAAGACCTCCAAGGTCCTGTCCAACTCTGTTGTTCTAGAATTTATTCTGTTTTCGGTGACAATTCAAGAATGGAAAAATGAGAATTTGATCTAAGAAAGTGGGCAGCCCCACCCACCTCTAAATCCTTAATTTAATATCTTGTTCATTCCCTCCAGTGCAAACTCTTGAGCTTGGAGAAGAGATGGCAGGCCCAAGGGAAATTTCAGCATGCAGACCAATCCATCTCTCAATCAGCCAACAGCAAAAAGCAGACTGAGAATGACTCCAAAAGGAATGCTTTAGCCAAGGATCCCTGCAGGATAGGGTCAAAAAAGTCAAGACAGCATCATTGAATCCCCACAAGTCTTTGATGTGCATCAATGAACATAGGCCCAGATGGAGTTTTGATGGGACCCTTATGGGCACCATCTTGATTTTCCTGACCCCTACAAATATCCCTGACTTTGGGATAGATCATCCAAGTATTTGGCGCTGAGACTCCCATCTGCAAAACCTTTGGTCAGAATTTAATTGCATAACATTGGACAAATAGATCTCTCCCACCAAGCCCAGAATTAGATTTCTAAATCTGGATGGTCAGAAGCTTCCAGGAAATTTTAGCAGGACATGAAAATGAAATTCAAGACTTGAAAAGATAGAATCAGAAATATATGGACTTCTCGCATGTCTGATTTAATTCTTCTTTGAGCTCTTAATTTCCTCCCACTGTTTTCCAAATGGCTGGCTTGTGGTTTATTGCTGGGAAAATGTGATCCTGCTACAGAATGCAATGCTTGGAGATTCAAAGACAGCTGCTAGGGAACCTGATTAATGAAGCTCTCACTGCCTTGTCCCTTGCTTGGGCTAAGGTTGGTCACAATTAGTTAGCCCAGACAGGATGTTGGGATGATCCAAGTAGGTTCCCCACAGTCAAAATCTGGAACCAAGTCTGGCCATTTAACTAAGATGTTGTGTTATGGAAACACAAATATGTTGTGTTATGGTACTCAGCAAAATGGAACAAGCCACAATTCCTGCTATTTAATGTAGACTCCTTTTTGGAACAAATAACTCTCATGCTGGTATCTGGTTATAAAACTTGGCAAGTCCTGTACTTACTCTGGAAAGCAGAGAAGGAAATGTGTTCTCAAGCCCAGAGAGGGCATATATAAAAAAATAGGTGATTCAGGTAGTCCTCAATTTAAGACCACAGTAGAGCCCAGAATTTTGCTTGTAGGACATGACAATTATAAGTTGAGGCACCATGTGACCATTTTTACAATGGTCATACAGTAAGTCACAGTAATTAGGTGATCACGTGATAGCTAAGTGAATTCAATGTATCTAATGGGTGGCCCATCTTCTGGTAAAGATGGCCCCAAAAATTCATAAATCATGGTCATGTGACCATGGGATTCTGCAACCAGTCATAAATGCAAGCCAGTTGCCATGCCCCCATAATGTGTTCACCTGACTGCAAGGTTGATGCAGCATTTATAACATCGAGGAAGGTTTGCAAGTAGCTTTTTTGAAATCTGTCAAAACTTAGAAGGGTTGTTAAGTAATTGTAGGTCAAGGACTACCTGAAGTCAAACCATGAAGATTCTTGGAGGCATCTTAAAGACATGGTCCACAAGGGTTATTGTAGATCAGGGGTCAAACTCATGTTGTCACGGCTGCGCCACATGACATATTGGGACTTTTCCCCTCTGCTAAACCGGGCATGAGCCTGGCCAGCACATGATGCATCCAGCCTGTGGGTGGGGAGTTTGATAGCCCTGTGTCAGATGAGTATTTCTCAATCTCAACAATTTTAGCATTTATGGACTTCATCTGCCAGAATTCCCTAGCCAGCCTTTTAAAGTGGCTGAAATATGACTTTAAACAGTGACCTAGATGGGAGTGGAGAATTTTCTCCATGCATCTCTACATAAAGTCTGATCTTTGATCCTCAATAAACTGAATGAATGAATGAACAAATGCATGCACTTAGTCCTAATATGGTTTCTTTGGTTCAACCTAAGGTGATATCTGAATCCATCCTTGGTGATTTGTAAATCATAGATTGTAGTTTCCTATGTTATATAAACCTGGCCAGTCAGGTTTCTTGAGCAACCATCATTAAGCAAACAATGGCTTAACATGATGGATAAACTCAGAGAGCAACTTTCTGAAACTGATTCAGAAAGCTTCGTCATGGACCAGAAGACCGGATCCTGTAGTCCCAAGTGCAAACCTGTCATAGCCAGCACTCCATCAAGACAGCCAGATGGTGCTTCCGTTTGCATGAAGAAGCTTCAAAGTGGTGACTTTGCACTTGGTTGGTGTCCCCATCCTGATGCTGCAACAAAGCACAAGAAAAATTATCTGCTTGGAGTGCTGGAACCCGCTGAGGATGGCCTGGAATACACTCAGTTCATCTTCTTTGTTGCTCTTGAGCACCAGTTCTAAACTTTTGTCTCTCATTCACACACATGCTCAGCCCTTCTTCCAAATGAGCTCAAGGGAGCTCGTCAGGGCTGAAACCACATCAGAAAGGTAGAGAGCGATCCAGTCTGGAACACATGGGGCTCCTCACCACTGAGTGCCAAGGGAGGAGACTGCAATGCTCTCTGGTTGAGGGGAGCTACTCCAGAGTTGCTGTGTCTGTGCACATGGTTGGCTGGTGTGTCTCTGTACAAATCTGTACCAGCTCATTCTTCAATGGTTGGATGTGTCCTTGGAAAAGGTTTCTTCCTTTGCAGACTTAGCCAGCTGGAGGTTTTGCAGAGGAAAAGTTGTCCCAATGGAAACAGGATATGGAAGCTGAAGCCACGCACTCTAGTCAGTTGCCAAGTGGGCTTGGAAGGCTGGACATGCTTAAAGATGAGGAGGTAATAAGGAATGGAGTGCCAGACTTGAGCAATTTTGAAGAAGAGAGATGAGTGGGTCTCATATCTTGGGCAGTGGGTCTGATGGGAGCCACCATTTTAAATCTCCTCCCCTACCATTCTTTGCTAAAGTTCAAATTTCATTGCTCAGGGATAACCTTCCTCAACCTGGTGCTCTCAAATATATGGAGATTGCAATGTCCCGAATTTCTAGCAAGCAAGGCCCAAGGGATTCTGGGAATTCTCTCCCAACATATCTTGGAGGGATCAAATTGCAAAGGTTGATGGTGGCCTTACGGTCATACTAATGGCTTACTAAGGATATCTCATGGCTCTTCGAGCTGGTTCTCTAACCTGAAATAAAGAAGGACAACTAGTTCTTTTTAATTGTAGGTATTGTTTTATGAGGGATGATGATCTCAAGAAAGAGAAAAAATCATCTACATCAATTATGGTGATTATGCTCTCTTGGAATTATGGGAACTAGAGCCCCACACTTCTGGACTGCGCCAGTTGGTAAAGGTATGTTTGGAAGGACCATATCTGGTTGACTTGCTTGTGACATGTCTAAACTGAAGAGCTCTTTCCCATCATTTCACTTGCTTGGTAAGTCTCAGCAGTTTCCAGAATGCATTTAGTAAGGTTTTAAATCAGTATTTCTCCACCTTGGCAACTTTAAGATAGCTACACTTCAATCCTCAGAATCAATGAGCCATCAAGAGGGATTTTACCCTCTCTATTATGCCAAATTACATTAGCATAGATGGTGGTCCTTCTTACCATGGCAGGAAAGGAACAAATTAAAGAATAATTAAATCTATTTTTGAACTATTAATGCACTGTACCTTTTACAGGTCTAGTTATACAGTACTCTACAATAGCATTTCTCAATCTCAGCAAGAGGGGTGCTTCAATTCCCAGAATCTCCCACTGAACACATTGCCTGGGGAAATTCTGAGAGCTGAAGTCCAGCTGTCTTAAACCTGTTGAAATGGAAAAAAACACCGGTTTGTAATATAATAGCAATGTATGGCAATATTTGGTGTGTGCGTGTGTGTGTGTGTGTGTGTGTGTGTTTGGTGCAGGTTACTCTCCCTCCCATGTGAACTCTTAGGTATGTTTTAAACTCTCCTTTGAAGCACAGCTGCATGAAATATGGCTTGCACAGAGACAATCTATTCATTGACTTTATTTATTAGTCTTTTAAAATATACACAATATATACTTGGGAATCCAAAGGAGACTTTTGGTTCAGAGCTGCTGCGTCTGGATTCTGAGCTCCTGCAAAGCTGGAGTTAATTAGCATCAAGGTTGAAAAAGTGATTGTATGCTGCTCATTTTCTTTGTGTGCATTGATGCTAGGGCAAGCTTTGATACTAGGGGCCCAGGGAGCAGGATAACCTTCACAGCAGAAGGAAGCCTTGGAAAAGAATGTTCCCATCCGCCTGGAGAAAACAAAACCATCCTGATGATTGGAGTCAGCAAAAAATGGAGGGTTTGGAACTTTTCCTGCCTAGGTCAGAATATGTTTCCAAGGGGGTGAATCTATTAGGATCCTGGGAATACTTCTTCCAAATCTTTGTGCTCCCTTTTCAAATTCAGGGCGGATGATCCTATCCTATCCTGTCCTGTCCTGTTGTGTCCTGTTCTGTCTTATCCTGTCCTGTCCTATCTTGTCCTAGAAATGTATTTGCTACCCATCTCGTATCCAACGATCAATTCCTCCAGGGGATGATCTGCCCTACTGAGCTATCACAAGGGGGCTTCTAAACATTGAGACACACAGAGGCTGTGTGCACCCTTTAATGATCAGAGGTTCAACACAGGTAGTTTTTGACTTATAGCCATTCATTTAGTGACAGATCAAAGCTATCATGGAGCAAAAAAAAGTGACATGATCATTTTTCACACTTACAACCATTGCAGCATCCCTGTGGTTAGGTGATCAAGTTAGGTGCACTTGGTAATTGGCATGAATTCATGATATTTGCAGCAGTGGTGGGATTCAGATTGGGTTACCACTGGTTTGGTGCGCATGTCTTGGTGGGTGTGCTTTGCCTAACGCCTGTGTGCAGCTTTCCTCACACCAGCTGAGACCTGCAGTGCCAAGCAGCTGAGAGGATAAAGAAGAGAAAAAGTACAGGGGCAGGTGAGAAGGTCAGTCCTGTGCGTTTCTCTTCTTTCTCCTCTCAGCTCAGCTGATTGTCAGGCTTTCCACCCCTCCTCTCAGCTAATTGTTGCAATTGTTTTTTTACGACTGGTTCTGCTGGACCGGTACACACCACTGGGTTGCAGTGTCCAGGGGTCATGTGCAGGGGTGGGATTCAATTTTTTTAATAGTTGGTTCTGTGGGCGTGGCTTAGGTGGTGGGCGTGGCTTAGGTGGTGGGCATGGCTTAGGTGGTGGCCAACTCAATATCACTCACATCGAGCCACGCATCTCCTCCCCAGCCTCTCATGACTGTGGAGATGCTGCAACAGTCGTAAGTGTGAAAAATGGTCATAAGTCACTTTTTTCAGTGGCATTGTCACTTTGAATAGTCATTCCACACAAGCAAAATATCAGCAAAGGAGGGAAAAAAAACTCCAGAGAAGTTCCTGAGACAGGAAGTCTAGTCCTGCCAAGAATGTAATAAGGGTTAATGGAGAGGCAATTTCTGTAAGCAACACCAGAATGTTTCCTTCCTGCCTTCCTTACAGGATTAGGCCAGTAATTTCTTCCAACAACCGGTTCTCCAAACTGGTTAGAATGTTAACAATGGGTTCTAGCGAATAGGTGTGAACTGGTAGAATCCCACTCCTTATCATGTGACCTTCCCAGCTGGCTTTCGATAAGAAAAGTCAATGAGGGAAGCCAAATTCACTTAACAATTGCATGATTCATTTAATGACAGAAATGATTTACTTACCAAAAGGTCATAAAATCAGGTGATTCACTTAACAACTGCCTTGCTTATCAATGTGCATTTGAGTCTCATTTGTGGTCATATGTCAAGGACTATCTTTATTGGAGTGCATAACACATGCTTTATCTCTTGGCATCTTGGATGGTGCAGAAGAGCACGGCATCTCCTGCTACCCCAGCCTCACTGAGACCTCCTTCTCAAAGTCCTGATTTCACAGCAAATCCCAAAGTTTTGCTAAGGTTTTTCTTCTCCCCTTTCCCTGGTTCAGTCTTTACCTCTCTTTGCATGTAAAGAAGGAAGCGGTATGTGTGCTCCCCCCTCCCCCCCAAGGGCTCCTTCAGTCTGTGCAAACAAGCAGCTTGTGAATTCTCCCAGTTCACAGGCGCATCCCTGGGCGAACTTTGGCTGGAAAGCAGAGCTCCCCGATCCTCTGCTGTAGTGGCTGTTGCGGCTTCGTAAATCATCCTGGCCTCCTTCCGGGCTCCGTTCAACATGCAAGCCCTCACCGCAAGAAAACCGGAGGACTTCAGCTTCTGTTATTGTAGCCTATGATGGAGAGGGAGGGCTTTTTTGGCTCAATGGAGGGAAATTAGAAACAGAAAAGCACTTTTTAAAGATAAGATTCTAGTGGGGGACATATGGCAGGGTAGACAGCCCAGATACATTCTTCAAATCAATCAAAATAGAGCTGGAAGGGACCTTGGAGGTCTTCTAGTCCAGCCCCCTGTTCAAGCAGGAGATCCTATACTATTTCAGACAAGTGACTGTCCAGTCTCTTCTTAAAAACCTCCAGTGATGAAGCACCCACAACTTCTGGTGGCAAGCCGTTCTACTGGTTAATTGTCCTCACTGTTAGGAATTTTCTCCTTAATTCTAGATTGTTTCTCTCCTTGATTAGTTTCCATCCATTGCTTCTTGACTTTACTTCTGGTGCTTTTTGGCAGCCCCCTTAGGCTATCAGTTCATTGCTTTGCTGACTTTTCTTAAGAGAAGAAATTGATGCTTAGTGGATCAGAGATGTTTGCAGGGTGTGTTCAAAAAAAAAGTCAAGATAGTGGTCACAATACAATCAAAGTATTGTCCATTTTTTATCTGGGGACATTTCTGATGCAGAGAGACAAAGCCTTATCAATGTAGGTTTGCCATATTTCTCACCTGCCTTTCCTTCAAAAGATCAAGACTCCTACATATCGTCCCTCCCTTCATTTATCATGAAATGGGGCAAAACTCAACAACTATCTTGCTTAGCAACAAATTTTGGGTTCAACTGTATTGATAGGTTGAGGACTATCTGTACACTATTCAAAAAGGACAATAATAACCTAGGAAGGAAACAAAACAGTGGTGGAATTCAAATAGTTTTGCCATTGGTTTGGTGGGTGTGGCTTGGTGGACGCACTTTGCATGCTCATTTTGTGTGGGTGAAGAGGCATTCTAACTCACCTCCTGCAAGCCTGCATAATCCTGGTCACTTCAGCAGCTGCCGCACGACACTCTTGTGTGTTGTGCAAAGCAGCTGCGCTTCAAATTCAGTGGATAAAGGTGAGTATGGGAGCCCGGGCAGGTGAGTGGGCCCAACAGCAGAGAGGTGGAAAGAACTGGTTCTGTTTCCGCTGCTCATCGATGCTACCAGCTTGCCAGAACCGCGTTGAACCAGTAGAATACCACCACTGAAACAAAAAGACTACAACATATTAAGATATGCAGGTCTTCTGGTTTGGGCTTCTTCGGTGACTGACTGAAATCCGTGATTGTGCACAGTTTCAACCCGTGCTTGCCACTGAAGCCACCTGTAGAGGTGGTGAAGAGCGGGGAGACTGCTAGCTGAGTCAAGGGGAGTCACATCTCTCCTCTTCGTCTGGCTATTACTCCCTTTCTCGGAGATGATTGTAGCAGTGGTCAGAAATGGCCACCTCAGAGAGGAACATGACCAGACAAGATTGAGCAGGAGGGAAGACAAATGTCTGTTTTTCTTTTAGGAGGAGGAGTTTTCAAGGGAAGACGCCTGTCAGCTCTGAGATGCAGCTGCCAAGTATGAAAAGAGGGGTGGAGGAGTTGGAATGTTCAAGGTTATTCTGTATGTTGCATTAAGAAATTCCAGCTGCAGTTAATTGGTTCTCGTGATAATGAAGTGTAGAAGTGGGAGGAGAGAAGGTGGATTTTGTGTAAAGCGTGAAAATGATTTTCACTTTTGGAAATGCCTTAGAAATACTGGAGCTGTTCCTAATAAATCAGTTGGAGATTATATTGTCTCAGAGTGACTGATTATCATAGATAATTTCTGGATGCCCAACATTTATTGACAGACTGGGCTAAGCAGAGATAACATATGTGCAAGGTACTCTGGAACTAATATTATTAAGAGTGTTATTCCAAAAAGAAGATTTGTAAAGTGGCAGAGAAGAGAGGGAAAAGGAAAAAAAATGTTTTTTCTTTCTCACATGGACAGTTGCAATTGGCTTTGAATGCTAAAAAGAAGAGATTTAAGTAAGAAATTTGTGTTAATTGACACTAACAGGAAATTTTAAGCTGAAATTAAAGTATCAAAGGGAAAATAAAGACTTTCTGGATATTCTAAAGCCTTCAAAAGGAGGAAAGTGGAGGAAAAAAGAAAGGGTGGACTTGGAAACAACAGAGAGTGCCACCTGGAAATAAAAAGAATTAACTGTGAAAATTTAACAAGACTTCCAAAGGATATATTGTAACTGAAACTTTGTTACAAGATATCAGAGCCCCCCTCCTCTCCCCCCGAAAGGGGAAGGGGAAGGGGAAAAAAGAAGCAAGAAGATATAGTTTTGGATTATTTGGTGATTTTTGGAATTTTGGGTGTTGGATTTTTAGTGGTTTGAATTAAAATTCATCAGGTGGTTGTTTAAAAGTGCTGAAAATGGCAGTACTCCTTGAGGAATTAAAAATGGAACTTAAAAAAATGAAAGAGTCGCAAGGAGGAGGATCCTTTGGCTTTGCACTACAATTCTTAGAAATGGAGATTTTGAACTATGAAAAACAACAAGAAATGCTTGAAGAACAAGAAGGGCTGGACAAAGAAGACGCCATCTTTAATGATCAAACAATTCAATGTGGGGTAAAAAGGAAAAAGGGAGGAAAGGGAGCTAAAAATTCAAGATCTGAGGAAACAACTAAAAAAAAGAATAGTCTGAAATACATAGTAAGATATGCAGGGATTGACACCGGACAAACTATTTGGCAAAAAAGAATTATCTGATCAAGGAACCACCAAGGAAGAAACTACACCACCACCAAAGAAGATGGAGATAAGTCTATAGGAGAAGCCACTGCCTTCTTCACTGGGATGAGCTGTGTCTCCTCATGTTGTGCAAACACAGAACATGGATGAATTCACTAATTTGGTTTAACTGTGTTCTGCAGTCTCAGCCAATATTTAATATGCTACTTATGTGACACAAAGCTACATTAACACAAAGCAACAGATGTACCCTGAGCTACCCTCCCTCTCAGTGCAGACACAACTCAAGGATCCTCAGGGCAATGGATACTTGGAAAGCCATTTAAGGCCAGTTCACAGGATCAAAGTCAATTATTAGCATGGAAGGTAACTGAATTTCTCTCTGGTACCATGAAAGGCCCATTGGGAAAGTTGGAAGATCCATTTTGTTTTGTTGTTTTCAGCAACAAAGTTATTCCTTGGGGGGTTTAAAAACAATCCAGATGCCTAATTTGCTACTGGCTCCAGATGCTCATTAAACTCCCAGCAAGATTGCCATTAGTTCATCCTCCATTTGGGAGAAAATGCTTGTTTGTTTCATATGCAGGACCAGGTCCTCCTTTACAGATGTTAGGCTCTGAATTGGAAATGGGAAGGCTCTGCCTGCTTTTTAAAGGAATTTTGGTCCCAGAAGACTCAGGCGTGCAAAATCTTGAAATTTCCAATCTAGGATTAAGAGCAGTAAGACATCAGCCTATGCAAGAAGCAGTTGTCTTGTTTACAGGGGATTAAATTTTATTTAATTTATAGTTATTTTTACATTTGCATCCACATATGTAAATTAGTGGATGCACATGTTATTCAAACTTGCGATTCCTTCCTTCCTTCCTTCCTTCCACTCACCCATCCATCCATCTCAGAGTTATATTCCTTCACACTAGGCACTCATTTAATGGCTGCCTTATTTAGCAACTGCTTGCAGTTATGACAGTGATAACAAAGTAAAGTTGCAATCCATCCTCACTGTATCACCTTTGCAGGTATAGAAAGCAAAGGAAAAATGAAGGAAGTTAATTAGCAAAGTTGTGGTTTCACCTTCAGACCGTTTCGCACAATAACCAAGTTGCCAGTGCCAGTTGTAATGACTAAATAAGGACTAGCTGTATTCTGAATCAAATTTGATTGGAATTGGCTTTGCTTTGAACGATCAAGTAGCCATAAACACCTGGGGCCCATTCAACATATTATGCCACAAAGCAATCTTGTTGGGTCAACACAGTCATTATTGAATATATACATATAGTGAGCATATATGTCCTATAGTGTCTTTGGCAAAATGATTGGGGAAATGCGCTCCTTTTGTGAGGAGGGCAGCACTGTGCTACTGCTTTCTGGGGCTTGAAAATGGATTTTAGAGAAGCACAGCCTTTTCTGCATTGAAGCACCACACAGGAACAGGAAGAGGGTGCAGAGCAACGGATGGCTGGAAGATCTGGAATGGACAGACTCAGATGCAGAGCCTCTCTGTTCTCCAGCCAGCAATCAAAATCCAGATTTACTATATCCAGCTCAAGATGTTTAAGAACGGATGGAGAGAGGCGCTCCTTAGCTTTGCAATTTATTTACAACATGCTGGAGACTGAATTTATTTCCAGTCTTGTTGTCTGTCAGTGGGCAAACTGGGACTGGCAGGGAAATCCTGGTGAACTTCAGAAACCCCAGAGAACCTCCATGGTGAGGGATGAGGAGTCCTTGATGCTCTTGGAGCTTGGTTGTTTTCTTGAAGACGTCTCATTACTCAACTAGGTAACATCATCAGTGCTATTAAGGAATGGGGTTTTGTTCCTATTTTATATTCTAGTGCAGGGGTGTCAAACTCGCGGCATCACATTGTTGTCACATAATTCATCTCTGCTTATCTGAATGCTGATTGCCACCCCACCAATACTGACAGGGCAAGTTACTAGAATATAAATTCACTTCTTCCTGGCACTGATGATGTTACCTAGTTGGGTAATGGAACATCTGCAAGAAAACAACCAAGCTCAGAGAGCACCAATGACCCCTCATTTCAATCTTGAGTTAAAAATATTCTGCTTTAATGGTGGGGTGTAATGGGATGAGGTAAGGCAGGAGGCAGTGATGAAAATGGACCAGAACCACCCTTACCATAATTGTTTCCAAGAGCAAGAATGTTCCCATCTATATCTTTCCTGTCTCAAAATGTCTGTAATGTTTACATTTCAGCAGAATCTATGGGTTCATGGGTTCCTTTGTTTAATAATTATCATAATCATCTTCCCTCCTTTTCCCCTCCTTCTTCCTTCCCACAAGACGTCAAAGACGCACGGACTGAAATAACGTGTCTTCCCTGAGGGTGCTTTCTTCCCATGTGGTTCTTGAAGACTGGGTTGAATTAGATAAGATTAATCAAGCAGAGAAGGGAGAGGTTTTCCAGATCATTTCACACATCTTGCTTTTAGGGGGACTCTAGGACTTCTGCTTTTCCCCTTTGTGGTTGCCAAAGCATCACCTGAACCTGAAAAGCAGCGTTTCTCAATGTGGGCCACATGAGGATGTGTGGACTTCAACTCCCAGAGTGTCCCTGGGGGATCCTGGGCCTTGAAGTCCTCACATCTTCAAGCGGCCCACATTGAGAAACGCTGTTGTGGAGACTTGCTGAGGTAAAATTTCAACTCTCCTTTTTCCATACCTCTTTCAACCACCAGAGATGAAGTGTCAGTTGGCACCCCATAGCATAAATTTTTAATTGCCATGGCATCTATTCAGAAGTACACTTATTTCAGTCTTTATAGGTGGTGCTAGCATGTGTGTATGAGAGAGAGAAGGAGAGAGAAAAATAGTATTTGAGCACAGCTCAAATGAGCAGGTGCTTTGGTTTAATGCATTGGAACTCCAGGTCACAGTAGGTCACATGCTGGGAATTGTGAGAGACGAAGCTTGTAATTCCTCTGCATCTGTTCTTAGAGCCACGTTTGAACCCCTGCCAGGTATTTGAGATCAATGTGATTCTGAGAATCCAGAGAGAGAGAAAGAGAGAGAGAGCCACATATTTAGAATGTATGCTGTGAGAGCCAGACAATCAAATTGCAACAACATGCTTTTAGAACAGGGGTCCCCAACCACCGGGCCCCGGATCGGTACCGGTCTGTGGAGCATTTTGTACCGGGCTGCAAAGAATGAATAATCATGATTAAAATATATATAAAAATATGTTTTTAGTAAAGAAATAGCAAAGAAGCCCTTTACCATTGGGGAAGAATTGATTTCGCCGGTCCTTGAAAAAGTGTTTCTGCGTGAAACTGGTCCCTGGTACAAAACAGGTTGGGGACCACTGCTCTAGAAGCTGAAGACTTGTAGTTGAATGTTTCCTATCTCCATTTAAAAGTGGCAGGGTTGGGACTGACCCATCTTTTCTGAGATTTTAGAGTTAAAAGAATAACAGAATTGGAAGGGACCATGGAGGTCTCCTCAAGTAGGAAACCCTATACCTTTTTGCCACCGAGTGCCCAAAGGGCACGCACAACCCAAAAATGCAATGCATGCGCACCCCCCACATAGGCACACGAGTACCCCGCGTATGTGTGTGTATACCTCACGCATGCGCCCCACCCTTTTGAATGTGTGTGCATCTGTGCATGTGTGCATGTCCACCATTCATGCCCCTGTCTCTGTGCCTGCATGCACATCTTCCATACATGCACCCCACCCCCTGTGCATGCATCCTACCCCCCCAACTTGCACCCCACCACTAACACATATGCAGCACAGATCTGAAAACTAGCTGGCTGGTGGGAGGCACACATGCATGCACAGAGCTGAGATGGGGTGAGGGATTCTATGCCCACAGAGAGGGCTCTGCGTGCTACCTCTGGCACGCATGCCAGAGGTTTACCATCACAGTCCTTTACAGGGGTGGGATTCAAATTTTTTAACAACTGGTTATGTGGGCATGGCTTAGGTTGTGGGCGTGTCTTGGTGGTCGTGTTATTAGCTGGGCGTGGCCAACTTAATATCACTCACATTGAGGCATGCATCTTCTCGCCTGGCCTTTCATGACTGTGGGGATGCTGCAACAGTCGTAAGTGTGAAAAATGGTCATAAGTCACTTTTTTCAGTGCCATTGTAATTTTGAACAGTCACTCCACACAAGCAAAGTACCAGCAAAGGAGGGGAAAAAACACCAGAGAAGTTCCTGAGACAGGAAGTCTAGTCCTGCCAAGAATGTAATCAGGGTTAACGGAGAGGCAGTTTCTGTAAGCAACACCAGAATGTTTCCTTCCTGTCTTCCATACAGGATTAGGCCAGTAATTTCTTCTAACAACCAGTTCTAGCGAATAGGTGCAAACTGGTAGAATCCCACCCCTGGCCCTATACCATTTCAGACAGATGTCCAATCTCTTTTTAAAAACCTCCAGTGATGGAGCATTCGCAACTTCTGGAGGCAAGCCATCCCACTGATTGATTATTCGGTCAGGAAATTCCTCCTTAGTTTTAAGTTGCTTCTCTCCTTGTTTAGTTTCCACCGGTTACTTCTTTTCCTTGCCTTTAGGTGCTTTGAAGAATAGCTTGACTTCGGGGTGGGATTCTACCAGTTCGCACCTATTTGCTAGAACCAGTTGTTAACATTCTGAGCAGTTCGGAGAACCAGTTGTTAGAAGAAATCACTGGGCTAATCCTGTAAGGAAGGTAGGAAGGAAAAAAAATGAGTTATGACCATTTTTCACACTTATGACTGTTGCAGTCATGAGAGACCAGGTGAGGAGATGCATGCCTTGATGTGCGTGATGTTGAGTTGGCCACGCCCAGCCAATAACATGACCACCAGGCCACGCCGACCACCCAAGCCACACCCACAGAACTGGTTGTTAAAAAATTTGAATCTCACCCCTGGCTTGACTGCCTCTTCTTTCTGGCAACCCCTTAGATCGCATGGTTCACTTAACTTGCAACGATTTGTTGAACAACTGTGGAAACAAAGGGCATAAAAGCACCCCGAAGGTACACATGTCTTGCTTAAGAACTGCCTTGCTTAGCAATGAAAATTTGGGGCTCAATTGTGGTCATAAGTCTAGGAATACCTTTATAGGCAGCTTGAAGCTTCAAGCTGCACAGTGACTTCCTGTGGGAATCTCACTGGATGGGGAGGTCAAAGCACAACTCATACTACTCAGTAGATACAAAAGGAAGACAGGTTAAACCAGGCTAAAGCAGAGGGAAGGGCCTCTCTTGCATACCGCTTCCTATCAGTTTCCTCTTGATTGTGCCAAGTCTTTTTCAAGCCAACATCGGACAGCTTCATTCCTGAAGAAGAATCCAACATGTGCGCAAGCAGCATTCATTTGCTCCCTCCCACTGAATTTCTCGTTTCATTCTGCTGTTATTTTTTTGTATGGGAAAGTCCAACAAGAAGGAACCTTCCAGTTCCTTCTCAACCAGCTGCTTTTGTAGAATGGGAGGGAAGGGGAGCTGGAAAAGGGATTCTTTATGGAGCCTTTGATTGCCCAGTACCGGAAATCTTCGGCCTCTGGGGGAAAAGATGCAACCTCTATGCACTCCAACCTTCTCCAGTCTTGAGCATCAGAGTGGCATTTTTGGAACAAATGATGAGTTGTCCAACTGCTAATGATTGCAATGCATCAGGATTGTGTATTTGTTGACTGACTTATTTCCCTTGTTGCCTGGGGAAACCACTTATTAGGGACCTGGGATGAAGCCAGAATAACCCTCTTAAGAAGAGTCTGCCAGTTGAGGTCCTCATTGGCAACCAAGTGAAGATGCCGGAGCGTTGCTTGACTTGTTTAGAACAGAAGACAACAGTCCTTCTCAGACCATTTGGAATTGTTGGGAGGGGGATTGAAGTGTGAGTGAGGCATATTGTTCTGTTTATTTAACAGAATAATGGAGTGGAAGGATACCTTGGAGGTCATCTAGTCCAACCCCTACTCAGGCAGGAAACCCTATACCATTTCAGACAAATGGTTGTCCAGTCTCTTCTTAAAAACATCCAGTGTTGGAGCAGTCACAACTTCTGGAGGCAATTCATTTCCATTAACTGTCAGGAAATTTCTCCTTACTTCTGGGTTGATCTTTATCATTTTTAAGAATACAGAGGTACCTCAGTACTCATTGTTAATTAGTTCCAAGAAGCGTGATGAGTACCAAAAAAGATGAATATTAAACATTTTCCCATAAGGAATGATGTAGTGAGTTACAAGGAAGCCAGCACTGGCAAGTTTTAGCTTGTACGTTGAGTATTGAACGAACAGTGAGTACTGGGAGAATTTTTGTGTATCAAAATGCATTGAGTTTCAAAGCATTGAGGAGTTTCAAAGCAGTTGAGAAACAAAATACCACTGAAGCTCAAGGTGGCAAACATATCCAACACACCTTCCTCCATTTCCCCCATAATATCAACTCGGTGAGGTGAGTTGGACCAAGAGATAGTGACTGACTGGCCTAAGGTCACCCAACTGCTTCTCATGCTTAAGGTGTGACTTGAACTCACAGTTTCCTGCTTACCAGCCTGGTGCTCTAACCCCGCCTAGACCAAACTGGCTGGCTGTTCATAATTGTAAATTTGGAAAAGGAGCATCTAAATCTGCAAGGAGCATCTAGTCCAGTGTTTCTCAAACTTGGCAACTTTAAGACACATTGTTGGTTGGGGAAATTTTAATGATACCAAGTTTGAGAAACAATGATCTCGTCCAAAGCTCTGCATCGTAGGACAACTAGTTAAGCCTCCCAAGTGGAAGGGCTCTAAATTACACAGCTCATGTCCTAAATCTCACCACTTTTCCCAGTTAACCTCCCTCCCTCCCTGAAGATTTTAAAAGAGATTTATTTACCAATGCTCCCACAGATTTCCATACAACAACTTTCCTGTAAGGAAGTTTGATCCCTCAGGCAGCTTCCGTGACTGAGCAGGGTCTCTTGAGCCTGAGTTCTGCCACTCCGAATCCAACAGGTAGAGAGAGATAAGCATGCCTCATCTATGAGATATAAACCTAACGAACAGATAAATCTTATCTTAACCTGTAAGTTTTCATGGCTAAAGTTAAACTAGAACTCTCCTTCTTCCTCCTCCTTCCTCTTCCCTCTTAAGGCCCTGTCTCACTGGCTGACGGACGCAAAATGTATGCATAAAGGACAAAGCGGACAAGCAAATTTTCATGGGTGGCTCCATCTGTTGTCATCTGCTCCAAAAAGTGGTGAAAATTTGCATAAACAGAACGGAAAAGAAAGGAAAAGAACGGACGTGGGCAGTATGTAGCGGGGATGTTAAACGGATGTTCATAGGAAGCCTAGCGGATGTATATCGGATGCAAACCGTTCACTGTGCATCCTTTCTATTTCCGTGCTACTAACGCTGTGTAGACATTACGTGTACCTTATCTTTCCTCCCTCTTTCCGTTTTCAGCTGCAGCGGATGTGAGTTGCGAGGATGCCCAGAGGATGCTGAGAGGATACAGCGGACGTTTAACGGATGATAAATGGACATAGAACGTTTGTTGCTTGTATGTCACGGATTTACATCGTACACAGCGGAAAGTTCATCCGTTCACAAAGTTTTGTGCAGCTCAAAACTTCTTGAGCGGATGAAATCTCAGTGGACGGATGCTCGACGGATAGAGCGTATGAAACACGTATGCAATGAGTACACAACGGATGCATAGCGTTTTCCAATGGATGGCAAGCTTTTTTTAACGTTTTACAGCCTCTTTGCATCCGTTGGTGCAGTGGGACAGGGGCTTTAGTCATCCTTCCTACTCCCCCCGTTTTTCTTCCTCTTCTCTCCTTCTCTTGCTCTTCCCTATATGGTTCCTCCTCTCCCTCCCCTTCTTCCTCCTCCCTCTTACCTCTTCCTCCTCTCTCCTCCTCCTCCTCCTTTTCTCTTCTTCCTTTCAGTCAATGTAGACTCCTGCCTAAACCAGACCATGCAGTTTCCTCAGCAAGATTTCAGAAATGCTTCCTTCTTCGGGCTGAGACAGAGTGACTGGCCCAAAGTCACCCAGCTTGCTTCATGCCCAAGACAGGGTTTAAAATCTCCTGGTTTCTAGCCTGGCACCTCAACCACTATCCCAAACTGGCTCTATTATCTAGCTATGCTTCTGGAGTATGAAATTATACACTTGAAAAGAGGATCCTGTTAATGCCCTCCACGAGATCGCCCTGGTGAAATTCATCTGCAAACCGGTTCTCTCTGTCTCTCTTGGCCGCTGAGGAGGCTTAGCACATATTTTTTCTGTCATCCTCCCCTCCCGCCACTAAAATGAAAACATTGCTGCCCCCTGTGGTGATCCCAGAAACCAAAATGAGTGAAATAAAACAGTCTGAAGTTTCTATTCTGGAATTTTAAAAAAATACAGGGCTTGACGAAGCAACTGTAGCTGACTCTCCCTCCCCAAATTCCCTCTCATTTCCCCTCAATTGAAAGGGTCATAAATATTTTAACCTTGGAAAGTGTCAATATCAAAGCATATAAATTAACAGAAGATGCTACAGATTGGTTTCAAAAAAAAAAAAAAAAAAAGCTTGAGAACTTTAAGCTGGCTGGACTTCAATTCCCAGATTTCCCCAGCCAGCAAATTTTAAGAGGGGTAGACATCAATTGTTGATGTCTACCCATCTTAATGTTGCTAAGTTTGAAAATACTGTGGTAGAAGAAGGCGGCTACTCAATGAAAGATCCAGCAAATTTCACTCTGACCTTCATAAGCTGTTTAGATCCACATGATTAAGAGGTATAAAAGTTCTCATCATCAATCAATACTTCCTCTCCATGTTGAGTGATAGTTTTAGGAGATGGTGTGTCTTGATTTCTCACAGTGCTGGCTTATTGTATTCGATATTCGGTTTTTCAATGCAGCATCTTCATTGCCAAAAACAAACAGAAAAAAAAAAAACCCATGCTATTTCTTTATCAAAACAAGCTTCCTTTCTGTATTTCTAGGGAAAGCTCTGTTCCCCCCTGGGATGTTTGGCTAGAAGGGGACACTCCCTCCCGGCAGTGAATTCTAAATATGACAGTTCTTAAATCCATCTTAATGCTCCTAAAGCTCACCCATTCATCTTTTCCAGCGTGGCACGCCAGGAGCAAGGATGCCGCACAAGACTTTGTGAATTGCACATAGCAAATAGGCAATGCTTTCAGTCTCAACTCCTGCATGCCATTTTGACTTTTTGAATAAAATCTGGTGGTACTATTTGGGAGAAACTATGATGATCATGGCTTTCACAGCTGCTGACAAGAACAGGCCACAGAAAATGGGATAGCAATGCAGAATAGAGTGATGGTGGTCACAGATTCTCACAACATATGGGTCAAAGTCCCTCTTGATTCGATGTTGTGCAACTGGGAGAAACTGAATTGACTGCCTTTTTTTTTTTTTTTTTTACCAGTTAGGAAGTATGTATATTTTGCATTTTGCAAATGTGGCCAAGATAGTGCGCAACAAATTAGTCAGACCCTCTTCAGATCCTTCCTGCCAACTATCAGACCGGTGTCGCTCTCCCTCCAAGATGAAAGGGGGCAGGGCTTCAATCTCATGGGTGTGGCCACAATTTTGACTTTACAGATAACAGATAATCAGAGTTGGAAGGGATCTTGTAAGTTATCTCGTCCAACCCCCTGCCCAAGCGGTAGACCCTACACCATTTCTGACAAATGGCAGTTCAATCTCTTCTTGAAAGTTTCAAGTGATGGCGCTCCCACAAGTTCTAAGCTGTTCCATTGGCTGATTGTTCTCTCTGTCAGAAAGTTTCTCCTTATTTCCAGGTTGAATCTCTCCTTGTTCAGTTTCCATCCATTATTCCTTGTCTGGCCTTCAGGAGCTTTGGAAATTAGCTTGACCCCCTTCCTCCTCCCTGTGGCAGTCCCTCAAATATTGGAAGATTGCTATCATGTCTCCCCTGGTCCTTCTTTTCATCATACTGGACACACCCAGTTCCTGCAACTGCTCTTCGTATGTTTTAGCCTCCAGTCCCCTCATTATCCTGGTTGCTCTTCTTTGTACTTTTTCTAGAGTATCAACATCTTTTTTATCACGTGGTGAACAAAACTGGATGCAGACTTTTGGGATGCTTCTCCCAAGAGACACCCCTGAAAAAGACTTTGGTGAGAATGACCAGATTCAGTCTTTCTACCTGCTAGGCAGGAGTGGGATTCCACCGGTATAACAACCAGTTTGGTGATCCCTGCTCATGCGCCGCATTTAGAAAATACTTACCTTCTACAGGAGTCCCTGTGAATAAAACAGCTGAGGCAGGACAAACCACTGTGCCATGCGAATCAGCTGTGCTCTAAACAAAGGAAATAAAGCACAGGAAAGAGCAGGGGCAGGAGGGAGGGCCCATGTGATCATCGCAACAAACCGCTTCTCTGCCACCTGATCTTCAGAGCAAGGACTTTGCCCAAACTGGAAGAATCCCACCCCTGCTGCTGGGTTACTTGTTCCTACTTCTAATTCCCCTTGCTAATTGGATTTGCATGCCTGGGTTAAAAAAAAATAAAATACAAATACAGCTAGTCCTTGACTTATAAACCGTTCATTTAGTGACCCTTCAGACTGACAACGTCACTGAAAAAACTGACTTATGAACATTTTTCACACTGACACATCCCCATGATCACGGTATCAAAATTCAGATAGTTGGCAACTGACTCATATTTATGATGGTTGCCATATCCCGGGGTCACGCGATCCCTTTTTGCAACCTTCTGACAAGCAAAGTCAATGGAGAAGCCAGATTCACTTAACAACCAGGTTACTAATTTAATAACTGCAGTGATTCACTTACCAACAGTGGCAAGAAAGCTTGTAAAATGGGACAAAACTCGCTTAACAAAAGTTTTGTTTTGCAACATAAATTTGGGGTTCAATTATTATGGTCATAAGTTGAAGACTACCTGTACTGTGTGGGTTGGTGCTTATTCCTCAACTTCTGACACCCTTCCTCCTGTATTCATGTAATGGTTTGTGGAAATGACCCTGGAAGATGGCAGGAATAGCCGTAAATGGGACATCGTGCACATACAGTAAAAGATGCCTTAGCCCACTAAAAGAAAAGGGACGGGGAAGCATGTCAGAAGGGATTCTCCCTAATTTTCCAAAAAGTTAAAGGAAAGGAGAGAAGTATTTTCAGTCCTGTAAAATTCTACAGATTTACAGAGTTGGAAGGGACCTTGCAGGTCATCTAGCCCAACCCCCCACCCAAGCGGGAGACCCTACACCATTTCTGACAGACAGCCTCTTTTTGAAAGCTTCCAGTGATGAAGCTCCTACAACTTCCGAAGGTAACTTCTGTTCCACTGGTTGATTGTTCTCCCTGTCAGAAAATTTCTCCTTATTTCCAGGTTTCCATCCATTATTCCTTGTCTGGCCTTCGGGGGCTTTGAAGAATAGCTTGATCCCCCTCCTCTCTGTGGCAGCCCCTCAAATATTGGAACACTGCTATCATGTCTCCCCTGGTCCTTCTCTTCACGAGACTAATCCTGTTTGCTTTGTTAGTAATTCTCTCTGTTTCTCTGTTACTAATTCTGTTAGTGCAGGACTCCCCAAACCTGAGTAAATTACTCCAAATTGGGTAAAAGCAGTTTTTCTTTGGATAATAACACATAAACCCATTAATAGTTTTGCAGAGCAAGTGATAACGCTTAGATCAAGCCGTCAGTGCAAAACGTTACTTGGAGAGAAGAAGGGCCATTTAGGGTTGCTGAAGTTAACAATTCATGATCAATGCAGGTAGTCCTTGACTTGCAACCATTCGTTTAATCACTGAAGTTATGACACCACTGAAAAAAGTGATTTACAACTGGTCCTCAGACTTATGATTGTTGCAGTGTGACCATGGTCACATGATCAAAATTTGGGCACATGTATTTGTTAGTTGCAGCATCTCAGGGTCACAAGACTGCCATTTGCGACCTTCCCAGCTGGATTCACTTAACAACATGATTCACTTAACAACCGGGGCGAAAAAGTCTTAAAATCTCAACTTGTTTAACAATCGCCTTCCTTGATAAACAGAGATTCCGTTCCAATTGTAATCTGTGGCTGCTGGCAACTTTGCCACAATGCAATTATAAACATTTCCAGCATGTATATGCATAAAGCAGGATTTTCCACTCTTGCCTTCATAAACAGCACAAAACAAGATTGTGCTGAACCCCCACAAATGGTTTTGTGTTATGAAGGAAAAAGTTTGGGAATCCCTGTGTGTTAGTATAATCTTACAATAAAGATAGAACTAATCTTCCTAATTGTGCTCTCTTTCTGGACTACCTCACAAGGCTAATAATACCCATGGTTCCTTACTCTCTGATCAATATACCAATCAATTATTAATTAATAAAAATAATTAAATCAATTAAATTAATCGATACATTGATTTAACCAATTTAGATGATGGAATGGAAGGGGAAACTCATCAAATTTACAAATGACAAACTTAATTAAATCATTAAAATTAAATCATTAATTAAAATTAAATAATTTATTGCCAGTAGAAACACATTTTCCAAAGCACGAGAAGGCAAAACAAGAAACAATGGATGGAAACTAACCAAGGAGAGAAGCAACCTAGAATTAAGGAGATACTTCCTGACAGAACAATGAATCAGTGGAATGACTCGTCTTCAGAAGTTGTGGGTGCTCCATCACTGGAGGTTCTTAAAGAAGAAATTGGACAGCCATATGTCTGAAATGGCATAGGGTTTCCTGCTTGAGCAGGGGTTGGACTAGAAGACCTCCAAAATCCCTTCCAGCTCTATTATTCTGATATTTTATGTTTGTTTGTTTACTTATCTCTTGCAATCTAACCTTTGTTCTGAGGGTGATGGACAGTTAAGAAAAATAAAATATATATCCACGGGCAACAAATAGAGAAGGTGGAATAAATCAGAGAAAGGGATGCCATTGTTTTAGTCAGGCATAAGACTTGTTTCCTACCTCTATTTACTGACAGAAAATAGGGCCAGCCTGGTATGTGATCCCAGGGTTAGAAGAGAAAGTTGTATTTAGCATTATAATTTAAGGACAAGAAGCCAATTGAGAGTATTTAGGCAAGAATACAAGAAAAGGAAATAATAAAGAATTCTCCAGCCAGCTATGCTGGGAATTGAAGTCCACAAGTCTTAAAGTTGCCAAGTTTGGGACCCCTGTTCTAGAAGTTCATTCAGCCACAGTTGAACTTGCAGAAAAGACCTGATCTGTTCTTCCCCAAAGTAATGGCACTTGGAAGAGGGATGCGGTTTTCAAGAGGTATCTTGGCAAAGTCCCTGATATAATAAAAAATAGTGACCATGAACTCAACTGAGAGCCAGGCTGTTCCTGCTAAAGATGAGGCAGCCAGAGGCAGGAGACAGGAACCTGGTGACAGAACTCTTTTCAACATTTAGCAGCTTTGAGGGGTGTAAACTTCAACTCCCAGACTTCCTCAGCCAGTCTGGATAATGGAGGGGGCAGTACCTGGAGACACAGAATAGGAGGGAAAGAAGAAACCACAAAATACAAAGATTGGCAAATAGAAATGGAACGACTGTAAAAAGAAAGCAAAGAGAGTACCAATATTAATAGGTGCCTTGGGTGCAATCCCAAAAGAATACCACTTGAACACCACCAGCATTGACAGAATCCCCTTCAGTCAATTGCAGAAGGCGGGGTTTACTTGGAATAGTTTGGATTCCCTCAAGGGTACCTTTAACACCATTAAACAACATTTGAGCCTTGGTGGCGCAATGGTTAGAGTGCAGTACTGCAAGTTACTTCTGCTGCCTGCTGGCTGCCTGCAATTTGGCAGTTCAAATTTCACAGGGCTCAAGGCTGACTCAGCCTTCCATCCATCTGAGGTGGGTAAAATGAGGACCCAGATTGTGGGGGCAATAAGCTGACTCTGTAAACTGCTTAGAGAGGGCTGTAAAGCGGTATAAAGCAGTATGTAAGTCTAAGTGCTATTGCTATATGCCTATCCCAGGTCTTTGGAAAGATTGGATAAAAATATCAGATCCAGTCGAAAGATCTGACTGACTCTGTAACCGACCATATAATAATAATTTATTAAACTTGTAGGCAGCTGGGCTCTCCACCATCCTGGGCAGCTCAGAATTATTTGGATTTTACTGGAATGGAATGCAATGATTTGGGTTTTCTCGAATAGAAAGCATCTATTGAGGCAGTTGGTTCAAAGATCAGAGGGGCTTTGGCTGATGGCCTCTCCCTCTGGGGTTCCAGGACAAGCGCCTGGGTGCCAATCATGACAATGGAGATGACAACGACAGCAAGCACAATAGGCATAATAACGCACCGATGAATAATAGCGACCTCATCAATAACATGGAATAGCCCAACTGCAATGCAGATTATCAACAAGTACGCAATCCCGAAATAATAATACAAGTGTTGTTTAAGGCAGGGGTCTCCAACCTTGGCAACTTTAAGACTTGTGGGCTTCAATTCCTAGACTTCCTCAGCCAGCAAAGCTGAGTTGTGGGAATTGAAGTCCACAAGTCTTAAAGTTGCCAAGGTTGGAGACCCCTCATGAAGACTTCCCGCCACCCTCCCGGCTGAACCAGCCCGCTCCGTCCTGCGCCACGGAAAAATCATTGCGAGGCTGGAAGGCGCTCAAGAGGGAGCGACAGAGATTTGGGGTAGAGGAGGGGGGGGGGTCTTATTTGCTTGCAAGCAGCCGGCCCAGCCCTCTGAAGCTGCATTGGCCGGTCCCCAAAAGACAGGAGGGGGAAAAAAGAAAAAAAAAAACCCCGCCGAGGGCGTGAAAAGCGCCGGCTTCCCTCCTGCGCGCTCTCATTTCGCAGCCCTGGCTGGCTGGCTCACCACGCGCGCCCGCCGCTGTCTGGCTGCGCGGCCGTTTTCCCTGCGCTTTGCCCGAGAAGGTTCTGCGGAGAGCCCGTCCAGCCGCCGCGTAAGCTCGCAAGCCACAGCCCGGCTCCCCTCGCTGGCAACGCCGCCGCCTGCCCAGCTTTTCAACCCACGGTCTCCGCGTCGCTGCGCCCCGAGGTCAGGTGCCTCGGCTTCTGTTGCTTTCCACCGGTTGGATTCCTTCCCGGGGCAGCTGGCTGAGTTCACACAACCCGCGTACCCAGGTCAGTTAGGAGCCTCCTGGCTCTGCCAGTCTGCCACATGCCGAGTCTTTTGTGGGGAGGGGTGGTTTGGCTTGTGGGAAGCTCAGGGCTGAAACCCAGAAAATAGTTAAACTGGGTAAGCAGGGTAATTGAGTTGGGTGAACACAGCTTGACTCTCTCTCTCTCTCTCTCTCTCTCTCTCTCTCTCTCTCACACACACACACACACACACACACACACACACACTCACGTTTCCCACCATCAACCTGGTTTCACCCAGGTGTAGTGTTGAGGTGACACCTGCATTCCTCGGCCAGCATACTGATGTAGCAATATGGGACCTGTAGTCTCCATCTATCACCTATCAGCCTAGGGAAATCTGATTTACACAGATTTGTATATGGAGCAATTTAACTTTACCAATGTCTTTGATGTCATCATTCTGCATGCCAAATGCTACGTTTTCTTTCTTCCTCAGCTCCTAGAAATGGAAATGCAGCTTCTTCAAAACAAAACAAAACTTCTTCCAAAGTATTGAAAACTCTTTTGATCTTATGGCTGTCACTTTTTGTCAGTCCTTGTTTCCCTATTTTTCCTGTGGATTTGGTGCAGATTTATTTGTAGTGTATTGTATTTTGCTATCCGGCTGAGCCAATTTCGCATTGCTAGGACATATTAATATTTTTTTTAAACTAAAACGGAGGTTTCTGTCCAAAGGGAGTTTCAGAATTCACCATCTGGCAATGGAATTCTGAAAGTGTGAGGTTGCCGCGTTGCAAGATGAAAAATGTACCTGCACCCCAACACTGCCTTTTCTTCTTCCCCTTTCTTGTTAGAAGAAAACTAGGATAAAATGGGATTGCTGACTGTGCTTCTGAAAAGGTGTGGTGGCTTCAAAGAGAGATGCACTGTGACAAACACATTTACCCCTCTCGTGGCAATATCAGTTGAACCCAAGTAACACAATAATCCGACGTAGAGAGTGTTTGTGCAATGTACAGTTGATGGTTTTCCTCTGTGCGCTTATGCAACATGTTTCATAAGTCTGAGGGCCAGCAAATTCCAGGGATGTTTTAATGTCTTTTTTCCTTAACGTAAATGATACTGAGAAAACAGACACCTCCAGCCAAAAGGAAGTTCTTAGTAGACTCTGCAGAAATAAGAGGATTTTTTTTGTATGGAATCGGAGCGGGCAGATGTCCCACTGGAAAAGTTGCCTTGTTTAATGTCTGCTCGTGTCAGATAAACACAGATAAACACGTAACTGGGAAAACGGATTCCCGGGTCCCCTGCTGAATCAAATATCTGAGCCATCCATATATTAAAGACAGACATTAACATAATTTGCCTGTGGGGCATTGCACATTGCAAAAAATTGGGTGTGATTTTGTAAAATTAGCCTCTCTCTCTCTCTCCCTCTCTCTCTCTCTCTCTCTCTCTCTCTCTCTGTGTGTGTGTGTGTGTAGAAGTATGGATGCAACCCTGGGGATGGCTGGTGGCCTTAGAGCATACCTGTTGCCTTGTTAATCTCCTATCCTTGTGAGATTTTGATTTTTATCTTAACTTGAAGTTTTAATCTGCTTTTAGCCTGTTTTTAATTTAGACTTTTTATTTATGGCTTTGTATGGTTTTATGCCCAGAGTCACTTAGGTTGCTAAAATGAGGGCCCAGATTATTGGGAGCAATATGCTGACACTGTAAAAACTGCCTCGTGAGGACTATAAAGCATTGAGAAGTGGTATTGCTGTTACGTGATTAAGATGGTGGTGTAGACATCTAATAAATACGTAAATATATAAAACCTGCTAAAGCTATGGTTTTAATTCTGATGACCAGAAGCAGAAAGAAATTTCTGTTGTCTGTTGACTGGGTTGGATCCTGACACTTCAAACTCCACTGTTTTGTTGATTGCCAGCTTGAGGTCTCTGCATCCTTGGTTCAAACTGGCATATTTTTGAGAAGGAATATAGAAGGTTGGAATTACAGGTTTGTGCTCATGCACCACTGAGCCATGGTGGCACACTGGTTAGGATGCAGCATTGCAGACTAACTCTGCCCACGGCTGGGAGTTTGATCCTGACCAACGTGGACTTAGCTTTCCACCCTTCTGAGGTTGGTAAAGTGAGGACCCAGATTATTGAGGGCAATAGGCTGACTCTGTAAGCCACTTAGAGAGGGCTAAAAAGCAGAGGTCCCCAAACTCCTGGGGCATGGACCAATGGACCTTCCAGGTCCGCAGCTTGTTGGGAACTAGGATAGTTGAATGAGTGAAGCTTTATCTGCACATGCACAGCAGAGGTGGTATTCAGCAGGTTCTGACCAGTTTTGGAGAACCGGTAGCGGAAATGTTGAATAGTTCAGAGGATCGGCAAATTTCCCACTTCTGACTGGCCCCGCCCCCATCTCTTCTCTGACTCCTGAGTCCCAGCTGATCTGCTATGTCTTCTTTTGTTGCCCTGCACAGGAGAAGGGAGCTGGAAAGCAGGTTAGTGGGGTGGGGAGAGAATGGGGATTTTGCAGTATCCTGCTCCTGTCACGCCCACAGAACTGGTAGTAAAAACATTTGCATCCCACCACTGATGCACAGGATCTAGGTTACGTATGTGAAATCACCTCCCTCCCCCGCTGGTCAGTAGAAGACATTTTTCTTCCAAAACTGGTCCCTGGAGCCAGAAAGATTGGGGAAGACTGCAGTAAAGCACAATGAAGCGGGATATAAGTGCTATTGCTATTGTTCTCGATCTATCATTTTCAAATGTTGGCATATAAAGTTGGCATCTAGATTTCTTGCTGTATACAGAGGCAGTGAAGAAATGAATGTTTAAAATTTCTGCATGGCACACCGATGTTTCTCTTGACTTGGGGGAAAAAAAAAAATCTTACCTGTTCTACTGGAATGTCAAATCCTGGCTGGCCAGAAATGCTGAAAAGTGGTGCTTTATTTTCACCCTAAGCCATGCCAGGAGTTGGTTACCCAGATTATCTTGCCTTTTAACCTAATCTCAGCGTGTTAGAAATGGTTGGTATTTGTCATTTGGGGAAGGAAAAGCACTTTATCCGAGCTCAGCATTTTTCTCTCTCCTCCTTTATGAATGCTTCATGTATTTGAGGCTTATATCTTGGAGCCAAAAATGTTTCAGGTATAGCCATGACTTCAATTAAAGCTGTACTTTAGAGCATCGTGTTGGAAAAGGAAGGGGGGATGCAGAAATTTTAAACATTCATACTAGTTGGGTTGACAGCCAGACAAAATATGCACAGTCCAAGAATTGGCCCTCAGCCACACGCTAATCCAGTTTTACTTGTTGGCCTTTGTCCTGATTCAGATTGTCAACTTCCTTCTGAGTTGCTCCGTTGCAGGCAGTGTAGTATTCCTTAGAGCAGGCAAATGTGAAAGAGGCCAAGAGGGGAATGACTCCTTCTTCTCAACCGGTCACGGATTCAAGCGGGATTGCCAACATTTTATTTGTTGTCACCTGCTTTTGGTGGAGAGCAGAACGGCTAATGCAAGGGGTGGGCAGTGATGAGGCCATCTGGGAGCAAGGACCATTTTTGTGCCGTATGTGGTACATCTGGTGCGCCATAAATCAGCTTGCTGCTCTCAAGATCCCATTTTTCCTGAAGCAAGATGCAAGGCTGTGCAATGCTCTAGATTTATTTTTATCTGTTTATTAAATAGATTGATCTGGCTGTCCAAGTCACACACAGTGACTCGCACATGGTGATTTGGTTGTAAAAAGGGGCTTTGGTATGTACCTTTCTGCAACTTTTTAAAGCAGCTGTGTCTTTTCCCAGGATGGCATGGCTACTACAGAACCCTGAGGAAAGACATAGTTACTTTAATAAGTTTCTTTCTGTTTCTGCACCTCCATGCAGTCATGTTATGAACTGAACCCTAAAAGCTGCTGAGCTGCATCAGGTGTAAATCTGGAGTTTCAGTAGTCATGAGGAAGTTGAAGCTTGGGGTATTCCTGTTGCCTTTTGGCACACTTCTTATTGCTACATGACAATTGTCCTGTGCTCTCCAATTCCTTTTCAACACCCTGTATCAACACTTTGTATCAAATTCCAGAACCTGTAGAAAGAAAACACAGTGGATTCCCCTCACCCAGGCTTGCTTGTTCCAAAAAAGAGGGATTCTTGGGAATTGGAATGAAATTCTGTTTGGTCGAGCTACCTGTTTCTCACAGTAGCCAATCAGATGCTTATGAGTTGGCGTATTTTCTCCTGTTGCAACTGAAAAATCAGTTACCTTCAACTCTAGAGGTGTACGATGCAATATTTCATGTGCCAAAATTAACTAAAAGATAGTTCTTGATTGGTGGCCAAAATTGGGACCGGAACTTCATTGCCAAGTGAGACAGTCATTAAATGAGTCACATCCAATTTTATGATGTTTTTTGTTGCCATTGTTAAATGAATCACCTGGTCCTTAAGTGAATCATGTGGTTGTTCAAGGAATCCAATTTCACCCAATGATTTCACTTATTGGAATCTGGTTGAAAAGGTCCCAAATGGTGATCAGGTGACTCTGGGATGCTGCAAGCATCATACATACATCCTGGGTACCAAGTGCCTGAATTTTGATCCTGTGACTAACAAGGATGCTGCAATGTGTAAGGATTGATCATAAATCACTTTTTTTCAGTGGTATTCTCGTTTGAAAGATCACTAAACAAATAGTTGTAAATTGAGGACTACCTGTTAATCTTTCCTTTCGTGAATTAAGGACTAGGAGTCAGGTTAGCAATAATTACTGTGAGTGGAAATAAATTACTCTTGCTTACTCAAAAAACAACTTAAAGGGGGCGGCATTCCAAAGAAAATATGTATGTTTTCATGAACATCTGAGACTTTCTGATGACCTTCTAGCCCAACAGCCTCTGTCACCCACCATAAGCAGGCACATCTTTAAAGAACGCAGCAAACACAACTGCTTTACACTTTTCAGAAATGGTTAAGGGACACAAGGCCTGGAGATCTTTCTGGAAATGCAGAGCATGCCAAAGGATGAAGCTTTGCTTTGCATCACAGCAAACCTGTGTAACTATTTTTGAAGTCAAAATTATTTTGAATTTAATTTTAAAAAGATGGAGAGAGGCACAGAGGATGCCAAGATGCCCATTGGCATTGTTTTCTTTTGATGGTGATGATGAATGCATCTAATTGCTAGTTAAAAAATTGTGTATATACTGTATACATACACACACACACACACAAGAAATTAATTCAAACTAATACCATGTAAGGAAAGAAAAAGAAATCAAAGAGAAAGCCAAAAGTGCAGGAAAGGAAAGAAAGGAAAGGAAAATAGAAGAGAAAGAAAAAAGATAAAAAGGGGGCTTTCAATATTCTTCACGGCAGTGATAAGTACAATTATATTTTCAGCTGTCTCTAAAATTATATCATGATTCTCTTCTTTCTGTAATCTATCCTGTCTAATCATTAAAGCCATAATCATATTTTTTTATTTTATGCAAAAAAAAATTCATAAAGGGTTCTGAATTAACAAACAGATTGAAAGTAATTTCCATAGCTTATTTATTGCAACACTTTGTGAGATAGCAGCTGCTGTATTAAATGGGAGAGAGGTATTTTCAAGTGTTTTTCGGAAAGTGACTAGGAGGTCATTGACTAGAAATTGCAATTGTTGGGTCTTTTGTTCTTGGCATTATAAGGACAGAGTAAAGTATCACTACTCAAAATTCTACTTCGCAGAGCAATATTACAATATGCAAACTTGTACACTGATTAATAGATATTGGAGAGAGACATGCAGAAATGCTAGCCAGGAACTGGCCTCAATATTAGATGGAGCACCCAGGAATAATGACAATAAGAAATTCAGAATCTGCTTATATTCTACAATTCTGTTCACACTATTTCTTCCAAGCTCAGTTCTTCATTGTTTCACATCTATAGATCAAATCTCATAGGCTAAAGACTCTACTGTCTGCATGTACTCTACAATATACTCTTGAATTATTAGGGCCGAGGAGCTGTCTTCACCCTCTTTCTCTCTCACAGGATAGCTAGGCTGAGCTGCTTCTTTATATAATGTACCTAGAATGTATATATAATGTATAATGTATAATGCTTCTAGAATGTACCCCCTCCATACTGGGGATCCCCCTCCTCACTACATTCCATTGCAAAGAGGTACTTACAACCTTCTAAGAGTCGTAGCGGCACAGTGGTTAGAATGCAAGTATTGCAGCCTGACTCTGCCTGCTGCCAGGAGTTCGATCCCAACCATATCAAGGTTGACTAAGCTTTCCATCCTTCTGAGGTCAGTAAAATGAGGACCCAGATTGCTGGGGGCAATATGGTGACAATTGTACATCACTTCAGAGAGTTCTGTAGAGCATTGTGAAGCGGCATACAAGGCTACATACTATTGCTAAGCCAGTCCTCACCATTGTTCCAAGACAGATTAGAGATCAGCTGGTTGTAAAAATTCAGAACGAAGTTTATAATTGATCCAGCTATATGTTGTGTGAATCAGACCCTTTAATTTGCTTTCTTTGCTCTCTCTGGCTAATACAAAACTAAGGAGTTATAAAGAGGCTAAAATTACATGTAAGGCATACTCTGAACTTACTAAAAGCAGTTTTAGTAGAACAAATCATGGTAGCTCAGTTCACATGTAACAGTAAACTAGAAGCCCCAAACCAAATAAATAAATAAACCATATTATGGTTTTGTATTATGTATATAAATTAGGCCGAGAACACCCAGCAATTATTTTTAAAAAAGCAAGCATGTAGTGCTTATTCAGATTTAATTTAAATCCTAATTATTAGTCAGAAGTTGTATTTCAGTTTTTTTAAAAAAAATAGCATTCACTGCTATGGATATTGAATCAAGCTTGTGCTTGTTTGCTTGGAAATGACTTGATAAAAAATGGTATTTAGGGTCTGGTTCACAGATTATGTTAAGCCATAAATAATGTAATCAGTTTGTTTTGATCTAACAGGACATGTGAATCTACTCATTTGGATTTAGTATAATATATGAAGTGATTTATTTGATAATCCAGGGTTTAATATACGTTGATTTAGCATGATGTGTAAGTACAGTGTCTTAACATTTTCCAGCATTCTTTTTGCCTCAAACTGTTTTCAATACTAACACATTGTAATTGCATTTTTTTTTTTTAAAGAGGGGAGTCCCATTTTGCGATGAATATTGCTTTCATTGTAGGTAGAGCAAAGTCAAGATTTTTCAAAGAAATTTTTAACTGGGGTAAAAGCTGTGGTCTTCCTGAGAAACTGTACACGTAGTCCTCAACTTACAACAGTTCATTTAGTGACCATTCGCAGGTACAACAGCCCTGAAAAAAAAGATTATTTTTCATACTTTGTTTCGGTCACAAGATCAAAACTCAGATGCTTGATAACTGATTCATATTTATGATGGTTGCAAGGCCTTGAGGTCATGTAATCAACTTTTGCAACCTTCTGACAAGCAAAGTCAATGGGGAAACCAGATTCACTTAGCAACCATAATGATTCACTTAACAATGGTGGCAAGAAAGGTCATAAAATGGGGCAAAACTCACTTAACCAATGTTTCCCCTAGCAATATAAATTTTGGGCTCAATTGTGTTTGTACGTCGAGGACTACCTGTATTTTAGGAAACCTTGTCTTTCAGCTTTCATTACATGGAATTTGTATGTTTCCTACATGGAAGAAAAAATGGGGAATCAGGGACATTTGCAAGGTGAGATTAAAAATGGTTATGATGGTGGCCACAGGTACACAACCCCAAACTCTGACCTGTGTTTACATGTATTGTGGGGTGACACACCTAAAGATGGGCAGAATTATGATGGAGCTGTTGTGGCTGCCATTTTGATTCCTTTGGACTTCCCCTGCAAATCTCCCTGCTGTGTATATGCAAGATTATCCCACTTCTGGTAGACATCATCTAAAGCTGGATGTTTTCCTGGTTGGTCTTGAAGGAAATAGGAGAAGGTAGGAGAAGGGAAGAAATGTAGCCATTATTCTTGCTCATGGTGCCAAGATTGCAGAAAATGACAAAAGTGCCTTATCCTAAACTCTAGATTTCTCCATTTTAAGATAGCCACACACCTGTTAACCATAGTCTCTGGCATAGGGACTGACCCTCTTTTCCCATCTCTTGAGGGAACAAAGAAGACATGTTGTCTTCTCCAAGGTGGTCTCCAAAACTCTACATTGATGTGGTCAAAGCTAACTGGCAATTTGCACTCAGCTCCAAGAAGGCTTTGATGTCTGGTTTGCTTTTATGCTGTTACAACCTGTTATGGGGCATGTTGATCCTTTGATTCTAGGAAGACCATGTAGAGCAAGGGTCACCAACCTTTTGGACCTTGGGGACCACCCAACTCATAATTTTAAATCCAGCAGACCAGAGATCCTATGAAAATCCCCCAAAAAGTCTGCAGGAAAATTCCCCACCCTGTTTTCCTACCTATCGATCATTCTTTATTTGGGATCACAGGATACCATCCCCAGCTCTGTTCTGGGAGGGTGGGGGAGACATACTTTTGGCTTCATGCAAGGAAAGCAGCAGAAGTCTTTGGGACCCTGCAAGGTATCCTGCTCCAAGAGGCTACACTGGCAAAGACTCATTTCTGGCAGAGTTTGGGGGAGAGAAAGAAACTTTTGCTGCTTTCTTTGTGTGCAGCCAAAAGCAGAAGAAGAAAGAAGTGGAAAGAAGCAGCCCGATGGCCAGGTGAGGCAAGTGGGGCAAGTTGCCCCTCCACCCTTTCCCCCTCCCCTCATTACCTCGTGTTGTAACCCTACTTTGTAAGTCTATACAGTACCCATTCTGAGAGCTAATAGATGTGTAGATTATGTTCCCGTGGACCATGTGGCCGGTGCAGCCTTGTGTTCCCACGCTGCCTGGATTAATTGCTTTGGGGGTGACATTTCTCTGCGAACCATCAAAATTTTCTCATGGATCATCAGTGATCCCCAGCCCACTGGTTGGTGACCACTGAAGTAGAGGACTATTGCCCCACGGAAAACAATGGTGAGAAGCTCCCATCCACTTGCCAGCTGGAATATTTACTCCCTCTCTATTCCTGCAGGGGAGCAAAAGAAGGAAAGAGATGGTTCTTCTTGCTTGTTCTTTGAAGAGAAGGAGAAAGAGAGGAGAAAAAATAGGATCAGTAATTTAAAAGAAAGTGTAGCCAGGAAGGCTGCTATTTATCTGTGTTTGCTTAGGGAAGGGTATAAAGCAATATTTTTATTTATTTATATGCTATCCTGTCTTCTTGTTAGGAGCTCAAGGCTGCAAGATAAGTCAACCCTACAAGATAAGTCAAGCTGAGAGAGGGAGTGCCCCTATGTCCCCCAGGGGAGATTAGAGTGCCTTTCCCTTATCTTAACTGCCTCTCTTCTTCTATTTCTGTTTGTGACATTTTGTGTTCATTACTGAAGGATAGATTGGGTTCAGCAGAGATGTCCCATTAAAAAAACTACAGCTGGCTGGGGGGAATTCTGGGAGTTGAAGCCCCCAAGTCTTAAAGTTGCCAAGTTTGGAAACCCCTGCTCTAGGGGGGTTTGTCGAAGACTGTAATGTTGATTTGATTTGATAACACTGGTCTTCACCCTTTGGTTGGTTTCTGAGATGTTATAGCAGGGCACCCTGATGGGGGCAGAACCTAACTTTAGAATCACTGGTTCTGGGCATGGCCTCTTCTTCTTCCTCTTCCCAGGAAAGCCTTTAGGAAAAGCTGGATTGAAAGGAACGCAGACTTGCATTCCAAATGCTGGAAGCTTTGGGGAGGTTTTGAAAGAGAGGAAGAGTGATGCTTACAGTTGGGAATTTGTCACATTTCAAAGGAGATGGAAGAAAGAATTCCAGCTTCTTGTGACCTGGGTTTTTGGCAGAGCAAATAACTCTAGTCTGTTTTTTTTCTTTCAGGGAAACCTGAAAGCACACACAGCACACACACAAGCAGAGAGACAGACACACACATACAGAGCTACTGTTACTCCTTCTCGTTGGCTCACATACTGCCTCTCTGATTCCCTGCTTCAAGTCCCTCTAAAACAAAATAAACGCTGAATATTTGGGATTGTTTCTTTCCTGCCCGATCTCCTCCATTTCAGGGAGAAAAATGTCATTCTTCTTCTGTTTGTCGGTGAATGCTTTGCGCTTCTTTAGCATGATTCATAGGTTCCATTTGTCGGAAAATGTGGTGGGGCTGGATGCTGCTCTGAGGGAGCATATTATCTTTGGAGCAGCCTTCGGAAGTCTGCTGCCCTCCAAATGGGTTGGCACTGAAATTCCCAGGCAGGAGGCCATTGTGCAGTATTTGTCAACCTTGGCAGCTTGAAGATGTGTGGTCTTCACTCCCAGAATTCCCAAACTGGATCAATTCTCTAGATCAGTGTTTCTCAGCAAGTTTAAGGTGGGCTTCAACTCCCAGAATTCCTCCCATGCTGGCTAGAGAATTCTGGGAGTTGAAGTCACAGAATTAGAAGGTTGGGAGGGACTTTGGAAGTCTTTTCGTCCAACCCTATGGCCATTTCAGACAAATGTTGGTCGGTAAAAGCCTCCAGCGATGAAGCACTCACAGCTTCTGAAGGCAAGGCATTCCAACTGGTTAATTGTCCTCACT